>CM031947.1:13686904-14039404 GCA_018749465.1 Paracanthobrama guichenoti | reverse complement strand
CTACGACTACTAGACGACTACTACTACTACGACTACTAGACTACTACTACTACGACTACTGAGGCGACTACGACTGCTAGGCGACTACGACTACTACTACTACTAGACGACTACTACTACTACTAGACTACTACTACGACTACTACTACTACTACTACTACTACTCAGACTACTACTACGACTACTAGACTACTACTACTACGACTACTACTACTACGACTACTACTACTAGACTACTACTACTACGACTACTACCACGACTACTACTACGACTACTACTACTACCAGACTACTACTACTGAGCGGCGACTACTACGACTACTACTATACTACTACTACTACTAGACTACTAGACTACTACTACTAGACTACTACTACTAGACTACTACTACTAGACTACTACTAGACTACTACTACTACTACTACTACTACTACTACTACTACTACTACTACTACTACTACTGAGCGACTACTACTGCTAGGCGACTACTGCTGGGCGACTACTACTACTACTAGGCGACTACTACTACCAGACGACTACTACTACTACTAGACTACTACTACTAGACCACTACTACTACGACTACTACTGCACTACTACTACTACTACTACTACTAGACTACTACTACTAGACTACTACTACTACTACTAGGCGACTACTACTACACGACTACTACTACCATCACTACCAGACTACTACTACGACTAGGCGACTGCTACTGCAGAGCGGCGACTACTACTACGACCAGGCGACCACGACTACTACTACGACTACTACTACTACTACTACTAGGCGGCACTCCACTACCACTACTACTAGGCGACTACGACTACGACTACTACGACTACTACTACTACGACTACTACTACGACTACTACTACTGGGACTACTACTACTACTGAGGCGACACGACTACTACTACTGCTACACCAGCGGCGGCGACTACCACTACTGAGGCGGCGACAGCTCCACCACTACGACTACTACTACTACTACTGCTGAGCGGCGGCGACTACTACTACTGCAGATCCAGCGGCGGCGGCCACTACCACTACTACTACTGCTACTACCACTGCCACTACCACCACCACTACTACTACCAGACCACCACTACTACTACTACTACTGCACTACTACTACTGCTACTGAGCGGCGACAACTACTGCTGGACTACTACTACTACTACTGGACGACTACTACTACTAGACGACGACTACTACTACGACTAGACGACTACGACTACAACTACGACTAGACTACTACTAGACGACTACTACTACTACTACTAGACGACTACTACTACTACTACTACTACTTCTAGTATACATATGGTATGTGTATGATGACATGGGTATTACAACATAAACACTTCCTGTGTCTTTGTAAACCAAATGACTTAAAACAACATATGGAAAAATGCAGAAGTTTTGTGTGCTGGGTAAGGTAGGGGGATTGAAGATATGGTTTATACAGAATTATAATAATAAATATAGCTGCGAGCAGCCATTAACGGAGCCAAGCACAAATAAGCCAATAAGACATGCCAACATGGCTGAGAGTGTTAGACCAACTGCAACAATGAGGAATTTGAGGCATTTTAAGATGGTTTTAGGCAAAATAGCTGAAAAATCATATATACAGACACTAATAATGATTTAATGCTTTATCACTTTCGACCAATAGGTGGTGAAGTTACGAAATTTATGTGGTGTGGTCAGAGTGAGGTGAAAATGACACAAGCAAAGTTTGGTGTCAATATGTCAAAGCATTGCAGTGATAATGCATCAAGACTCATTTTGGCATCATGCCTCAACTTCGTCGCTGCGGTATAGGAAAATTGTTTTGTTTGTTGACACGCAATTAAAACAGAAAGTTTGGCCAAATATGGTAAAATTGGGATCTATGTTCTTGGCATGACCCAAGGAATCTATTAAAACCAGTTTTATGACAATAGTCAAATTGAATCAAAAGTTATTCGCATTATTGGAAAATTCATTATAACTTTTGTCCACAAGGGGGCGCTGCCCCAAAACTTTTTGAGTACTTTCAGGGCTTTGTGCCGAAGACACATACCGACACACGATTTCGTAATGATACGCCAATGCGTTCGTAAAGCATTTTTCAAAATGGCCAACACCCAAAATAGTTGATATGGGAAAGTTGGGTATGGTATAGCTCGCCATGATGGCCTGAATCTAAAGAGACCTAAAAGAGTTTTGTGATTTTTTTTTTTTTTTTTTTTTTGGCTAAAGCATTCTGAAGTTATAATCAAAAATATCAAATATTTGTATCTCTGGACCACTAGGTGGCACTGTGCCGAAACACTGCATGCAGCCTCAAGTCATGGTTGGCATAACACACACCAAGTTTGGTTAGAATATGCTAAAGCGTTGCAGAGATATAGCCTGACTTTCATTTTTTTGGGCACTTTGTCAAATTAATTTGTGTGTTATTTGAGACCGGTTTGACTAATCATCTTGAGTCTAATATCATTCTGTCAACATGGTCTGAAGATGATCTGGTTCAAGTTTTGTGAATATTGGAGTAACGGCCTAGGAGGAGTTCGCAAAAGTAGGTTTTTCAGAAAATTCTAAATGATGGGAAAGTTTTCATGACAGAATATGACGTCATAGATCGGATCATCATGAGCTCAGGAATCATTAGCCCGTATGGTTCAAAAGTTATTAGAGGGATTGCTTTAGAGACTTCAAATTTGTTATGGTGACAGATCAGACTGTCCTGTATGAGTGTGCCAAATTTCACAACTTTCCCGCATGCGGTTCTATGGGAACCTTCGGTGCTTGGCCCCTAATAATAATAATAATAATAATAAATAATAATTGCATATTTAAATCTGTTGCATTTCGCTGGTAGTTTAAGACTTGAATTAGATTTTTAAAAATGTACTGTAAGGGAATACTAATATTGTTTTATGTTTTAAAAGCTATTAAAATAATGAAAATGACATGTTTTGGTGAGTTGATAATGTAGTAATTTTCTCATGAATGTAAAAATGTTATTACATTATGAGCTCAAGATTTTATTACATTTTGAGAAAATTATTACATTATTATTGTGATAAAATTTTCATAATGTAATACTTATTACATTATGTGCACTTATTACATTATGAGTTGCTACACCGCTTTATATTTTTGGGGAAACCATGATACATTTTTTCTGGATTCTTTGAAAAATAGAAAGTTCAAAAAGAGCAGCATGTCTTTACCGTTACTAATTTAATTTGAAAGTTCTTACTGACAATTTTTGAATGGTATGGTATATAGTTCAGATTTTTCTGTTTGTATTAGAGCTATTAGAGATTTCTCATTTGTTCTGATTGGATTGCAGATTATCAATAAGGAGAGGAGAGATCCAGCAGAGGAGGTTGAGATTCTGCGGCGATATGGACAACATCCCAACATCATTACTCTGAAGGACGTGAGTGACATTTGTTTGTGTGCCTGTCTTATAACTCAAATATCCCAGGGGTTGTCTGCCATTATTCTGAGTCTGTGTGGGATTATAGGTATTCGATGATGGGCGATCAGTGTACCTGGTCACAGAGTTGATGAAAGGTGGAGAGCTACTGGATAAAATCCTCAGGCAAAAGTTTTTCTCTGAGAGAGAGGCCAGCGCTGTCCTTCATACCATTACAAAGACTGTTGAATATCTGCATGCCCAAGGGGTAAAAACATTCACACACACACCAATTTATTTATTCAAATAAATATTTTATGTTTATATATTATTATGGTTAATATATTGGCACTTTGGTTGCAGGTAGTACACAGAGACCTAAAGCCCAGTAATATATTGTATGTGGATGAATCGGGCAACCCAGAATCAATCAGGATCTGTGATTTTGGTTTTGCCAAACAACTTAGAGCAGAAAACGGGCTGCTGATGACACCATGCTACACTGCTAACTTTGTTGCTCCAGAGGTACCTGTTTTTTTTTTTGTTGATAATTTGGGTAATTTTGTTGCAATAGCTTACGCACAGCAGTAATAAAATGAGAACAAATAAACAAACTGCAAATGATAGTACAAATAAATACAATAGGATAAAGAGACAAGTGAAATAAACACGACGTTAAAGTGTTACTTCAGCGATCAGTAGAAACCTGGTAGTATATTCGAATGACTGTGCTCCCCCCTTATCCCCCTGAGACGAGAGATTTCTGTATTTTATGTCTGGAAAAAAAACTTGTTTTGAAAAAAAAGCTTTTTTGGCCAGAGGCTAGAGACTACAACCAGTAGTAGGAGCTAGTTCCACATGTTTCAACCCACCCATAGGGGTGGGATCTCACTCACAGAATGTAAAATGTGCACGGAGCAAAGCGAGTGTTCACAACGAAAGTCAACCTTCCGTAGGCATGAACTGAAAATGCGCCAGACTGGATAAGCACTGTGCAGCTGTGAATGACTGACAATGCGAGAATTAGCACCAATTCTGGGGCGGGTTGCTTGAATTGTGGGTTCATTACCTATTATTATTCTTACTGAAAAACAACAAAACGGTACAATGACAAACTCACTTAAATAAGCACTTTTTCATTTTGCTTTGAAACCAAATCTTCCACGATCATCTTGTCTGTCAGCTCTTCACTCTCGTGAATGAAATCTGACTCCTGCTGCATTTGTGCTGAGACTCTTATTCGGCTCATGCTGTATTGAGCAGACACGTTCAGTTTTTAATTGTAGTGTCTGCTCTCTAACTGAACTAAATTATTTTATTACTATAAATGGTGAGGCGGTGCCGCAGTGGGCAAGTGATGTAACGGTAGGCGTGGCTTGGGAGTGGCCTCATAGGGTAGCAAATCAAGTGCATTCTGGGAGTTGTTGTCTTTCTTCCATATGAGCCAAAAAATACATTTTCTGTCTTTTCTCAGTCTAGAAGGCACCAACTTCTAAAATAATTTCACATTTCTACTACATAAATGACCCAATTTAAATACACATTCATCTTTCCAGCAATGAAGTCCTTTAAGTTTTTCAGGTGGGTCTAACAAGTGTATTCAGGTAAGAAATACTACAGAAATTAAACAATTAAATGTAAAATAACACTAGATAATCTGTATTTAGTTTTTTACAATAAAGAATAATGCTTACAATTAAAATGACAAAAGTTATTTAGTCAAGACCAGTGAGTTTTTTGTCTTTGATTAACATGACAGCAGCAGGAATATTAGCCTGTTGTCACTTTAAAAGCTTATGCATGGATCCAATATACATGTTTACTCTCTCAACTATTTACATTCCAAAACTGCAAAGCTGTTTTTACCCAAGTAGTCACCAAGACAGGTATTTCGACAATTTTGTGTGTATTTGAACGTTTAAGCACAATAAGTCATGAAAAACAACTCAGTTTGGTACCTGCGAGCTATTTGAGATACAGCTTTATGAGAGCGGCACTTTTGTCGATCAGTGGTGCACATGCTTTAGATTTACACGAAACCTGCAGGAATTAGTGAAATTATGCGCAGTACAAGCACTAATCAACCAGAGCAAATGAAACAAGTGAGTGAGAGGACACAGGTGTGTGTCAGTTCGCCGTCAGAGAGAAGAGAGAGTGAGAACGTGCAGCTGCTATCGGTATCGATACTACAGAAAAGGAGTATTGGAACCATTTTAGATGTTTTAGTATCAACATGTATCAAAATTTCTATATTTTTGACAACACTAATTATATTATTATTGTAAATTATTTTTTATAATCATAATGTGATATGGTTTGTGTGTGTTATCTGCTCAGGTCCTGAAGAAGCAAGGCTATGATGCAGCTTGTGACATATGGAGTCTGGGAGTTCTCCTTTATACCATGCTTACAGGGTACATTAACTCGCTGTACAAGTCCAGTTTCCAAGACTTGTTATCCTGCATTAAAAAAGAATTTAATACTCCAAATGTTGCAAATCTTCTAAGAAAATGGATGATCTAGCATGATTTAGTTCAAATACAATATTCATGGCAGTTTCAAAACTCACCACTCTTGTCCATCCTTCAGGTTCACTCCATTTGCTAATGGGCCCGAAGATACACCAGAAGAGATTCTGGCTCGGATTGGCAGTGGGAAATTTTCCCTGACTGGTGGATACTGGAATTCTGTATCATTTGAAGCAAAGGTTGCAGGCTCTTCTTTTGTTTAACACACTTCTTAGCAAAATGTATATGTTCTATCTGTTTGATCTATAATCTTTAAACTTCTTTGTTGACAGGACCTGGTATCAAAGATGCTTCATGTTGACCCTCATAAGAGATTGACCGCTGCTCAGGTTCTTCGTCACTCATGGATAATCAACAAGGACCAGCTACCCAAATACCAACTCAACCGCCAGGACGCCCCTCATCTAGTGAAGGTTTGCATTGTGATTAATAGATTCAAATGTGAAACTAACAATATCAGAAATGTAATTATGGTTTCCCTGTCAGCCCAACAGCCGTATCATTATTCTTGCATTAAAATACTTAATGCTTATGTTTGACTTTATAGTCTTATTAATATTTTTACTTTTTATCTCAGGGAGCGATGGCAGCCACCTATTCAGCCCTAAACAGAAATGTTTCTCCTGTACTGGAGCCGGTGGGTTGCTCCACACTTGCTCAGCGCCGTGGTGCCAAAAAGCTGACCTCTACCGCCCTGTGATCGTTCAGATCTAACCCCAAACTACAAATGGCACATACGTTTGTGAGATATCTAGCTTTGTCATGTAATGGCAGTCCAAAAAAAACATTTTTTTCAGTTCTTGTCATTCATCATTGCTGCATCACCATGTAGAATATTATACAACTCTCTTAGCAGTATGTTAAATTCATGTACAATTGTTTTATGAAAATACTCTAGAAATTTTCTTCATATGGAATTATATATGAATATAAAAGTATTTCTGTTCAGTCTGTGTGGAGATAATCATGCATGATGTTAAGCGACTGTGATACAGTCTGTATTATGGTGGTGATTTCATGTCTAGAGACTGCATGGAACTGTACTATTGCTAGAATCACCAATCATAGCTGTGCCCACCCTTGTCAAGACAGACCTCACATGCTGAAATGGCTTGCTCAAGCTTTTCTTTTTAAGAGAAAGAGCTATCAGTTAGTGATGCCACTATATGCAACTTCACATGGTGTTTAAACATGCAGTGTGGAAACCCATTTGTGTGAAAATCAAAGAGAACTATGCAAGTAAACTTACAATCCTTATTGTATGTCCCTAGAAACGTAGAGTGATTGTCACAAACCAAGTATTTTGTGTTAATGCAGTGTTTTAATTGGGCAAAGGGGTCCAAAAAACCCTTTGTCATGCACATGTGTCTTAAAGGGCATTTAATTTACAACAACAACAACAAAAAAGGCAATCATATTGTGACCTTGCTCTTGGAATCGTTTTCCTCTCCAGCAGACCAATATTCTTCATATAAGAGCTGCTCATCAGAACTAATATGAGACTAATTATATTCTGTATCTTTCATAATGGATCTAGTAAAATTGTGTAGAACCTAACTAGGTGATTATATAAGGGCAGGGTTTTTTTTTGTTTTGTTTTTTTTCCTCTGGGAATGACCAATATACTGCTGTCTTACTCTAAGTGATTTGTAACACTCCTCTTTTTGTATTTCTTGGTTTATTCTCTCCATGAAAATAAAGGGAAATATGCAGGCTGTATCAACCAAGATAGCTCCGTTTTTAAAATCAGAATATAAAGACTATTCAGAATGTATTATTTTTTTATACCTGTTGATGATCTATTCTCTGTTTATGTATGTTTGTATGTGAGGCCACATGTTTAGGGAGACTCAGGCCCACAGGCGGTGTCCTTGTACTGGAATTAATTTACATGAATTGGTAATCTTTTTTTATTGTTGCTGCTGTATTTTAATAATCAGTGCAAGTGAGAAATATGTCCTTGTGATCCCTCCTGGCCTCTTGTATAACACAGGCCATATATATTTTTTGTCAGCACATTTGTGCATGGGAGAGCAGGTTTTTAATTCATGTATTAAAAAAATGATCGTTTAAACAAAATAAATCTTACAATACAGTTTTATGGTTTTCTTTGAATGACTCGACAGCTTTTAGCTTTGAAAATATATTGTCTTTACATAACACGTTTTTTACGCATTATCCCAATAAAATGGTCTCTTTAAGGTTATAAATAAAGTTTTGTTGGAAAAACATGCTTTGCGCAGACGTAGATTACGCGGAAGTCTTCGGAAAGGGAGAGGGAGATTATTTGACGTCCTCCTCGAAATTTAGCATTTCATCACCGACTTTGTTATACGACATAATTGAAGAAAGACCGCATAGTTTGTAATCCGAACATGCCAAAGAATAAAGGTAAGAGAAACAGAACACCCTTTATCAGTGGAGCTGAATTCAGCCCAGCTCTCAAACTACCACCGGCCTTAGCGAGCAACGTGACCATGAGCCCTCACATGCGCTAAACTAGTTGCTTGTCTAGGGGTAGTCGCTGGTTGAGAGGTAGTCTATTATTAAGATACTGACAAACATGAGTTTAACCATACAGCTTGTCTCTTTATAAAGATTTGTTCAGAGACCCTTTCTGCGGGTTGCATCATTATACCGGTGTTGTGCCGAATCTAAATTTCCAGGTAACGTTATAGGATTCGATGTGGGGGTTAGGATTAGGCAACCAGGTAGCGGCCTCAACGAGGGGGATAATAATTTGGTACAGCACCTGTCATTTATGTGTACTGCCTTGTGTAATAACTGACCCACTGAGTCATTCACTTAACTGATTCGTTAAAAACAAGTGGATTTATCCTGCGTGACACGTGACAATTTACTTGCTAAAGCCTTACGTATGCCAGACTTTGTCCAAATGGAACCCTTAATTGAACCTTTGGACAAAATATATATTTAACATAAAATGTTTGGATGTGTTTTATGGTTTGTATTATATTTGCCATATCAGGCTTTTGTGGTCCATATGGTCTCTCTGAATATGCGCATTAACTCTATCAACCGTACTGTAGGCCTGTAGACAAATAAACTTGATCTTGAATCATTTCTGATACATGAACGATGCAAGCATTCTGCCCATAGTGTATAAAATAGTGAGAATATGGAACTCGTACTTGAGGAGGCCCAAACTTAGCAAAAATATGCAATTGAGTGGAGTTGTTGTTATTTATATGGCCAAAAAGAATGAAGATGAAATTCTGACAGCTTGTAAATTAATGTAATAGCAAACTACTTGGATAAAATACATATAAATATCAGTTGTCACTTTATGTTTCCCATCTTCATACAAGGATATTTAAATGTTCAGTTTTATGATTTACAAAGCTCTAGTTTTTAGTTGTTGGGGGCAAAACATGTAATGCAATGCAATACAATACAATGATAGCTGAGATCATTTGTATTGCAAATGCAATATGATGTACAATCATCATGAAAAATAATAAAGAAAATATGATGTGTATAGTCATGTAAACCCAAGTTGCTTCAGTTCAGTAAATGTTCATAACAATATAAAAGTTAGTCTCTTACGTTAAATCATTAATGTACCACGACATGGAGGTGAACATTTTATACTAATAGGCCTTTAACTTACAAAAAAACCTGTCATTCAGAGGGCAGAAGGCATGTATGATACAGTACGGTTTATAGAGTTAATGTGTATATTGAGAGAGAAAATTCACACATCATGAATGTTATTATAATAATGGCAATTTAAATATTGATTTAGATTTTGGAAAAGGTGATCATCCAGTCGTCTTTTCATTTCTTCAGGTAAAGGAGGTAAGAATAGGCGGCGTGGTAAGAACGAGAACGAGTCAGAAAAGAGAGAGCTGGTTTTCAAGGAGGATGGCCAGGGTAAGTAAATGACAATCAGATCCAGTGATAGTTAAGCCCTCTGTATATATATGCAATTTTCACCATATCATTTTATACTCCTTTACTCTGTTTTTGGTAGGGTTTTTTTGTCGTCAGTTTGGGGTCAGATATATATAATTCTGGCTCTGTTCATATTTTGTCTCTCTTATCCGACAGGCTATGGCTATATCTATATTAAGCCATTAATATTATTATTCGTTTTCAAGCATTTTCCAAAAGTTTCTCGTCCACACTAAAATGTTGGAAAGCACATAAATCGTAAAATGTAATATAAGCTCACTGAGATGATAGCAGGGGAGGGGGGAGGGTCATGCGTTTGGTGAGGAAAAATATCCATATTTAAAACTTTATGGACTAAAATAACTAACTTCCGGCGGACCGCTGTACGCAAGTCGAATGCGTATTGATGAACGTGGAAGCACAGAGGATAGAGCAAAACAAAACGCAAGTCATGAATTGGAAGAGTAAAATTATAATTTTTTCGATATAAGAGAAGAGGGGCTTGAGTTTTGCTCCCCAGCCACGAGAGACGTCAAAGCTTGTGATGCTCCTATAAGTCATGTCAGGGGTTACTTTTTTTGCCGTAAGTCATCTTGCGTATGGCTGTCTGCAAGAAGTTATTTTTTTTTTAGTCTATAAAGTTTTAAATATGGATATTTTTCTCACACAAACGCATTACCCCCTCAATACGGAATACTGACTGAGTGCAACCCTGAAGTGGTTTTCTCACTCAAATGCATGGCTTTGCTTCAGAAGGCCTTTTTTAACCCCCGGTGCCGTGTGGAGCAGTTTTATGATGGATAGATGCACTTTTATGGACTTCGAAACAGAACTACCCATTCACTGTCATTACAAAGCTTGGAAGAGCCAGGACATTTTTTAATATAACTCAGATTGTATTCGTCTGAAAGAAGAATGTCATATACACCTAGGATGACCTGAGGATGGGCTAATTTGGGTGAACTATCCCTTTAAAGTCAGTCCCTTGCTGCCACCTACTGGCGGCGCTATGGAACTTGCACTAAAGTCGTTGACAAATTAAATGTATTGATAAACCATTTCTCAATTCCAAGTACACCAACGTTATAATATAAAATGACTTGAACAATTATAGCCATTATAAATGTTTTGTATTTAATGTAAATTATTTAATAAGTTGTAATTTGAGTTTTAAGAAAATCCTTAATAAAAATAAAGAGATTTAAGTGCTGATTGTAGGAAAACAAGAACTGAATGCTTAAAGTCCTGGTATTTAATATTTCAGAATCTGTATGTTTTATTAGATTTATACATTTCTTCAATATTTCAAATAAATGCTATTATTTTAAACTTTCTATCCATCAAAGAATCCCACAGTTTCCACAAAAATATTATTAGTAGTATAACTGTTTTCAACATTGATAATAAGAAATGTTTCTAGAATGATTTCTGATAGACCATGTCATACTGAAGACTGGAGGAATTGCTACTGAAAATTACACTTTAAAATATATAAAAACAGAAGATTGTATTAAGATTTCACAATATTACTGCTTTGTTTTGTATACTTTTTTTGTTTGTTTTGTTTCAATTCTTTCAAAAATATTTTCAAAATCTTACCGACCCCAAACTTTTGAATGGTAGTTTAGTTAAGCCAAGTTAAGATGATCTTCAGTGATCCAAAATTTCCCAATGTCTTGTGCTAGAATATGCTCAGGTGATAAAGATGCTGGGAAATGGGCGGCTAGAGGCCATGTGCTTTGATGGGGTCAAGCGGCTTTGCCACATCCGAGGAAAGCTCCGGAAAAAGGTATGGGAATGTTAATGACAACAGTCTCTTCTTTTTATTGTATTGACTTTTATTGTTTCAGTGAGTTTCAATACACATGATGTTCACACACAAACAATGTACACAAATGTAAAAATACCATCTATCACCAATAAAATCCACCAAACTCGTACCTGAGACGATACTTTTTGTCAATACTAATTTACTCAATACACATACTACGCACAACCCCCACCCCCACCATATAGATGCTTTCATATAATTTTAGTTTAATTTTACCCTTATTATAGCTTGCATAGAAGACAACTTAAAAAGGACACAACTTGCCTGACTTTTCTTTTTTCTTTCTTTTTCTCTCTCTGGACTTTTGGACTTTTTCTAGCCCAAGTATTAAACAAATTGTCTTATCTCCTTTAGGTTTGGATCAACGCATCTGACATAATCCTTGTTGGTCTTAGAGATTACCAGGTAGGTGGTGGTGTTTTTTTTTGTCCCCCGTAATTTTCATCAATAGATGTATTATAATAATAATAATAATAATAATAATTTATTATTATTATTATTATTATATATTTTTATTTGCCATTTTAATTGGTTTAATTTTGCATGTGTATTTCACAGGATAACAAAGCAGATGTCATTTTAAAGTACAATGCAGATGAGGCTCATGAGTCTTAAAGCCTACGGAGAACTTCCAGAACATGGTAAGTCACAAACTGGCATTATTCATGTTTTTGGACTTTTTGTTTTGTTTTAACTGTATAAGTGCCAGATGATATAGTATGCACAAGTAAAGCTCTCACGTAGTTAGGGTTGGGTATCGTTTGATTTTTAACAATGCTTATTGATTCCAGAAAAGAGCATTGCGCTTGAATGGTTTAAAGTCATATTAAAATGCACACAAAGGAATCGATGAGAGGAACCACAAATTTTTATTTTATAACAAGTATTCAATTCCAGAATATGAATAGATTTTTAAAACATTTTATATGCTCAAGGATGATAGTGTGTACTTAAGTACAAGACTTGGCTGATCTCTTGTGTCTTTCCTGCAGCTAAAATCAATGAAACGGACACATTTGGACCTGGAGATAATGATGAGATTGTGTTTGATGACATTGATAATGACGATGAGGAAATTGATGACGTAAGTGCATGATTCGTTTTTTTTATCATCATGACAGGAGCAACAGTTTCTTATTTGTTATAAAGTTCTGGGGTTTATGTTGCCTGTATTAGAGTATGTCCACTGTATACAACTTCGATTCACGACCGTTAAAAAGCTGGGGTCAGGTTTATTTTTTAATTTTATTTTTTAAAGAAAGATCTGAATACTTTTATTCAGAAAAGACACATTAAATTGAAGTAACAGTAAAGATCTTTATAATGTTACAAATGATTCTAGTTCAAATTGTAGTTCTGGTTATCAGCAAATTTATTATGGTTGTCAATGTTGAAAACTGCTTAATATTTTTGTGGAAAGAATTTTCCACAAAAATATTAAGCAGTTTTCAACATTGATAACCATAATAAATGTTTCTCTAGCAGCAAATCAGCATGTTAGATAGTCTAGAAATCTAGACGCACACTAGCGGCAGCAAATGTAATTTGCAGCCAGGCCATCTAGCAACTCTCTGTTGCCTTGCGAGCTACAAAAACCAAACTCTAGTCAGGCCAATCACATCGTGTATAGAGTCGGTGGGCGGGCTTAACAATGATAGCAGAGTTGCAGTGGTTCCGTGTGCTACTTGTGCTACTTGAAAACAAAGAAGCTGGCGAACAGTGGTCTTTCGAACCGGCTTTTGCCTCGACTCTGAAAAACTTGGAGTTAAGCTTTTCTTTGAGCAAAGAACGCCACTGAAGTCATTCTTAAAAAAGAAAGATGTGTTCAGAGTTTTGCTGACCGTATACGGCAAAAGTTTAATTGATCAACTAGCTCCGCTTCACCTTCTTCATTGCTCTGGTTGTTTGTAATGCTATTCTATTGCGTGCAGAGGGAATTTGAAAGACAACTGTTTATCCCGCCCCTCGGATTGAGGATTGAGGCCTGTCAACGGTGTGTTCCCAGACCTGACATCTTGATGTGGGTCTGGCTTGTCAGGCTACATATTAGAATGATTTCTGAAGGATCATGTGACACTGAAGACTAGAGTAATGATGATGAAAATTCGGCTTTGCCATCACAGGAATAAAATGCACTTTAAATTTAAATGGTTATTTTAAATTGTAATATTTCACAATTTTACAGATTTTAATGTATTTTTAATCAAATAAACTTTATTTATTTGTGAGCATACGAGACTTCTATCAAAAACTTTAAAAAATCTTTCTGCCCCAAAATCTTTTAAATGCAGAATTTTCCGTTATTTGTGAGAAAACGCTTCCCCGCCAAACACAGAATTTTCCGTGTTTCCGTGTTTTCACTGTTAGACGCTAGGGGGCGCTATTATGCATCTTCTGAATGAGTACAGACTCTCCGGATCAAAACACAGGTGAAGAAGACACAAAAAAACCAAGCAATCGTATGCAAGCAGATGCATATGTAAAATAACGTGATCATCAACATTAAACATCAGCCTAATGTTACTGAATGAAATGTCGACCCAGAATGGGCTATAGGAGTGTGCAAGTATTAGGGGTGTTGATGGACTCGATCTACTCTATCTGTGTTTGATCATCATTGATCATCATCTGAATATGATCTGGATGTAGTCTTTGACAAAAACTTGACTTTCTCAGCTTTTTGTTCAAAATGTTGCTTTTTTTAAATTAAACTTACCCATATTTAAGTGTTGATAAAAAGGAATGCATGAAGCTAGAATAAAATGTTTTTTTTTGCTGTTGTCTATTCTTTATTTTGAGATTTCATGTTCAGATATTCATACAATAAAATATTCTATGGGCCATTTAAATTTTTGTGAAAATTTTCAAAAACCCTGGCGGTGGCTGGCAACTTTAAAAAAAAAAAAAAAAAAATTTTTATACACTGGGGGGGTAAGAGTTAACAGTAGTGTAGAAGCATATTGTAAGTTATGTTCTGACATTGATCTATTAAGTATAAACAGTAACTTTAAGTAAACTGAATGTAAACTGTTTTAACGGTCTTACTGCTGTAGAGGATCCCTTTAGGCTTTAATCTTCATAAAACAACCTAAATTACCACTTTTAAGGTTAGAACATCATACTGTTTGGGGAAACCTATACCTTAATGTGTTTGCTTCTGCCTTCTCACACAGATCTGAGTCACGACTGCTGGTGGGCTATACTGTTTGCACAGAGGAGAAAACGCTTCCTTGTTGGGGAAAAATTGCAACTTGGGCATAATTTGATGCCCTATATCCTACTGCAACCTCCCTCGGAGAAACACTCGGAGGCTTATCGCTTAACTCGGTTTCTCTCTCTCTCCCACATAATCTGACTACAAGTCTTCTCCAAGCATTCTGACGGTCACATAAATCTCTTTCATTCACATTTAATGAAAACCACACAACTTATCTGCATATTTTTGTTATGGTTTTAAAGTATTTATATTGTATTCCACTGTACGTGGTGGAATTTAAAGCGCAACGAAATCCAGAATCTACAATAAAAAGTCTAGCCTTTTATCTGTTTGGACTGAACTTTATTTCTTGTATTGTATATTTGCTTTCTTTTTCCCCCTGTATTATATTTTCTCCATTTACACTGGCATTTGCATGCATTTCTGCTGTGCCTGAAATAAAAAAAATATATTTTTATTTTTTGTTGTTGGCTGGTACTGAATTTAATACAATACCCTACAGTCATAACCTTAGATGACACCTTGACAGTTCCGTTAAATATTACAGGTCTTCAAATTCTGTGTAAAAGTATAGTTTTTGCAGACATTAGTTTGGTCACGCAATTGTACGTTTTCTGGATGTTGTCTGGAGATGATCTGTTCTACTGTTGTACTCTGTGCACATCGCTTTGTTAGAGAAGTCGTACTGACCCATTTCATTTGGACTCATTACTGCCAGTCCTGCTGCCCCTCTGGCTGTATCAGACTGCCATGTTTAATCCATATCACATGGACCGTCTCCACAGAAGAACCGTTTGTTCACTACCCTTGGAGACCTGCCATTAACCTCAACCTTCCCTTATACTTGTGATGCAGCGTTTGGGTCATTGATTAAATGTTTTTACCAGTTTTGAGCAATTTTCGAAGTGTAAATTAGTCTTTTCACACTTAAAATTGTTAATCCTGGAAAATTATCCCTTGTTTAACCGTTAATACTTCACAGTGGATTGGTTTATCCTGGTTATTTAAATGTATAGAATCTAAGTTACATTTGAAAACCGTGACGTTCGAATTTGCTTTCTTTTCTTTTTTTTCAGGTCAATGGAATTGTTTGGACGCGTAGCTCGCGACGACGCCTACCTAAAATATACACAGGCAAAAACAAATGATCTGTTCACTCAAATTAACATTTTTGCTTCTCATGTTTATCATTTTCATATATATATATATACAGCATCCAAAAGTAGAGAAAATGATGAAGAGTGTGTATGTGTGATATTTTATTTGTATGTGTATATATATATATATATACAAATAAAATATCACACATTTAATTGAACTATTAGTCTATTGTTGCTGTCTTTAATTCGCCCTAAATAGCTATATTTAAACTGTGTAATTTAAAAAGTTTTAACGAAATCCGTCCTCTGAGTCGTTTTCCCCGCTGTGGATGACGTCACCGTGTTTCAGCACTACTGCGCTGTCCGGTCCAGCCTCTCCACAAGCGCTATTCGGGTGCGAGGATTCTCTTTACGGGACAGCTGGTAAGAATACTCCTGGCTGCCGCGCGAGACTAACTTTCTCTCAATCGATTCATCACTTTAATTCCAACAATCTGTGATAGCGCCACAGAGCGCATTCTGCTGAGATTGTGGAAAGCGAATCGGTTCCCGGTACCGCAGCGGCAGTCCAGTAAGGAGCTGGCTATGCTGTTTCTCTTGGCTTGAATTTTTTGTGGGGTAACGTTTTGCTGCGGCGCGTCCGTGACATTGCGGTTGGGAGAGCCGCCGGTGGACCACGAAGATGGCGGAAAACACTGTCAACACCGCTGTCAGTACAACGACAGGTGAGCACCTTGCGCAAAGGTAACATCATGTCAATAATTCAGTAAGCGTACCTTAGCGTACGTTTTGTTAGCTTGGTATGCTTGAGTAGGACGATGACTTGCTTACATATGTTTATGCTTATGTAGCATGCATACTAGCTTAGTGGGGCGATGAAGAACAATGACTGACGTGCCCATTATTTCCTTCACAAAATGCTGCTGTCTGATCTGGCCGACAAAAACCGCTAATGCTTCCGATTTATTATGCGTTTACAACCTAACGGGCCTTGCTCCACTTCGAAATTCTTCTTTGATTTAGTCCTATAATCTTTTGCTTTTTCAGATTTGTTTGTTTCATACAACTGCCGGTGTGACTCGGCGCAGGTCTCTAATGTTTGTTTGTTTGTCATCATCAGATGGGACATTAGCCTACCTACATTATTTTTGTACTGCGTTGCATTTTCAAGGCATGAGAGCCTCTCGAAAGTTGACGGGGCGAACACCGCCCAGCACTATAAAGTCAAAACTCTGATGAGATTAGAGCCGTTAAGACTCAACCACGTCCATTTGCCAAATTAATTTAATGGAAAATCGATGAAGAGAGCTACATCCGTCTGAGGAACTCGCTTCAGTATAGCTGTGAGTGAATGCGTGTGATATAGCTAACGGCATCTGCAGAACTCTCCCTGTCCTACTGCAGGTTACTTTTGTGTCCTTAACCAAATCTACAGTGTACGCAGTGTGTGACATTTTGACAGATCACTGTTACGTTTAAGATAAATAGTTTTAAAGCATAATTAGCCTATATCTAGACTTATATACTATACAATTATGTAGACTTTATAGTGTATATATACTCTAAATTAAGAGACCACTTAACATTGATTTTATATATATATATATATATATATATATATATATATATATATATATATATATATATATATATATATATATATACATTACTTTGGAAATGTAATAGGTTACAGATTAGAAGTTACCCTATTTAAAATGTAACTATTTCAATTACTTTGATGTACCAGGTTACATTTGATTACTTTTTGATTACTTTTCTAATGAATGTTTTAATCATTTTCAAACATTTAACCTCTAAAAACAGAGATAGTTATATTTAGTTATATTTAAGAGAAATCACAATTCTAGATCATTATACCGTAGTAAAAACATGTTTTCATCTTACTAATATAAAAAAAAATAGTACAAATCTGCATATTAATCTTTTACCACTGTGTTTGTGAAGGGAAAACATTATACCATATAAGGCCTAATATTGATTTCTCACTAACAGAAGCAAGAATAGATTCTAGTTTCATAAACACTGGCAACCCAAACAGACACACCCCAGTGTAGCTATCATAACATGCATTGGATTCGTTTTTTTTTTTTTTTAGTTACATTCAACCTAAATTATACTTGTATTTTAAATAGCTCTATTTTGCAAGTCACAACAGGACAAAGTAATAGAGATATCTGTCCACTTTGTAATTCAACTCTCGTCAGAATAGCATTGCTTTACTAAATGGACTTTAAATGGCAGGAGACAGTGTGCACATCAAAAACAGGCAAAGAAACAAATTAATATTATTCAACATATCCTAGATTTTTACAGAAAATATTCAGATGTAGCCCCCTTTGTAATCGTTAACATATTCATAAGAAACTATAATTTAATTACACATTTCTTTCTCAGTAACTGTAACAGATAGATTTATTTTGTAATTTAGGTTCTAGGCATTGATTGCTCTTTGAAGAACCTTTAACATCAATGGAACCTTTCCATTGCACCGAAGTTTCTTTAATGGAAAAAGGATCTTTAGATTAGAGAAAAAAATGGTTATTTTAAGAACTGTTCAGTGTTCACAGAAAGGTTCTTTAGGGAACCCAAATTCGTTCTTTTGTTGCTTTGCTTCACTGTAAACCCGGAATCAGTTGCCTCAAATATTTTAAGTTAAGTAAGTTTAGGCAAGCAAGAAATTTAGCAGAACAACATTTTTATTTTGTAATTATACATTTTAATTACTCTTAACTTGAAATATTTGAGTAAGCTAATTCATACATTTAAATTCAACAAAATGCTTTGGTAGCGTTAGCATAGCACTTGCTGAATGAGGACAGCAATATAATACATTTAACACATATTTGTTCTCAAACTAAGCTCATGCTCAACCTGATGGCAGCCCTACAAAAAAGCCCAACAGAAACTCTTCTAAACTAGCATAACAAAACATTAAACACTACTAAATCTCCCACTTAATGTTAATTTTGCACACACACACACACACACACACACACACACACACACACACACACACACACACACACACACACACACACACACACACACACACACACACACACACAAAACAAACAAACA
Organism: Paracanthobrama guichenoti; assembly: GCA_018749465.1. Taxonomy (NCBI): domain Eukaryota; kingdom Metazoa; phylum Chordata; class Actinopteri; order Cypriniformes; family Gobionidae; genus Paracanthobrama; species Paracanthobrama guichenoti. The sequence continues at coordinate 14,020,292 of CM031947.1, read as the reverse complement.
AACAAACAAAAACATAATATGACACTTAATTTTGGCATTTACTGTCACTTTTGAGCGTCATGGCAAAGCATGCTGGAAAATAGAAATCCCAGCCCAGTTTCAGTTAAATTTAAGTTAGTCTGAAATAAAAGAAACAAGTTTATAAAACTCAAAACAATGAAATAATTCAGATTACTTAAAATGTGTCAGTTTTGAGAACTAAAAAGAAAAAGAAAGTTCTAAATACTCAGTTAATTTGTTTGAACTAATTTGTTTAATTTGAGTTGTCTCTACTCAAACCAGTTAAGCGTTAGGGTTTACAGTGGAGCTTCATCGTTTACATCAGTTTGAGTTTTATCAGCCACTTCACAAGACATTTTAGCTCTATGGAATATTGTGTTTTATATACATGGTCTTTAGTGTAATGCCAAGTAAAGACATCCAGAGAACCCTACAAAATCCACAAGAGTGTTCTGCACATATGAGGTATTTGTAGTTGTAATGTTGTGTTGCTTTACTCATGGAACTGTATGACACTGAGCTCACAGATTCTCAGTCAGCTTTATGTGCACTCTGCTTCTTTAGCAGAGCTTTGTGTGCGTATGGGGAATATAGATTTGGAAGCAGAGAGAAAGAGAAAAAGGAAAGGGACAGAGCAGACAATGGACACCATCATGAGTGAGCAATTTGTTTAAAAGAACCGTCATGCAGAGGAAGGAAACAAGGTCGGAAACGGAACATAAATGAATTAAAAAGAACATCTGACACAATGCATTTGTCAATGCTGTCAACAAGAAAATAGAAAATAAAGTAGAAAATTTAAGAACCGTCTAGTTATTTTTAGAGCCTACTGCACTCAAGTCACAAAATGCAATTTGGTTCTGTTCTAAACTGCCTAATACATTGATTGTCAGTGGATTGTTTATTTCAGTGAGTGTTTATCTGCTCTCATGGGTGCAAATCTTTGTGGATAAATGATAAAACGTCTGACTCTATTAAGTGTATGTGTCTGTGAAACGTCTGATTGCGTTTGCATTTAGAGTTTGGGAATATAGATAAAGCAGAAGTAACTAGGCCACAGCTTCAGATTTATAATCCAGTCAAGAATGACTCAATGGTCTCTTCTTTGTGCTAGACTTAGAACAGAAACATACTCTCTGTTTAGCCTACCTCAATCTGTTCAATAGTAATTCTGTTTACTATTGTTGGGACTTTATAACTCAACAATATCTCTATGTTTAACAAGGTCAGCTATACGTCAAGGTCTTCTCAACACTGAAGCTTGTAATTTCAATTAATTTTCACCACAACTGGTGTGTTCTCTATTTCTCTGCAGTTACTAAAGTCATGACATCACCTTTGTCAACTCCGGAAAAGAAACCTCAAAGCAATGGTCATGCCTCACCAACTTACCAGAAAACCAGCCAAGGCAGCCCTTCTATAAAACAAAGTAAGATCCTCCTACACTTTGTCCAGTAACATTAAAGTGGAAATATTTCTTTTTTTGTGTGTGATGAATCAATTAGTGTGCAAACTTATAGACAAGTTTAAGTAAACCAAACTACCAGTTTGTTAAAAAAATGGACCTTTAATAAAATACAAGCGCCATTCTCTACTGTTTGAGCTACAGTAATGCATTTCGTCACCTTTGAATTATAGGGTTCTATCTGACATTTTTTGTCAAAATTGAGTTACTCACATTGTTAGGGGAATAACAGTTTAGGACCCAAGACCAGTTGTGAAGAATGAAGAGTCAGGAGTGCAATTAATTAAAGAAAAAATTTACTGTAGTATAGTAAAGTATAGTTTGAAGTTTCATCAGCAGAAGCCAGCTTCAAGTCTCACAAGGAGTTTGTAGGCCGCGCTCCCTCTCTACCCGTCTCTAGTACATACAATTTCTCAACAGTTATACTCTTTTCAAGGTCTAGCCACGTCATTACTGCAAGCGGAATGATTCTGATTGGCTAAGACACATTGTCAGTTAATCAGATTCACGTGTCCATAGATCACGTGTTGACGCTTTCACCCCGGAATTAGGCACGTAATGACCTTCCAGATCTGGAGCAGGCGCCAGCTTGTCCAGAACAACATACTGTCACTCTCCCTAGGATGCCCATTGTACACCTTCTCAACACTGATCTGTAACACAGAATACTGCGCACATACACAGATACACAGTTTCTCCAAGGTTGGAGTTGATTAAGCTCCAGTTTTGCCCAGAAAGATTCCCAAAACATACTGATAACATGTGCTTTCTCTCAGTGAGAGGTACAGACAGTATTCACAATAATTCTTTAGTGTTTCAGTAAAAGGAAAAAAATATAAAATGAATAAAATATAAAATGAAAGACATCCATATTTCATCTCTGGAAGGCGGGCTAAGCGAGTAAGCACTGTTACTGCACTCCTGGCATGTTAGGGGTGTGTGATACCTCCAAACTCCAAACACATGACAACCTGTTGCTATCAAGAGTTTAGCGACACATCACACATCCCTAGGCCAGACCCTCAGCCACCACTCAGAGACCAAATACAAAATATGAAATATGAAATATGAAATATGTTTAGAAAACATATATGAAGAAACAATAAACAATCAGTGGTTATCTTGATTAAATAATATCATAACTGGAAATAATAATTAAAAATCATTATAATAATGTAGGAAAATATTGATTATAAATTTAATTACGATATATATAGGTATATTGAAGCGGCAGTGGATTTCAGAATCCGCACCCTTCAACATATTCTTATTCTATGATAACTTATTTACATTATGTGATATTTTTTATGTGGTGTACATTTTGGGACTTTTTATTTAGAAAACAAAAAGGTTCTATCTACAAAGTCAAATGGAATGCAAAAACTGAAGCACAATATCTCAAAACTGCTCAGAATGCAGATAGAACCTTACAATTCCGAGGTGGCTATATTATATTATATTATATTATATTATATTATATTATATTATATTATATTATATATTATATTATATTATATTATATTATATTATATTATTTTGGGACAGGTGTCATATTGTTGTAAAAAGGGGTTGATGGCAGAATTAAAAATGGCTACTACTTGAACTTTTCACTGAACTTTCTTCATCCTCAACCTTCATCTTCACCCTATCTAAAGCTGATGCACTGGCCCCACCCACTGTCATAGAAAAGAAAACTCAGACCAATGGGCACGGTTCACCTTCACGCCATCCGGCCAATACCAACGCACATGCAGGTAAACAATGTAAGTCCCACCTTTTCTGTTGTGTGGTTGAGTTGACATCTTCCAACTCATCTGATTGTTTTTCTAAAAGCACAAGCAGTTTAAAACCTAAAAAGATAAAATGTCTATTTTCCTTTGTTTTTATGTTTCCCTGTCACTCTGTCAAAGACATGGAGGGCTATTTGAAGACAGATGATAGGATGAGGCTTGCCAAAGAGAGACGTGAGGAGAGGGAGAAGAGTTTGGGTAAGTGTGTCTGTTCATGTCTCTGCATGGGTGGGAGCAGACTCACATGGCGATTTCAACTTTGGAGGGCCTTCATTGAATTTTTTAATCTCTGCATTTGGCATATGCTTTTATTCAGAACAGCTTACATAGTATTGAAAGTACATATTCTGTCAATTCATGCATTCTTGGAAATTGACTATGATCTTGGCAGTGGTGTGAGGTAGTGTTTTAAAATGAGGCAATGTCCTCACATTTTTATATATATCAAATGCAAATTTATGTCTGTTACACTTCATTTTCCTGGTTAAATAAACATTAGGGTAGACCGGGTATAGTTGTAACATGGGGAGAGTTGTAACACTAATCAAAATCACAGATAAGATAGGAGTCATATGACAGTTTGAGTTTCCTCTGGCTTCCTTTACGATCCCACATGGAGGTTTTCCAGTCTGTGTTGCTATATCTCCTGAAGCTACAGAAGAAAATCAAATTCTGAGGTAAGAAAGTAAAATAAATAGCAAGAAAAATGTTTGTTTAGTACTGCTACTGTTGTAGGTAATGTTATATGAGTTCTATCAGGTCAACGTGTAGTTTCTCTTGTAAAGAATGGTGTATCAACCTCCTGCTAATTTCAAAGCACAATGCTAATGCAGCTAGCTAAACAATGGGTGACAGTGGCGGGATAGGTTGTAGCATGTTTTTGAAACAACCATCCATCTACAACTAAGAGCATTTTTGTGATTTTAATAATTCTACAGAATGCCTATGTTTATGTTGATTTGCTCTCACTCTCTTTCACACACACACACCCATATGAAGGTGCATGTACAGACATGCCCAAACAAACGCACACATGTGCATTAGGGATGGGCGTATCGATATGAAGTATCGATATATCAATACTGATGTGAGCATCGAAAAGTATTGATACTCAAATAAAAATATCGATACTAAGGTGGCTTTTTTTTACCAGCAATTTTATTTTAAAAGATTATTTAATGCATACAACAATACGAATAACCTATGTTACTGAATAGTTGTGTAGTATAGAACTAGCTAACTTCCTGCTCATCTGAACTATGATCTGAACGCACACAAATGCTGCAAGACAGAACCAGTCGATCACAGAGAGAGCGTTCGCTCACTGATGACACTGTATTCAAACAGAGCTGCGTTTCCCAAAACCATCATAAGAAACCACTGGTGCTTTTGGAAACGCAGCCCAGAACAATGCTCATCAGAAGACAGAAAAACATATGTTTGAGTTATTTCACAATAAACAAATAGAAATTGTAGCCTGCATAGTGCAATTACAATTAAATTTAATGTTAAAAGTTGATATTGATCATGTTATATTAACTATAAATAAATTAATAAATTAAATTAAATAAACTATAAATTAAATATAAAGCATGTCAGAATAAAAAGGTTGCATTTTATGGGTGCAATGTCCTGTCACTGGCAGTCCCTTATGAAAATTAACCATGGTTTATTTTTTACTACAGTGACCGTAGTTCAACTAGTATTTGTACATTGTGTAAACAAAAATATGATCTAATGAGTTGCAATTAAGGCATATTGAATGTTAAAATACCTTTCAAATATATTGTTAAGTGGGAATCTTTACCCATTTTACTCTTAGTAATTTTAATAATTTAATAATATAAAAGTTCAGTTTAGAAGTATCGTATCGGTATCGTTATCGGTGATACTGGCCTTGAAAGTATCGGTATCGTATCGAAAACAAAATAAGTGGTATCGCCCATCCCTAATGTGCATGCACAAACACACACAATATGCACATACACTCCCCATATTCACACATATTTTATTGTTGCAGCCATTCATTTAAAATAAAACTGTTGTTGTGGCATATCACTTGGAGTACCCTTAGTTTTTGTGTATTTTGTCTACCTGTTACAACTTACCCCAGTATGTGTTACAAGTCAACCTACCCCAGTAGTGGGGTAGGTTGTAACAAGGACCAATTTGTATTTGTCATCATCTCACAAAGTCTGTGATATAGTTGAAGAAATTTAAATTGTTGCCTAAAGGTTTCAGATGTGTAGCTAAAAAAAAAAATGTTACAACCATACCCGATCTCCCCTTCATAAAAAAAGAGACCAAATACAATTCTATTTTGTATTTTTACAGTAATGTAATGTTCTTTTTATTGAAACCAAGTATACATTTCATCAAGTTAGTGTCCCCAGTTAGTGTTTTTTTAAATATATATTATTTGTGAACTAATGTTCAGCTTTTCTTTTAACTTAACTTATTTTCAGCAGTCATCAAGCTTGTAAACACTGCTCACTGACAAAGACATGAAGATGTACCTTTAATTTCCCCAAACTGATCGCTCACTAAACCCCCCCCACAGACCATGTTTTCAGGCCATTTCAAGTTTGATTTTGATGTGACATAAAGTGGTTATATCTAAGTGTCTGAGAATACGCACAAAAACAAAAGGGCATGAAAAGCTTTACCTTGTGTCTGTGTATGTTAGACAGTTACAGCGGACGAATTGTCTGATATTTAATGATGATTCCCGTTCTTTGTACAGCGAATTCCAGCTTTTTCCTTCTGGGTGAAGGTTTGTAGTCCCACAGTGTACAAAGCGATATAAAAACAGCTTTGTTCCAGCAGCCATTACTCAGATGAACAAGTTGTAGCAATACTGAAATGATGATGATGGTGGTGTGGAAGTAATGTTCATTTAATTATTTATTTATTTTTGTTTACTTATTTTATTTATTTATTCTTAAAGGTATAGTTCACCCAAAAATTAAAACTACCCCATGATTTACTCACCCTCAAGTCATCCTAGGTGTAAATTACATTCTTTTTTTAGTTGAATACAGTCAGAGTTATATTAAAAAATGTCCTGGCTCTTCCAGGCTTTATAATGGCAGTAAATGGCAGCCCAAAATTTGAAGCCCAAAAAAGTGCATCCATCCATTTATAAAAGTGCTCCACACAGCTCCAGGGTGATATTAAAGGTCTTCTGAATCAAATCGTTGGGTTTGTGTAAGAAAAATCTCCATATTTAACACGTTATAAAGTAAAATATTAAGCTTCTGGCAGGCTGCCTTCCGTATTCAACTTCCGAAAAAGCGTAACTGCCGTGACGATGATGTCGGACGTAGTGTAAGCATTTTGAACTGCGAGAGGCGCTACACTTTCTTCGTACAAAAACCCATCAATTCACTTCAGAAGGCCTTTATTAACCCCCTGGAGCCGTGTGGATTACTTTTATAATGGATGGATGCACTTTTTTGGTCTTCTAATTTTGGGCTGCCATTCACTGCCATTATAAAACTATGAACTCGTCCAAGCTTTATAATGGCAGTGAATGACAGGACATTTTTTAATATAACTGCGATTGTATTCGTCTGAAAGAAGAATGTCATATACACCTAGGATGGCTTGAGGGTGAGTAAATTATTGCATCATTTTCATTTTTGGGTGAACTATCCCTTTAAGTGGCAATAGTGATGATAGGAACTTGGAGCACTTATAGTAGCATATCATATTTATCATGTTGTCCATTGTTTGTGTTTTTTGTAAGAAGTTTGTTAAGATGTATGAACTCATCCACTACGAACCAAATCTACCTGAGTGTACAACTAAAGTAACCTGACCTGATATCTAACTACACAATGCTAATTGCCAAAGATGTAGAAAAAAACACAAGATTAAGTTTGTCCAATTTATCGTATGTTTACATAGACCAACAACTGAAATTATGACGAATGCAAGAATGTTCCCTGTGAGAACACCCCCCCCCAAAACTGATAATGAGCTCTGAGTTTGAAGATGTTTTTTGCATAACAAGCCAAAATGAAGTCAATAGTTTCTCTTGCTCTTTCTCAGTTGCACGGGAGCAAGCTATAAAGGAGAAGGAGAGGCGAGCACAGCTGCAGTATGAGAAGACGGTGGAAGAGCGATGGAAGCGGCTGGAGGAGCAGAGACAGAAGGAGGAGCTTCGCAGAGCAGCCGTGGAGGAGAAGAGAAGACAGCAGCTAGAAGAGGAGAAGGTCAGAGATTTGTAATCAAATCCACCAGTCCAAGGGCTCAATGAGTCACTGGACTTACAGATACTGTTTTTCTTTTCATTTGAGAAGGCCACAAGATGATTGTGCTATTCTTCCCTTGACCTTTTGAATGCTATTTTCTTATACGGCAGTGATCTGCCAGATGTCAGGACACAATTAGATATTCGTTCCGTCTAGTCATTAATTTCAAAAATCCCTTGTGATTCATCTCCAAAAGCTGTAGGACAGCTATGCAGCCCGTTTTGTGAATACATTTAAGCCTGTATTGTGATTAAATTAATATGGTGCAATGCGAGACCATCTGAATCTGAAAAAAGAATTACAACTTTTTATGCTGTGTGAAATGACATTTTCAGTAAATGCACTGTATCTATGGCAATTAATTCCTGCCTCGCCATGTAATATCACCCACCCACAGAGCAGACACTATTCTTACACACTCATTTATCTGTTATGAGCCTGTGAGTGTTTACTGGGTGTCGTGGCTTGTGATACGTCTCCAATCAGAGGGATTTGGCCAGATAAGATCAGACTTTATTTTAATCCTTGTCTCTCGCTGGGCTGTGGCTTCATTATTCTTCTCAAACACGGCCTTCATCTGCCACACAGTCAGCTTTCACAACTATGTTCATTTTGGATAGGCTGATCCTGAAAAGGAGTGGGCAAAGAAAGAAAGAGGAACAAGGTGGCATGCGGGGGAGGTGTTGCTGGTCTCAACAAATGTTGCTGGAACCATTTTCATAGATGCAAAGCAAACACAAATGGAAGCGTAAATGAGATGGCTGAAACTTTGAGTATGCGACTTGCTGATCATGTGGTGCTTATTAGCGCCATTTCTCTGGAAGGGAATGAGTTCTAGTAAACTTAATGAGGGAAAATTGAAGTGATGTGTCTTTCTAAACGTTTAAAAGTTTGGGGTCTGTAAGATTTTTAAAATGTTTCTGAAAGCAATCTTTTATGCTCACCAAGGCTGCATTTATTTTATCCAAAATACAGTAAAAACAGTAATTTTGTATTTTTAATATATTTTAAAATGTAATTTATTTCTGTGATGGCAAAGCTGAATTTTCAGCATCATTAGGCTACTCAAGTCTTCAGTGTCACATGATCCTTCAGAAATCATTCTAATATGATGATTTGATGCTCAAGAAACATTTGTAATTATTGTGCTGCTATATATTTTCGTGATGCATTTATTAAAGGGTTAGTTCACCCAAAAATGTAGTCACCCTCAAGCCATTCTACATGTATATGACTTTCTTCTTTCAGCCAAGCAGAATCTGAGTTTTATTAAAAAATATTCTGGCTCTTCCAAGCTTTATAATGGGAGTGAATGGTACCATAGAATTTGAAGCCCAAAAAAGCACATCCATCCATCATAAAAGTAATCCATACAGCTCCATGGGGTTAATAAAGGCCTTCTGAAGTGAAGTGACGAGTTTTTGTAAGAAAAATATCCATATTTCTAACTATAATCACTGGTTTCCTGTAACGGCCGTACACAAGTCTAGTTCCAGCGGATTATAAAACTTGGAAGAGCCAGAATATTTTTAGTAAAACTCAGATTGTGTTTGGTTGAAAGAAGACAGTAATACGATGTCTAGGAGGGCTTGAGGGTGAGTAAATTAAGGGATCATTTTAATTTTTGGGTGAACCAACACCTTAAGGATTTTATGATTAACAGAAAGTTCAATGGAACAGCATCTATTTGAAATAGAGATCTTTTATAACATTATAAATGTCTTTACTGTTACTTTTGATCAATTTAATGCATCCTTCCTGAATAAAAGTATTAATTTATTTAAAAAAATAAAAACATCTTAGCCCAAACTTTAGAACGGTGGTGTATATGAGCACTCATGGAATTATGTGTAGTGTAGATGAAGATCATTCTTCTATCAGTGCATGTATCTGCACACAGAGTGGTTGTGCTAATATTGTTAGTGTAAATATCCATTGGTGAAGTGAGTGTCTGGTGTTTCCTGTGCTGTAACGGCACACACAGGAGCGTCTGGAGGCTATGATGAGGAGATCACTTGAGCGCAGCCTGCAACTGGAGAACAGAAATAAACGCTGGGTATGGGGTCCCAACGGCACCGCTCAAGGTGAGTGTAATGCACACACATCACATTGGATGAAGAAAAAGAGAGACTAGGAGGAGGGGAGTGATGGAATGAGAATGGAAGGAAGGCACTACTGCAATAAAATGTTTCATGAAATGGTGGATTGAGACCACTCATGAAAATGCTTTTATTTAGCATTTTTCTAAATTCAATTTAATTTATTATTAAAATGTTCATCCTTATTTTGTTATGAATGTTTTTTTTTTTTTTGCATAGTAGTTAAATACAATATTATTGGCTTTAAATGCTTTTTTTTAAATAAACATGTCTAATTTTTTCTGATGTGACATTTTTCAAATTTTATTTCGAATTTTCCACAAAGCAGTGTATGTTAAGACGCTGTTGTGCAGCTGCAGTGTCCTTGCATTTGTATGGTTTTCATCTGGACTTTAGGACAGTGTTACTAGAGCTCAGGTTTCATAATTTAGCTCATCAGAGAGGAAAGACAGGCAGGCATGAGTGAATCAGCACTTTCTGTGAGCTGTGCCCCCATCCTATTGGCTTGATTTAGACACAAGCTCATTAATGGGTTAAGAAATTGGTTATTGATTTGGAGCCTTAGATTTAATCATTTAAAAAGCTAAGGAAGTTCAAAAGGAAAATGTGTCTGTGTACTATTTCTGAAGTCATTGTAGACTGCAAAATCGATTTCAAATAAAATAGAATACATTTAACCCTTTAAGCCCTGAAGGCATTTTTAGAGTTGTTATTTTTCTGAGTGACATACACAAAAGTAAAAACTCATAACTCCAAAACTAGAGCAAAAAGTGTCAAAATGTAGGTATCGTTTGATAGAAAACTTACTTAAAATACATTTTCATTACATTTGCACAATCTCATGCAGAGAAACTGCTGATTAAAGACTAAAGTGATTAAAGTGTGCTAAAGGGAAATTTTACATACATTTCTTATTTGACATGCACTAACTCAGGAAGGAAATAAGGTAGGACTTTTATGGTGAAGTTCTCCTACATGTGAGCTGCATCTGGATTAAATGTTGTGGTGATAGCACAAAGGAATCAAAAGTTATAGCATTTGGAACCAAGGTAGCCTTTTTGTTTAGCTGAGCATCCAAAAACCTCTCCAAACAAGTGTTTCCGGTTTAAAGGCGGTCGTTAATAAATGAGCTTTTAGCAAGGATTTAAAACTGGAAATGGTCTGAGCGGATCGAATATGAAAAGGCAAAGAATTCCAAAGTTTGGGGGCAACTGAAAAGGCCTGATCCCCCTTGAGTTTTAATCTGGATCTGGGAACCACTAAGAGAAACTGCTCAGAAGATCTCAGGGGCCTCACAGTGGAGTGCCAGTTCACTAATGTCTCCAAGTATTTTGGTGCCAAACCGTTCAAAGACTTAAAACCAAACAATAAAAGTTTAAATTCGATCCGGCAACGGATCGGCAGCCATTTAAGAGAAAATAAAACCGGAGTAATATGATCACGCTTTTGAGTGCCTGTCGGCAATCTCGCAGCTGCATTTTGAACTAACTGTAAGCACGCTATAGCTTTCTGTATATCTCCCGTATAGAGAGTATTACAGTAGTCCAGACTACAAAAATACAAGCGTGAATAACTGTCTCCAAATTTCTGAACAAAAGCAAAGGCTTTACCTTCGCTAAAAGTCTCAGATTAAAAAAGGATGATTTGACCACAGAATTTATTTTAATTCAGAGTCAAACAATACCCCAAGGTTTTTCACCACCACCTTTTTACAATCATCCCACGATCCAAGAACAGAGTGTATAGTGGTGTGATTTCCAGTTGGACCGCAGAGTAAAATCTCTGTTTTATCTTCATTTAATTTTAAGGAATTTTGCACCCTCCAGCCCTTTATGTCATTTTATTGTTATAACTCCATGAGGACTATCTTTTCTACGATCTGTGCATGATTCATGAAGTTAAGAGTGAAAACACCACAAGCCTTCGTTTTTACTAAGCTACATGTGCTCTGTGGGTGTTATAACTTCATGAGGAATATATTTATATCAAAGTGACGGATTATGGTGAGTTTGGGTTTTTTTTAATCTGCTGTAAATAATGATGTGCGTTTTTTCAACAATCTGAGCATGTTTCATGATGTGAAAATGACACATGAATGCTACATTTGTATATACTTGGCTACATGTGTGTCTGTGGAGTCTCATGTTTATGATGACTCCATGAGGAATATCTTTAGATCTGAGTGATGGATTATGTCTATTTTTAAGCGGGTGAATCTGATGAAAGTAATGCTGTGCCATTATCTATAATCTCTGCATGTTTCATGAAGTTATTTGCAAAAATGTCATGTGAAAGCTACCTTTGTTTTTTACTTAGCTACATGTGCATCTGTAGGGTTTTATGTGTGTTATAACTCCATGAGGAATATCTTTAGATCTAAGGTGGGTGGTTGGGGGATAATTTAACCTGAAACCCGAAGTGTTTAAGGGGTTAAATTATTTATTTAATTTATTAAAGCTGCAGTCCGTACCTTTTTTTTGGTTAAAAATGATACAAAATCAAAGTGGATAACCAGCCAGTGTTCAAAACTATCTCCTTACCTTAGCCTGATTCACAACGGTAAGCTTGTAATAATGTGTTCTAATTTGAGTGGTAGCTTTATGTGGGAAATTCGAGCATGCCGGCGTCATTACGTCTCGTCTGTATACATAAAGAAGGAGTCCGGCTAGTAGGCTATCGCATGTGAGGATGCTGCAGGTGGCGGATCATTTATAGCCTTTTCTCACAGAAGCTGGAATAATTAAATTTATCATTTTGATGGCGGATTGTAATCCAGAAAGGTCCAAACGACAATCATCAGTGACAACTGGAGATTCACCCGTACTCAAAAGCAAAAGATTAGAAATTGAAATACACTTTGTACAAGTAATACTACTACACACTAAATACACATAGTCATGCAATGCTGATGTTGTTAGCATTAACAATTTGAGAACAAAGTATAAAAGTAATAATAATTTGCATGGTTTCATGTGATATGAGCTGAGCGATCGTTAGATTTAATCACCTTTGTTAGCGCGATTTATCGTAATGGCTTTTTGCTCAGTCAGTTAGAACAAAAGTGGCAGGCATGTTACTTACTTCTTCAGATGACATTTTCAGCATATTATTTTGGTCGTACTTCCAAGACGTATTATCTGTAATTCTGAAGTACAGTATCCACACTGGTGCGGTGACAGCCTAAACATATATACTCACATATACTCAAAACATTAGATTCATCCGCTCTGAAGATTCATCCGTGCTGATGCACAACCCACATAAAGATGATAATTCCACAAATAACTGCAATTGCAGGTTTCAAACAGAGATGGTGAGAAAGAGGCAAAACCAACAGACTTACAGAGCTTTAAATTCATTTATTTCATTTATTCATTTATATCTTTTTAAAATTGAAAGTACATCTTCAATAAAAAAGTTACATTTATTCTTTTAGCATGTGATTTACCCACAGTGATCTTAAGAAACAATCATCCTAATTGCTGTTGCTTTATGTTTTCTCTCAGAAATTAAATGTGAATGCTTATTGAGAGCACTTTATTGATTTCAGGATCATAAAAGTGTGATCTGATTTTATATGATGACTGCAGTGTGTGTATGTGAAGGATACAGGTTTTGAGTTTGAGTGTGTCTGAAGTCAGATCAGCCCTGCTCATTGTGTCTGGCTGCTATGCTTGGAGAGCGCAAGAAGATGTGGTGAAAGTGTGTAGGTGTGTGTGCTTAGGTACACACACACCACCCCAAAAACACACACTTCACCTAAGGGTGCCCAGTCTGTCCATAACGCTCTGCTGTTTCTGCTGTGCACTGCTGTGACCCCATCGCCCAGGTGACTGGGAGAATGCCCCGCCTCCTCTCTCTGCTGCCTCCGCCCTCCCCCATGACCTCGCTGCCCCCTCTCCTCCTGCCATCGAATCAGGCAACGGTATGAACCCTATAGCTGGCCTTTTCTCATCACCTTCTGCCTCCTGTCCCCTCAGATTGACATCATTCTTCTAGTTTTTGGTTTCCATCCCAAAACTCTAAACCAGCCTGCTCTCCTTCCCTGGTTCCTGCTTGAGCACTTATAGGGGGCTAAATGGGGTAAATGCTTGCATAATATCCAAATGTGACCCAGTTGCATTTAGGTCTCAGGCAAGAGACTGTCCATAAACCCTATGTAAAATTAGCTACCTTGAAATTGTTTTTAGATAAAGAGCCAGCAAGATAAGGGGATGACAAGAGGAGGCTGCTTTCAAGTATGATAATGTCCAAGATTTTTGTTTTGCTGAGCAATTCACATGCTGCTATACATAATCGGAATGTACGGTGCCTTGTAAACATATTCAGGCCTATAGCACCTTCTCTCAACAACTGAATTCAAATCAGTTTTAAGTGATTTTCTTTTATTTTTAATCACTGAAAGCCAAATTATGGCAAATGCTAATGCTTTTTTTTATGATTTTCGCCTGCCGGGTGATAAAAAAAAAATAAAATTCCCATTACACTAAAGGATGGACATGAGCCATATCTAAGGACAGACTCACTCAAAAATATTTAGGCGAATTGCATATAACATTTCCATCCATTTGGTTAACAGTTTTAACACAAACAAACAAATAAATGTCATGCATTGTCAGTCATACATAAATGAAACGGTTAATCATTAACAACATGTATTCTTATTCACTTTTTTTGTGCCTTACATTAATTATTATATTGATTAATAATACATTGTTAGTTAATCTGTGTGCTTTATGTACATTTCTGATATACATAACGTGGACAAATTACTTTAAATTGTAATGTAGACACATACATTTTCTGTGAAGCTGCTTTGAAACGATGTGTATTGTGAAAAGCACTATACAAATAAATGTGAATTAATATTTTGCACTGGAAAAATCATGACAAAGTTTAATATTATCCTAATTTAATATTAATATATATAAACCTGGTTATTGTGTATTTAAAACGCATTCAGTTTTCACATGAGTTTGAAATTGTATTGCAAATTGAATGCATATATCTTTAAAAAAATGTAGGCCTAAATATTTTTTGAGTGTATCACACTTGGGGATGGGTTCTTTTAACTTGGGTCAATGCAAAACCACATAGCAACACCCTGGCAACCACCCATAAAATCCTAGCATCAAGACAGCATGTTTTATACTGGCCAGAACCACTTGCAGTGTAAAAATACCCCTTGCGCAAATAGAACCTTTAAAAAAAAAAAAACAGGCTAATTTCTGGTCTTAGTCTATCTGATAATCTGTGGCACTAATTCAATATGGTGGTAAACAATATTGGTGCTAAAAAAAAAAAAAAAAAAAAAAAAAAAAAACAGAACGGGAGAATTGTTAAATTGTGAGTCTGAATTGTTTAGCACAGCACTGTATATTCATTGCACTTGCTCTGTAGCTCAGTACTTGGTTGGTGAAAGTCAAAGCAAATCTGAATGTCCGTGTGCTGCTGTGTCGTGTGAGTTTTGTATGATTGTGAGTGTAAATTTTTTTACTAACAACTTCATTTGTGTGAACCAGTACTTTAATCACAGCTATGGTTCTTTCAGTGTTGAGGTATTGCGTGTGCATGTTTGTCTGTACATGGGTAGTTTTTCTTTCTATTTGAATTTCAGCAGGCATGGTCACATGAACATAACCACACACACACACACACACACACACACACACACACACACACACACACACACACACACACACACACACACACACACACACACACACACACACACACACACACACACACACACACACACACTCCACACTTCAGCTTGGAGCTGAATTACATCTGTGTTCATTTGTGCCACTGAATATGTTTTTGTTTGTTTTTTGTTGCAGATAACCAAAGAGTGTGTGTGCGTGTACATGTGGCTTACTAAGTGTTTAATGTCAGTTTACGCTGTGTAGACAAAAATGGTAATACTGATAGATCTATTCTGACTGAGAAATGCTCCTATGTCTCTCCCATTCAGTGCCCCCCAGTCCTCACAGGTCACCGTACCGAGGGTCACCGAGCCGCCGCAGAAACAATCCTGTGCCAGCAGAAGAGTCCAGTGGAGCTGTCAGTGCACCCAACACCCCCAAGGTCAGGACATATCTGCAACAAACTCAAAGAAGCTCACCTCTTCTGTTTTTAGCTAGTCATGCAAATACAAACAAACAAACACTTTTATCCTTCTATTGTATGCATTATCTTCATCATCAGTATCTATTTCTGTTAACTTTAATTAAGAAGCTTTTTAATATGATTTTTAACACTGTAATTATAATTTATTAAAAAAAGAGGGAACAATGTAGAGAAATTTTGCCCTATTGTATCACAATGGAAAATAGAATAGAACCGAAAACCGATTTCTTAATTTGTATTATTTACTCATCTAATTAAATTAATTTATTATTAAATGTCTCATTCGTTAGTGCAGAATTAACCATTTGTTATATTTTATCAATATTTTGTAAAGCTACTCTACTGTTCAAAAGTTTAGGTCATTAAGATTTGATAAGAGTGATAATAAAGATATGTATGATGTTACAAAAGATGTCCATTCCTTTACATTAATTAACAAATCTTGGGAAAAATATCATGGTTTCCACAAAAATATAAAGCAGCACAACTGTTTTCAATAATGATGAATAATATATATATAATATATATATTATGCTTCTTGAGCACTGATTTCTGAAGGATCATGTGTCACTGAAGACTGGAGTAATGGTGCTAAAAAATCAGCTTTGCCATTACAGGAATACATTACATTTCAAAATATATATTCAAATAGAAAACAATTATTTAATTAATTATTTATCTATATATTTCATACTATTAATGGTTCTTACTAGACTAGGTAAACCCAGCCAGTGATTTGATTCCGCCCTGCAACTCAGTCTGGAAACCTGTACATTCATTTCTACTGCTTCTGTTATACTTTTGCGGGAACCAATCACAGACTGGCTTATCCACCTGACGCACTATTGGCGGGTTTAACATGATGACGGATAGAGAAGCGATGGGTCGTTGCTCGTTTATCACGCCTCTTGTGGTCTGATTGGTTGAAGGACTATCCAATTGCATACAGAGTCATCTGAATTATGCTCGTTGATCACGCCTCTTGCGCAGTAGAAAATACATAGCAGACTCTTAAATTGAGCTTGGTCAGGTGATAGCCAGACAAGGTTTTTACTGTATTTTGGATCAAATAAATGCAGCCTTGGAGACTTCTCTCAAAAACTTCTCTTTTGAACAGTAATGTTTGTCAAACAAAGTTTGTATTTGAGTAAAAACTAGCAAAAAAAAAAAAAAAAAAAAAAAAGTAAAAAGATCTGAGTGCAAAGACGTTCAGAAATATAAGGTTGACATCTGGAAAATCTTGGAGAGGAAATCGATTGTCAAGTGGCTAAAAACAGCACATTATTGGTTTCTTTAAAGACTGCCCTTTTGATTTCACTATTGGAATTTTTTGATAGTTTTTGTGAAAAACGACAAAGGAAACAGGTATGTTGCCATTTGGCAGCAGTGTACCATAAAGTGTTATGTGTTATTTGTATTTGTTGCAGAAGGAGAGATTGCGTAGAGAGAGGAGGACTGGCTCTCCAGCCACAGGTTCACCAGTGAGGCAAGCTAAATCTCCTGCTGATGTTACCCGACGCTCTGCCTCACCTGGCACACCCAAGTAACATGCACACACTTGTCTATACATATTATATACTGTGTATATATAGGATGCTAGCAAAGTTATCTCCAATTAATTACATTTTTATTCAGTAATGTGCTGACTATAAGTATCTGAATCAGCTGTTTGTTTGTATGGTTGAAGGTTATTGCCTAAGAGTCGTACTCAGTCACCATGTACAGTGCGGCAGTATCCACCCTCCCCTATGAAACACAGACCCGCCACACCAGTCAGTGACAACAACAGGAAGACACAAGACAAAAAAGCTGAGGACATCAAAAGTCAGGATCCTAAGGAGGGCCCGAACAATGAAAGTTTGGATAAGGCACAAAAAATGGAGACACCTGTTTCCGGTACACCACCTCCAGAAAGAAGAACAGTAAAGATAGAAAATCACACTAATGGGGCAAAGGAGAAGAAAAGTATAGTTTTGGAAAACCAACAAAATAAGAATGACAAGATGGAGACCCCCGAGAAAAACCATCCCAAATCAAACTGTAATGATGCGACTGCAAACAAGTGTGCAGGTGGGTCTGAAACCTTTAACACTATATGACCCGCTTCAGTAAACTAGTGCAGACTCACTCAAGCCATTTTTGTGGCTTTTCAAATTTAGCTTATTTATCAAATTTTAATGTTACTTTTTGTGTATTTTGTTTTTTATTTAAGTTGTATTATGTGCACCGTTGACTGGCTTAACGTTCATTTGTTATGAATATCTTATCTTTTGGTTTGCGTCAGTCAACTGAATGATTTTAAATGAATTTAAATAACTTATAGCACTCAAAAAAATGCAAAATATACCAAATACTTAATATACGTAATACAAATACTTAAAATAAACTAATTGAGGCACTCTAGAATAAAAAAATCAAGTGAGATGAAGTAGTGTAACATTCATTTGTAAAGCTTTTAATTCACTGGATTATCAAAGAAATAGCCATTCATGTACTACATGTAATATAATATAAGCATTTTTGGGTTGAACTTTCAGGAAAATAATTATTTAAATTAGGAGTCTGGCTTTAGAGACTAAAGGGATCGTTTTGTGGTCCCTAAGCTTTCCAAAGCTGGGACTAGTGTCTCACTTGTTTAAACTTATTTTAACTGAAATGACAATTTATATTATTATCTTCTCTCTTTACAGTGGGTACAAATTGTGAAAATAGTTTTTCTTGCTTTCACTCTCTGACAGATCCTTCACCTGTGAACTCTGCTGGCAAGGTGGTTTCTGGAACGACAGATGCTGAGGAGGCGTCTCGTCTGCTTGCAGAACGCAGGCGTCTGGCCAGAGTGCTGAAGGAACAGGAGGAGAGACAACGCAGGGAACTGGAGGAGCAGGAAAAGTATGCGTCTGTGTGACTGATGCTGTATTTGTGTGTGTTTAGTACTTGTTGTACTTGTTGTACTTGTTGAGTGTGCATTGGTTTTTGTATGTGTTTTTCAATTAAATTCAATTAAAATGTATTTATAAGTAAGGGATTATGTACAACCAGCTGTTTGTTATTGCAAAATAAATTGGAATAAATTGGCGATACCCTGCATATTGACATAATGAAATAATTGTACACAAAATATTGCTTTGAGTTCTAATATTTGATTAGCTCACCAAACGCAAAACTTCCATGAAGAAAAAACTTTCCCAGCAAGTGTAAACCGCCGACTTCAGTTACCCGGATGAGCCTGTGTTATCAGTTTTTACTGGTTGTTATCGGGGAATAACATACCACTGGATGGCGCCGTTGATCAATCAGAGTCAAGTATTCCATCGAGACGTGTAATAAAGCTCTTTAAAAATCACAAAGTACCAAAATGATATACAATTATAAGAAACTGAAAGTTACATAATACATGAAAAAGAAAAAGAGTTGAATACTTTGCCAGTAATGTTTGAATGTTAAAGTACAAGGTTTTTTTTTTTTTTTTTTTGTGTGCGGGATAAAAGGCGCTAGAGCGCCGTTGCCTCATGGGACTGTGTTGGTCTCTGTGTGATTTTCAGACTAAAGAGTGAGCAACTTAAGAAGAGGCAGCTGGAGGAAAGAGCTCGACAGGAAGAGAAGACTCGTCAAGCAGAGGAGGAGAAATGTAGACAAGAGCAACAACAGAAACAGAGAGAGCAGGAGGAGAAAAAACAGAAAGAGAAGGAGCTCCAGGCCCAGATGGAAAAAGAGGTCAGAAGATTTAGAGTGAAATTACTCTTTTCAGTCACTGGACTAAAATGCATTAGCATCCATCCATCCATCCATCCATCCATCCATCCATCCATCCATCCATCCATCCATCCATCCATCCATCCATCCATCCATCCATCCATCCATCCATCCATCCATCCATCCATCCATCCATCATCCATCATCCATCTCCATCCATCTATCTATCTATCTATCTATCTATCTATCTATCTATCTATCTATCTATCTATCTATCTATCTATCTATCTATCTATCTATCTATCTAGCTGTCTGTCTGTATCCTAATATTTTCAGTTGTTTCTGTGTTTAATAGAAAGAGGAGGCAGAGATACGTGCTCAGAAGGACGCTGAGCGTCAGCGGAAGGAGAGAGAGCATTTCAAACAGCAGGAGGAACAGGAGAGACAACAGCGAAAAAAGGTAGTACTGCCAGAAGCAAGCCACAGTAAGCAACTTTGCAAAAATCAGCTGTATAATACACAACCTAGTAAAGAAACGATTACACCATGTAGACATAAACACCAAACCTCACTGACCACTTCATTCTAGTAGGTGAATATGATTTCACCAAGTACAACATGTTCCTCGATCAACATCTTTGCTGATCCTGGAACAACATTCCAACATTCCATTGACCAATCAGATTTGAGGACAAGTTTACAGTTTATGTCAAGTTTAGGCTTACAACCAGAGTAGGTGCTTCTACATCCGTGTTATTCACCTATCATTTCTCTCAAATTTTAGGGATAACTTATGGGTAAGTTAAGTTTAGGAGTAGGAATAGGTTTAGGACATTTTTGGACAAGAATGCTATTTCAGGATCAACAAAATATGTCGATCCAAGAACGTGTCTTGGCAAAATCTTGGCAACCCAGTTTAATCAGTTTATGATCAGTAATCAGTTTATAACGGCTGGGCTAAAAGTTGAAAATATGTGATAGTACTTTCATTTAAATTAACTTTAACACTCATCTATAAACCTTACATTTCACATAGTAAAGAAGCAGGAAGAATATATATATATATTTTTTTTTATTATTATTACTAAATTCCCATCTAAAACGTACATTTTATCATACTTAGTAACCTCTTTAAAAATAAAAGTTACTCCATTCACTTGTATTTTGCAATAGGATTCAACATTAAAAAGTGTGCATAGCATTTAACTGTGACTGATATGTGCTTAAATTCTCTGCAGAGAATTGAAGAAATAATGAAGAGAACCAGAAAGAGTGATGGCGAGATGAAGGTATCTGTGAGAAACAGTCCATCCATCAATTTTAAATGTTTAACTGTTTAGCGTGACAACTAAGCTAAATACAGTATATGTACTCAACTGTAGAGCAGTAACGTGTGACTTTTAATCAGTTATGTAAAGCATTGCACAGATACCTAGTCCATGTGGATATGAAATGAATAGCCCTTTTTTGTGTCAAGTAAAGAAAGTAGAGCGGAAATGATTGCTCTGAAAGTTAAAGTAACGGAATGACCTAATATTCACACAGAGAGAGGATAGCCCAGAGCCCCTATCTCCTGTCTCCCACCCTGTCTCTCCTCCAGGTAGGACTCAACCCTCCTCTCTCTCACACTCACTCTCACACACCAACATTTTAAAATGTTAATAACTACATTATAAAAAGTGGGTTGTTTCATGTGGCTATCCATAGAAATGTGTTAACCATGAATATAGGTTTCCTTATTTTGTGAATGCAGACTGTTCTGCCTCTAGCGTATATACCTTTAATGTGTCAGGCAGGCCTGCTGGTATTTTTCCATCACTGCAGTATCTACAGCAATGTCAGGAGAGGGCAGCAGGGGATCATATTCTCTGTCATAGGTTGTGTTCAAGGTGATCTATTCAAAGACTACACAGACTAAATTTAGTCTGCTCTGTTTTACATTGCAGGCATTTTTTGACTTTGGTAAAAGATTTTAAGCATTTTTTCTGTTTTGTTTTTTGCATTAAATTAATTAAGTGTCAATAAAGATTTAATATAAATAAATGCTGTTCTTTGGAACTTTAATTCTATTAATTAAAGAATCCAGTAAAAAGTGTATCACAGTTTCCACAAAAATATTAAGCTGTTTTCAGCTGTGATAATAATAGAAAAAACAATTTGAGCAGCAAATCAGCATATTAGAAGGATTTCTGAAAGGTCATGTCACTCTGAAGACTGGAGTAATGATGCTGAAAATTCAGCTTTACCATGACAGGAATAAATAAATGAAATAGAAAACATGTATATAAAAGTATAATATTATTTCACAGTATTTCTGTTTTCTCTGTATTTTCAATCAAAGACTTTTCAAAAACATTATAAAATCCTACTGAATACACTATATTGCCGAAAGTATTGGGGCACCCCTCCAAATCATTGAATTCAGGTGTTCCAATCACTTCCATGGCCACAGGTGTATAAAATCAAGCACCTAGGCATGCAGACACTTCTACAAACATTTGTGAAAGAATGGGTCGCTCTCAGGAGCTCAGTGAATTCAAGCGTGGTACCGTGATAGGTTGTAATTTCCTCACTACTAAATATTCCACGCTCAACTGTTAGTGGTATTATAACAAAGTGAAAGCAATTGGGAACATCAGCAACTCTGCCACAAAGTGGTAGACCACATAAAAATCACAGAGCGGGGTCAGCGCATGTTGAGGTGCACAGTGCGCAGAAGTCGCCAACTTTCTGCGGGGTCAATAGCTACAGACCTCCAAACTTAATGTGGCCTTCAGATTAGCTCAAGAACAGTGTGTAGAGAGCTTCATGGAATGGGTTTCCATGGCTGAGCAGCTGCATTCAATGCTTTGCATTGCTCTTGATGATGTAAGGCTTGGATGCAGCTGCTCAGCCCTTCCTGTTTCAACATGAGCAAGGTGTTGAACCTTTGCACAAAGCAAGGTTCATAAAGACATGGATGATCATGTTTGGTGTGGAAGAACTTGACTGGCCTGAGTCCTGACCTCAACCCGATAGAACATCTTTGGGATGAATTAGAGCGGAGACTGCGAGCCAGGCTTTCTCATCCAACATAAGTGCCTGACCTCACAAATGTGCTTCTAGAAGAATAGTCAAAAATTCCCATAAACACACTCCTAAACCTTGTGGAAAGCCTTCCCAGAAGAGTTGAAGCTGTTATAGCTGCAAAGGGTGGGCCAAATCCATATTATACCCTACAGATTAAGAATGGGATGTCATTAAAGTTCATGTGCATGTAATGGCAGGCATCCCAAAACTTTTGGCGATATAGTGTATGTGTATTGTATGTATGTTTTTCCCCACCGCCCTTTAAAAGTGTGCCTATGACATCAATTAAAATCTTGCTGGTGTACTAACATGAGAGTTCTTTGCTGTCTATTTAAGACTGATATCAGACTAAAAATATTATTCATTTTTATAACAGTCTCCAACACCTCTTTTCTTCTCAGGTGGTAACCATTTGACCTCTGGTGCTGAGGTCAAATCTCAGGCCAACATCATTCAGACAACTCCTGTGCATAGCCAGACTTACAAACAGGAGAGTGAAGGGAAAAGATCAGAGAATGGCTGTATGAATAAACAGATGAAGTCTGCAAAAAATCCCTCCTCTAACGGCCAAGTAAATATCCATCAAACTACAGTGAAAACAGAAGACAAAGGAAAGGTAAGTGAAGAGAATACCAAGACTATTAGACAAGAGGTTGAACAGGTGAAGACCCAAAGTTTACAAGTGAAAGAAGAGGTAAAGCGAGAAGACACATCAACAGCAAAGGTGCAGGTAACCCCGCTGAAGAGCTCCCCTGAAAACACAGTAGCAAGTGTTGTGACTACAGACAGCAAACCCAAAGTTTCCGACCAAGAGAAAGTACCTGCAAATATGCCCACTCGCAGTTTACAGGAAAACAGCCTACCCATTGGAAAAAGCCAAACTATTACTCAGGTGGCCAAAGAGGAGGCCAGTAACCAAGTGAAAACACCTGTAACTGTGCAAATGAATGGACAGGCCACAGCTCAGGGACCCAAGAAGGAAATCACTGTGAAGAAATCAGACATCTCTCATGCCAATGGACAGGGAACTTCAATGGTAACTGTCCCACAAGCAAAGACTCCCACTCAGGCTGGTGGACATATGATAACACAGGTGAAATCAAAGGAGAGGGGGAAAGACCACCCAGTCTCTTCATTGACCCCTCTGCCAGAGTCAAAACCGCCAGAGTCAAAACCGCCTCTGCCTCTTATACATCTGGACACTTTGGAAGGGAAGAGTGGAGCGGCAGAGGACTCTGCAGATCAAGTGCAGTACATGGAGGTTAGGTGAGTTTGACACAATGACTGTGTCAACATACCCTGTACACTGGACTGCCCTACACCGACCAGGTAGGAACTGCATCACAGTAAAAAAAAAAAAAAAAAAAAGGTTAAAAATTAGAAAGAATAGAATAATATATGACCACTTTATGATTTTTATTTACACACACTAATACTGAATCTGCAGCAGCCTAAAAAACCAAAGCAAATAAACAAATGTAAAAGAAACATAAGAATGAAGGAGATGCATATTACATAATACGTTATGTTAAATCCTTTATTCGTTTTAATGTATATACAGTATATACACAGATCAGGCATAACATCATGACGATGACAGGTGAAGTGAATAACACTGATTATCTCTTCATCACGGCACCTGTTAGTGGGTGGGATATATTAGGCAGCAAGTGAACATTTTGTCCTCAAAGTTGATGTGTTAGACGCAGGAAAAATGGGCAAGAGTAAGGATTTGAGGGAGTTTGACAAGGGCCAAATTGTGATGGCTAGACAGCTGGGTCAGAGCATCTCCAAAACTACAGCTCTTGTGGGGTGTTCCTGGTCTGCAGTGGTCAGTGTCTATCAAAAGTGGTCCAAGGAAAGAACAGTGGTGAACTGGCGACAGGGTCAAGGCTCATTGATGCACTTGGGGAGCGAAGGCTGGCCCATGTGGTCCGATCAAACAGATGAGCTACTGTAGCTCAAATTGCTCAAGAAGTTAATGCTGGTTCTGATAGAAAGGTGTCAGAATACACAGTGCATCAGTTTGTTGCGTATGGGTCTGCATAGCCACAGACCAGTCAGGGTGCCCATGCTGACCCCTGTCCACCGCCGAAAGCACTAACAGTGGGCACGTGAGCATCAGAACTGGACCACGGAGCAATGGAAGAAGGTGGCCTGGTCTGATTAATCACTTTTTCTTTTATATAACGTGGATGGCCCAGTGCATGTGCGTCGCTTACGGTTACCTGGGGAACACATGGCACCAGGATGGACTATGGGAAGAAGGGAAGCCGGCGGAGGCAGTGTGATGCTTTGGGCAATGTTCTGCTGGGAGACCTTGGGTCCTGCCATCCATGTGGATGTTACTTTGACACGTACCACCTTCCTAAGCATTGTTGCAGACCATGTACACCCTTTCATGGAAATGGTATTCCCTGGTGGCTGTGGCCTCTTTCAGCAGGATAATGCGCACTGCCACAAAGCAAAAATGTTTCAGGAATGGTTTGAGGAGCACAACAACCAGTTTGAGGTGTTGACTTTTCTCCAAATTCCCCAGATCTTAATCAATTGAGCATCTGTGGGATGTGCTGAACAAACAAGTCCGATCCATGGAGGTCCCACCTCTTAAGTCCAACTTACAGGACTTAAAGGATCTGCTGCTAACATCTTGGTGTCAGATACCACAGCACACCTTCATGGGTCTAGTGGAGTCCATGCCGCAACGGGTCAGGGCTGTTTTTGGCAGCAAAAGGGGGTCATAATGTTATGCCTGAACAGTGCATATATATATATATATATATATATATATAGAGAGAGAGAGAGAGAGAGAGAGAGAGAGAATATTTTGTCAAAATATTGTTAAAATATATTTAGTAAATTTTTTAAATCACCATTGTGAATACATCATTCATGATATCTGAACACTTTTTTTTATAGTTGATATCTTTGGTATCCATTTAATCGTTTCTGCTTTTTTACATGCAGCTGACATTTTTCTAGATGGATATGAACCCATTAACACTATTTGGGGGTTTGAAGCACCTCAAATTTACTGGGAACATTGTCTAATCCTTTTTCTTTTGTGTTTATTTTGTGTATTCTCAGCCCCATCTCGAAGGAGGAGTTAATCTCCATCCCAGAATTTTCCCCACTGAACTCTCCCCAGCAGAATGGAATGAGTAACATGCGTGCTCTAGAGGACCTGTTGGATCTGACGGGGCAAGTAGCTTATCCCAGACTCTCTCCTGCTGCCAGCCTGGGCGACTGCAACAAGAATCTAATAGAAGGGGTCTGTAGCCCTGGATCTGACTCTAAACTCATCCCTACCAACTCTCCAAACTCTGACAAACACCATGTACAATAAGGTACAAAATCGGTCGGAATAATTTGTGTACTCATGTCTGCAAATAGACTGATTTTTAATAAGGGTTTTATGTTCACCAAGACTGCATTTATTAAGTCAAAAATGACAATAAAAACAGTAATATTGTGAAAAATTATTACAATTTAACTGAACTTTTCTATTTTAATATATTTTCAAATGCAATTTAGCTGCCATTACTCCAGTCTTCAGTGTCACATGATCCTTCAGAAATCAGTCTAATATGCTGATTTGGTGCTGAAGATTTTATTTTATTTTTTTAATTATCAATGTTGAAATCAGTATTTAATATTTTTGTGGGAACCGTAATGCATTTGTTCTGGATTTTGTGATGAATAGAAAGTTCCATAGAACAGCATTTATTTGACATTACAAAAGTATTTACTAGACTTTTGATCAATTTAATGCGTTCTTGCTGTTTTAATTTATTTCTTTTTTTTTTTTTTTATCTTGCTGACCTCAAACATAAATATATCTCTCATGATTTAAGAGACTGGCCACTTCCAATATTTTCACATAGACACGCCATTATAAACATGATATTTATTTCTGCTTATTTAACAGGTAACGTGACAGACTACATTGTTGCAGCTGACTGCATTGGGATAATTGCTCATCTTTTTCAACAGAAAGTGAAAGATTATGGAAATGAAGATGCAAAGAAGGGAGATACTGCTGGGCATAAGTGCGAAATTCATCTGTCTAGTTTCAATGTTGTCTTCATTAAAAATGATGTCCTTCTGCCTTTAATCTTTACAGCACAAAAACCAAGTGTATTGAATCCCTGGTTCAGTATTACGGACAGACTTTAACTCAAGTGTGAAGTGTTCTCTAGATATGCGTGTTGTGTGTATGTTTATATACAGATATGGGTGGCCAAAATTGCTGGTAAGAGGGTTTGGACATAATACTTTGAAGGTATCTTGGTATCTCAGGCCAGAGTTCAACATTTTACAAAAACATTGTCATCACTGGATAGAGACAGAACACCGATTGGTTACTCTTACATTTTAGGAAGCATAAATGTATGAAGTAATATAGTGTGTAATATTAACTATTTGTAGTTAGAGATACATGATAAAATGTTTATTTGTCAGTCGACTCTTTCTCATTGGTAACAGTATTATTATTAACTGTTTTGTTGAGTAATTGCTGTGTATTTTAAGCTCAACTAACATCTCCTGCATTGCATCGCACAACCTGCATTGTATTGAACCCCCAGTTTGCTATTAAATGCTTATAGCGCAGGACATTAGTACGTTAGAGAAATATGACCATCGACAAATACAGCATGTATATTATAAAAAATAAAGGCAGTAAGTCAATTTTAAAGCCCTGGTTTACCAGTAATGAACTCAATATTAGTGTCATATTCTTCCTCCGGTGTCATCACTGTGCATCAATGTAGTTTCAGTCTCAGAAGTTCTTTTGACATGTAAACCAGTTATATTGGAGTCCTGACTTTATTCCTTGACATTGAAGAAACAAAGTGTTGTGGTCCAAACCAAAAACCCATTTACTTGCCTAAACACTTCAATAGACTTTGGGTGTTTCAGGTGTATATGTCTGGAGCGGGTGGGTATGAGAGTTAATGGCTTTGTTGTTTAATTGTTCTATATAGTGTGGATGCACAAAAAAGCTTACTTGAAAAACTCTATAATTAGCCTGCAGGGAACATCTAAACTTCTCCAAGTGTCTCCGCTTCAATCTCTAAATACAGTACAGCAGTGACTTCAAGTTGTGATTACTGTAGATGATGTGCATGGTGGCATGAGCATCAAGCCATAATTATATGCCTAGAAACCAATAAACTGTCTTTACCAGATCATGCGTCTCATAAGTTTATTTTTTATGTTGTAGCATTTAATTGCTTTTATCCCCAAGAATGAGTATTTATTAAAGAAAATAGAAAGTGTGACCATTTCATGATTTTGTAATCTGCAGCACTTTATCATCTCCTATCTGTGTTCCTGTATGTAATGTAGTAATTACTGAGACCTGCTTTTAGGCACACTTTGAACAAGACAATATATTATAAAATAGCACTGCCTACTACTGCTTCACCTAGTATTTTGAGTATGTAGGGTCTCTCATAAATTTAATGTGCATTTTTATTGAAGTTATCAAACCAATTGCAAGGCAGATCTTATGTTACGCAATAAAAGCAATGATAACATGATCCTTTCACAGGGTAAAACCTTCTCAGTAAGTTAGCAACACACTGTACATGTTGACCAGTTACCTTAACCTAGCCCACTTCCATACTGTATAATTCTCTTTAATGTACACTAAGCATCTGGCCAGAAAACGTTAAGTACATGCTACATCTGTGACAGTTGATTACCACAGAAAAGAACACATACCCCATAAACTTTCATTGTGCCTACAAACATATAGAACCAGTTTGGGAAAAAATTGATGGATGTTATAGACTTGTATTTTAAGTGGACTGCTGTCAATGATTATTTTATTGGGACAAATCAAAACTACTTTATGAGGTAATGAACAGCATATCACATATGCTGTCAATTAAATAGTGTACAGTATTGAACCCTGAACATTGCTTTAAAACAGAGGACTTAAGACAAGAGCTTCAGACTGGTCATTTATTCCTGAGGGGCACAAACAGTTAGAAGCTCATGCCTGAAATGAAATTAAGAAGATAAGATATAAAATGTAGATTCATATCTGGAATGCAGAAACATCATGCAGGAAACAAGCTATGAAACCTTTGAGAATTTATTTTTTCCCCCTCCATATTCAATGTATATGTTAGAATATGATAAATTTAACTTTTTTTTTTTTTTTTTTTTTTTTTTTTAAACCAAAGAAACATACAAATTAAAGTAACGTAAAGTAAAGAAACATTCAGAGGAACTACTGGGAAAAGTCCATGAACACTATTAGCATGGACAACATGTTTTAACTGGTATCTCTGGTCAGTTCTGTATGTTTCAGTCACATTCAGTCTGCAACTTCTTTTTACTAACAGGCAGACAGAAAAAAGTATGTCAAAAAGTTTGTCAACATGGTACAGATATGATAAGTCTTATTCGGCTTATGTACATTTTAATTTCTCTATTGGCTAAGTTGCCTGTACAACTGAATAATTAAGAGTTGGATCTCAGCATCACCAGTATTAATGTCTATAGCCTTCAGGAAGAAATCCAGAGCTTCCTGCTTTCTCCCCTCCACCAAACTCTGTTTCCCAGACAAGACCAATGACTCATATGTGTTCTCAGAGGCTTTAGCAGCAGTCACATCACTGCTTGTGGAGCTCACAGGAAGAATGTGGGTTTCCGGAGGGAATTTTTTAGGGGCACACTGGTCCATCATTTCACTAGAGTCTAGCTCAACATCAGCAGTGGATTCAAGCAGGACGCTGTGCCATTCCTGGTCTCCTCCTGACAACATACTCTCTTCCACCTCCTCAAGTTCCTTGTCACTTTTGGACTCTTCTGTGCTTAAAGTCTCTCCACTGGGCTCCTCTTCTTCCACCAGTGACTCATCTGCATGTGTTTCACTGGCTTCAGATATCTCATAGGATTCGGTTTTATCTCCACTGGGTGGCTCCTCTTCCACCACTGATTCATCTGCATGACTTTCATTTGCTTCAGATAACTCATAGGATTTGGTTTCACCTTTACTGGCGTCTTCCTCTTCCTCCACTGATTCATCTGCACAAGTCTCACTGGCTTCAGATGTCTCATAGGATTTGGATTTATCTTCTCTGGGCTCTACTGACTCCTCATCTGATTCATTCTCCAGCATGGACACAACAAAGGACCTTCTTGATGCCACAGAAGTGTTCAAGCTGCGGCGGAGTCGAGCTCCGTCAGTCAAAGTGGATTTCGGTGTGGAAGAGCCCAACCTACGGAGGCCATCAGCTAATGGACTGCTAGTTAAACATGGCTTCTCCGATTCATCCTCCTCCTCTTCTTCTTCAGTGTCAGAGATTACCTGTCTTTTCTTTCTCCGAACAGAATGCACAAAGGAGTCCTCCGCAGGTGTGTCCGGAGCAGAACAGATCCTCAAAAGAGATTCATGCTTGCTGACCTCACCCTTACAGTTACTGACTTCACTGTTGTTTTGTTTAACTTCTCGTCTGCTGTCATGGATACTTGCTTCTTCCAGTCTTTCTCCACTGATGTCCATCTGAAGTTGAAACTCAGGACTTTCTTCTGCTACCGACTCCTCCATTTCACGAACTTCCTCTTCTTCAACTGAGAACATATCTGCACTGTCCTCCAGCTGCAGGTTGAAGTTTCCCTGAAGCATTTCCACCTCTGCTGTGGCCTCATGTAGAGAAGGGGGTGGCGAGAGCACCGTCGAATGGGGCTCATCTGCCTGAACCTCTCTATTATCAAGAGCATCAGCTGCTACAGAAAGTTCTTCCAACTTTGGAAACTGGTGAGAAGGACTTGGGAAGCTGTGCTGTGAGTATTGATGCTCAGATGCTGCATTACCGTATGACTCGTCCACCTCATCTGAACTGTCATCTAGCGTGATCACACGGTGAGCTAGCTTGTCGGCAACAGGGCTAACCTCAGTCTTTAGAAAATTCACATTTCTTTCTCCACCACAAGGAGACTCCTTTGCCACTTGCACTTCTTCACCTACAACTTCCACGTCTTCACTTACAACTTCGACTACTTCCTCAACTGGTGGAGAGTTCTGCTCATCGTCCTCCAGTTCAGGCTCATCGAAACTGTAATGAGTCAGATCAACCGTCACCGGATCGTTTTTGATACGAGGAGGGGCCGGGCGGTCTCTATCAGCAGATTTCGGTTGCCCTGTTTGCCGGAGCCAAGCTGGTTCGGTGTTCTGGGCCACACTGTCCATGAGTTGGCCGTGAAGTTCTGATTCTGCCTGCACGAGCTCTTGTGCTTTCTGGACACGCGTTTGTATATAGTGATGGGACTCTGCATCCTCAGGGATGTCTTCATCGGCTGCCGTCTCTTTAGTGAACATGAGGTCATGGTCGGAGATGCCGAACATCTCCATGCTGTGAAGGCGAGCAATGTGCTGGTCCAGGCTGGTGTCAGAGCGGCGGTTGTGTGCGTGCATTGCCTGAAGCTGTTGCTGAGTGGAGGAAGAACGTGTGTCTTCGAGTTTAAACAGTTCACGTAACTCCTGCTTGCTGAAGTATCGGAACGGGTTCTTCTTATCTCCGGTTGTCTGCCGGATGAGAGAGTCTTTAAACACCTGCAGACATAGAAACATGGAAAAAAACTGTTAGTTATAGGTATATTTTGAACTGTTTTACTGACATCAGAATAGCAGAAAACTAGCTTTTAGTTCTCATTACGAAATGACAAAATCAATTGTTTGCCAAAATCTGAGTTGTTGTACTTTATGAAATATTATGCCTGGTAGCTGCATCAACTGTTTGTCTTAATTTTCCTAGCAAAGACACTGTTTTCTAGGAGAGTATTTAACTAAAAACAAAAAAACAAAAAAAAGCAATTACGATATAGTACAATGATTAAACCACAGATTTAAGAAATAGTCTACAGTAAAAATCTGAAAATGGGTTATTTAATATCACTTTTATTTTAAAGTTCAAATGGTAAAATTACAGTGTTACTATATTTCTACCTTAATGTGTATAATTTGCATAGAAATATTACTTAATATAATTAAAAATAAATAAAAATAAAAACAACAACAGTGTGAATGTAAAGTCTTATTAAGTGAATGTAAAGCTAACACAATTGAAGAGGACAAAAAGAAACCAATACAATACAAATGCAAAGAGTGCGTTTTTTATTTATTTTTTACTTAGTTTATATTTCCTACCCACCTAACAAAAAGTGACTATTGGCAAAACATTTATTTTGAGACATGACATTGATTGCTAGTTTGTAGTCTTTGTGCATCCTTTTCAGTGTGATTCAACCTGTTTTACTTCTTTTCGCATTGATATCTAAGCAGCAGCAATGAGAAATATGATTTGTTTATCGGATCGCATTCCAAATCACAAGCGCAATACATGATGAAATAATTGCAATAGTATTTTTTGGCCAAATCATGTAGCCCTGAACCTTTTTTCAACCCTGAAAACTACACAGTGAAGAGAAAGCCAAATTTAAGATTTCTATTTACCTGTCTGCGGTAGATCTTTTCTTCCACAGTGCCACAGGTGATGAGCCGGTAGATGAGGACATTTTCAGTTTGGCCAATTCGGTAGGCACGGTCCACAGCTTGAGCATCTGTCGCAGGGTTCCAGCTGGGGTCAAAGATCACGACACGGTTTGCTGCTGTTAACGTGATGCCGACTCCACCCACCTGAGTGGTGAGGAGGAAGATTGTGTAGCGTCTGTCGGTCTGGAACAGCATGATACGCTTCTCCCTTTCTGCCAGTTGTGTCACTGTGCCATCCAAGCGCAGCAGGCGAAAGTTTCTGTTACGCAGGACACGCTCCATGATGTCTAGCATCTTCCTCGACTGTGAGAAGATGAGGGTCCGATGACCCTCTTCACGGAGACATTCCATTAGAGACACAAGAAACTGCAGCTTCCCTGACTCTGCAACCAAAGTGTCATCTGAAATGTAATCTATCTGACTCACAGCCGACTCGCTCTCATTGTTTGGATGGGTGGAGTCAAAGGCGGAACCTTGCTCTAGGCCTAGTTGAGTCACGGCTCGATTGGAGAGGAGTCTGGGATGGTCACAGAGCTTTTTCAAAACCGTGAGCTCTGCCAGCGGCGACCTGGTAGCCATCATTAACTCCTTAATATGGTCCAGCGAGATGAACTGGTTATAAATGTCCTCCTGCGCCGTGCTGAGGTACGTCCACACAATGAGATCGTTTTTTCGTGTCAACGATGGCATCACAGCACCTTCGCTAGCATTTGGACATTTGTTCTCTTGATCTTCCTTGTTTCGATAGTCTTCTTCATGTTTTTGCTTTTTGTGCTGAACATCTGCTTTGGTTCGCCTGAGAAAGTAAGGTTTGATGATGTCCACCAAGTTCTGAGAAATCTTCAATCCAAGAGCTTTCTCCCCAGGCGTGGCATCTTTCTCCCTTGCACGTGTGATTGGATTCTCATACTCGGTTTTGAATGTTTTGGAGGTTCCCAGCAGCGACCCCTGGCATGCGAAGTCAAACAGTGCCCACATCTCTCGTAGGTTATTCTGGACTGGAGTGCCCGTAAGTAGCACACGGTGTCTAGCAGGTATGGCGTGTGCACTTTTAGCCGTTTTAGTGGATGAGGTTTTGATTTTGTGGGCCTCGTCCAGGATGACATAGTCCCATGTGAACTCACGCTGGTCATATGATGCAAGTTGCTCATAGTTGTTGATGAGCATCTGGTAGGTGGTAATGATAACTCCTCCTTTGCGTTGGATTCGCTCCAGGTTCCTGTTCCGTTCAGCTTTGCTTGAGCCGTGAAACTCTTTCACCCTCATGCCTGGGGTCCACTTGGCAAACTCATGCACCCAGTTCTTTATGAGCGAGGTTGGCATGACTAACAGGGTATAATTGGCCAGCTCTGAATCATACATCCCTGATAAAAATGAAATGACCTGAATGGTCTTTCCGAGGCCCATGTCGTCAGCCAAGATTCCCCCTTTCCTTCCATCTCGGTGGAGACTGTACAGGAACGCCACACCCTCTTTCTGGTGGTCATACAATTTGTCATAGAGCCCTTTATAAAGTTTCAATCCACTTTCATTCACATCCACAAATTCTTCCTCCTCCTCGTCTTCCTCTTCATCTCTCTGAATGAGATCCTGTATGGCTTGGACCCGTTTTTTCAGCTTGTCACTTGGCTGCAGCTGGTAAGCCAGCTGAAACAGCTTAAGGGCACGAGGCAATTCACCACTCATGGCAGCCTCCTTCCCCTCCTGCCGGTACCTGCAAAAATAATACTAACTGTTACACAGGAACAAAACAAAATACAAATACTAATATCAACAAAATCCGTCTATCATTCGTTTGGTCATTTTTTGATTTAATATTGAAAGTAGAAAAATTAGAAAATTACTCCTTTTCTTGTTTTGTTTTAAAAAAAAAATAATAATAATAATAATTTGAAAATCAGTTCGGTATTTCGTTCAGGGGTAGAAAAAAAAAGAATTAACAGCTTGGATATTCGATCTCCACATGACAGGTGGGAATGACACGACCAAACAACCAAACTAATGAATGGCTCGATACAAACTGTACCGGGGCAGAGCATAGACAGGGCTTTCTTCTGTGTAGACATAAATTCACTACACTTTGCATCAATGGCATTGGGTATGGCATGGTATATCTTGGTCGCCCAGTAAGTTAAAAAAAATATTAAATGAAGATATAAATTATTAAATTAGTTATATATTAATATTAAATGTTTTTTTAAACACTAATACAAAAAGGAAAGAATTATGCAATGACTTGGGTAAATAGGCCTATAGATTAACGTTCACACAAGAACTGTCATACTGACTATTTTTCAACCGGAGCACAACAGAGATATTAAAACAATACTCTTCTGAGGTTTATAATGTAGGTATTGTGTTTTATTAAAATGTATTATAATTGATTCAAATTTATTACATGCCTCTGCTTTGCCAACTTGGCTCAGTATACTATCAGAACGCTTGGAATATCCTACACAGCATGAGTTGCATAGGATTATTTTAGATTTGCATCTGCTTGAAAAAAAGTGAAAGTCACCATTAAATGGGAGTGCAAGCGGTACATTTTAATTTCTTTTTTGTATTCCGAGAAAAGAAGGTATTAAGCCTTTAGAACAATATAAAGGTTTGTAGTTATCCTAGTTCACACAGTTCAAATAGGTTGTGATGGGTTAATCTAAGCAGATAAACAGGCCTATAGTGAAGCACAATTTTATCATCTTATTAAAATAACAGATAAATGAGGAATGTTTAGCATGGACAAATAGGTGTTAAACTTAATAAATATTAATATTTGAATGCATTTCTGTATGTTTAATTTGTTTTATTGATTCATTTTAGATTGGAAGAGGCACTGTAAAATGCCAAAAAGTAAATGCAGACCCAGTAGCTTGGATGGCACTCTTAAAGCCCATTTACACCAAAAATAACTATTATGATAACTATAATGGCAACTATATCAGCATCCACGCCAATGACCAATAACACTGTTCATTCTAAGCATGTACTGGAGTTTTGTTGTCTGATGCTTCAAATGCTGGAGCGCTTTAAAGCTGAATGGATTCTGATTGTCTGTCAATGTTTTTATCGCTCATTAGCTGAAAAATAAAATTAATAATAATAATAATAATTTGCTCAAAGTGATTTCATGATATCATTTCTCTGTGCTGCTACTGTTATAGATGTGGCGTGGACATTATTCTTTTATATTTAGAATGATTTGTTTTTAACTACATCTTAGAATTTTTTTTTTTTTAGCTACCTTTATCATTATCGTTATCATACTTGGTGTGAACAGGGCATTAACAAAGAAAAGAGAAAGGGATTCAGGATTGCGATTGTCAGAATAATAGCTTACCAATATATTTCTGAACAGAGAGTTCCCCCTCACTACAGTATGTCAAGTTCAAAAGAGACCATTGAGGGGATTCTATGGGGACTTATGTTGGCAAACAAAAAGTATTCATAAATATAGCTGCAAGGTGTAATTTTTGGAGCAAGCAAGTCAGAAACAAAGTGTCAAGCTAAGCAAGCATGGCAGAGAGCATCAGAACAGCAGAATAAAATGCGTATTATTTTTCTACATCTGCTTCTGCCATCATTTACTCAGGAAAATGATTACAAGTAATTTAATGTTACAGAGTAATACTTAAAACATTGCAATCATGGGCACAATGGCAATATTATCAGCGTAACAGATATATTTATGTAAAAATGAAACCATATACTTATTCTGACCTGTAATTATTCAAATATATTAAAGAATATGTGATCACAAACATTTTATTATGTTTTAAATGATTTTCACTTCCTTACAAAAACTTCTTGCTGACAAATGGGTAAAACCTAGTGGTTTGAAAGATAGTGGCAAAATATAAAGATTTTAAAATAAAAAAATACAATTAATTAGTATTTGAGGGCTGCACTGTGATCCTGTGATTGATAGAGTATTTTAATATGTCATCAAATGATTCCTGTTTTAAATATGCCTAATAAGATTTTATGATACATAAATATTGTTACACTGAATGACATTTTAGTGGGTGTCTTCAGTAAATCATTAAAAAAAAAAAGTATGATAGTCATTATTTTTGCTCACAAATATATAAAATTAAACAGGACACATTCTAATGGCCTGGGAAAAAAATAATTTAAAGCTGTTTTTCACATTTATTTTTATGACCCAGCCACAACCTGCAAAACCCTGTGCTGAGGTGTATTCACTGGACTAAAAAGGTATGACAACTAGCCTGGTCTGTGGGTGGGTATAATAAATAAATATCTACATCTCACATTTTTAGTATGATAATACAAAACAAAAATATACACTGTAACAAATACTTACATCACACGCCATCAAATCAGTGTGGGCAGTAAAATACATAGTTTGCCTAGTGACACTATCAACCAAGATTAGATGAACAATTACATAAGCATTGTGTTTGAGTACCTGTCGTATTTGTCCATCTTCTCTGTGTCTAAAGACAGATATCTGCAACAAGAGAAAAGAAACACAATCAAAACATGTTACGTTATGCATGACACATGCATCAACAGTTTTACGTCGGAATCAACGTTCAAATGTATATTAATAAAACCGCGAGATATACATAAGATTATTTGATGACTCACCCTTCTAATTTATCCGTGAGTTCTTCAACTTTATTGCTTTGCATATTTGCGTTTATTTTTTACGGATTTTCATTGAAAACAGCATGTGTCCCAACACCTCGATAGCGGAAGCGGCTTTGAACAAATGTTTTGTTGTTCGCGCGCAGCTCTCATCCAATCGCTTGCTGGACTACCGCGCATGCGCAGAGTGTTGACGCATTTGAAGCAGTGGCTGGCAGACCCCAGACTGGCACTAGGGGTGTTCGATTCCAGGTTTTTTGGAGTCGACTCCGATTCCCGACTCCCACTGTATGAGTCTATGGAATCGACTCCTCGACTTCATTTACTTTACATCAAAACAGGGTCAGAAATAAGACAAAATTGCAGTTGTTACACACCTAAATTATTTCCCCCCCGACACAAAGCCTTAATATCCCCTTATTAAAACCACACACTTTTAGCGTGACCATCCAAATTAGTCCAATTTAGCGATGACTTGATGAGTGGCTATCAACGTTTCTACCTAGCTGTTGCCGATTACCTCATTTTACAGAGGAAAAAGTCAGCTGTTGTCGAATGATGGCGCTAAACGCTCATGGTCATTGTCTTAAAAGGTGAGTTAAAGATGCTAAATACTAAAATATATACAATAATGTACACATTGATGTGTTTCTTCTTGATGTGAGTTTTTTATGATTTATAGTTAGTTTAATGATTATGAACACAAGGTTAACCATGGAAAACCAAATCTATATTAATTGCATTAATATACCATCAATTAAACTAAAGCTAGCATGGAGGAAGCCTATGTATAATTACAAACTAAAGTCACTGTGACTGTTTTCTATTTCTAAAGTAAGCACTCAAATGAATAAATGTGTGTGACAAAGTTTCTGCGACAACTCTTTGACGCGGTGTATTACGTCAGTGTCCGATTTCCTCACTTCATTTCATTCTCTCCTTGCTTATATAGTGTACTCACTCAACTGCCATGAACTATAAAGGGATTAGAGAATCAGTAAACAAGTGAGCAATTTCGGACACAGCAACAGAGTCGACACCGAGAGTCGATTCCTGTGCTGGAGTCGACCCCGACTCTGAGACTATTCAGAGACGATGAATCGACTCCCCATCACTAACTGGCACTAGCATTTGAAATGTAAGTTACAAATGGAGTTTTTCTCCTCTGACTAAAAAAACCCCGAAAAACAGTGGAATTTTCCACCTCTGACTAAAACCCGCTTTTCCAATTCGAATATAAATACCTAGTTACATTTATAAAACATATATTCCATCGCAACTGCAACAGTTAACACTATAAGTGTGGTAAAATGTGATCTTCGTGGTGACCGCGCAACTGATACTGACATTTGAAACTTAAAGGGATAGTTCACTCAAAAGTGAAATTTCTTGAAAGAGAGGAAAATGAAAAAGTCGTTCCAAACCTGTATAAATGTTTTTGTTCTGCTGAACACATAAGATATTATGAAGAATGTTTGTAACCAAACAGTTGACGGAGCCCATTGACTTCCATAGATTTTTTTCTCTCATACTATGTCTCATACTTTTCTCTCAAAATATCATACTATGGAAGTCAATGGGGCCCATCAACTGTTTGGTTATATTCTTCAAAATATCTTCTTTTGTGTCCAGCAGAAGAAAGGAACTCATACAGGTCTAGAACAACTTGACGGTGAGCTGGGTGAACTATCCGTTTGAAACTCAATCAACAACTCCTGCTGCAGCCTTTAGATGGCAGTAAGTACTATGAACTTCAGATGCTACTGTAGAATACACACACACACACACCAAGCGGCAACCTCCCCCAGTTTCTGTTGAAGCCAATACGGAAGTGACTTAAACTGCAATTCATCGACTGGCCACTAGGGACAGGCTCCAGAAGGGAGCAGAATCTCATTGAGCCACATGTTAAAATGCCCAACTTTACAGCAGGAAACAAAAAACATGTTTACAGCCTGGTACAAATTGTGTTTTTGGTCTATATAGCTAATTTTACCCTTCGTGACAACTGTGAGGGGGTGAATTTTTTTTCTTTTTTTTATAACGCATTCGTTAACATTATATAAAGCCTTAAAGTTCTTAAGGGCGTAGCCACTTTGAGTGACAGGTGAATAGCCATGTATCTGCTGTCTGTTAGTCATCGCGTCACCTTAGCTCCACCCACGTCCCGCCTCTTTGCCCATTTTCTATTATCCGGGCACGATGACGCTGCTAAGATGGCAACGGCCAGCTTTTTTTTTTTTTTTTTTTTTATGCAAAGAACAATAACATAATGTATCAGGAAACAGTATAAAAAAATTAAATTAAAATGAATTTTTTTTTTTTAAAAAAGAGGTAACAATTTACAATAAATAAAAAAGTTACCTGGGGAAATAAATTCAGGGCAACGACCTGAAGGTCTCTACTTTACGCTTCAAAACTGCTCTTCAGAATCCTATGGGTGACGTCACGGACACTACGTCCATATTTTTTTACAGTCTATGACACACACACACACACACACACACACACACACACACACAATCGTTAACATCGACAGTTTAACTCGTTAACAGTTTCTCAGCAGTTGCTTTCTTAAGTGTCAGTCAGTAGGGAGTCAGGATCCATACTCTAGCTTATCCAACGTTGTGTACACGTGTGTGTCAAAGATTTAAAAAAAAAAACAAACAAACAAAAAAAAAACATTCACAAAGCAATGAGTCTGGCCAACAAATGATGACATTTTTAGCTGAATTCACAGTATTGAAAGCACTGCTTTTGAAGCGAAAATATTAGATTTGATTTAGTTCTCTGAGGAATTGCAGGAATGGCTCTGTGTCACCGAATCATAAACTTCCTCCTTTTCAAAGCTTGTTTATAAATGCCTTGTAATGCAGTAGGGCTCGGCACAGATTTGGCTGCGCACAGGTAACATATGCTCTTCCTAACACATCCTAAACTGTAGTACAATTGTATAGCACTAACAGTAATGATAGTTGACAGTAATGATTGAAAATAATTTTTAATAAGATGTGTTATTTTAAGATTGGATACGTGTGTGTGCATGTTTTACATAAAGTGTTTCTTAAACCTTAGCTCTTAAGTAAACAGTTACATTTATAAAATGTTATTACTCTGGTTGTGATATTTTACCAATATATCTGATATTAAACCTTGTTTTGTAAATAGTAGGTAAATCGTTTTAGTTATGACCTCAGTTTTTGAGTATTTGTGTCTGTGTGCTTTTTAATGTGTGTGTGTGTTTTTTTTTTTTTGCACACAAGAGGAATTGACAGAATTTTATTTAGTTATTATCTGGGTTTTATGAAGAACACCAATCTGAGCTTACTTCCCATACTTAACCACAGCGAAGAAGAGCATTATTGTGTGCACTGAAAGGACTATTGTTACTAATGTTACTTCTGATATCTTTCAAAGGTTGTGTGTTTCTTAATGTCTGAGCTGGGGAACTTTTAGAAATGCTGTGCATCAGGTTTGATGGCTTTATTGTGTGTAAATTGGGTTGACGTGGAAGAGTTGTTCTTGTATTTCTATAATTAGGTCATAGCCTTGCATCAGGGTTGATAGGAGGATAAGGGATATAGATCATACAATATGATAAGCATTCTCCAGATTCAGTCAATTATGTAAATTGGGTCCTCGTTACAACTCAAAACCACGTTATTCATTTGTTCTTTATTGACTCGTTTTGATAATTTATTTATTCATGTGTTCTGCGTCCTTCAAAGGTGCACACATCACAATCCCAGAATATGGCTTTAAAGGTAAATTTTGTGTCTGTGTCTGTGTATATGGTGTCTATGTGACAGCTGGTTAAATAGCCATTCTACTGGGCCTGTCTGTTAGAGAAAATGTAACATTCACACTCCATCAAGCCAAAATGTGCTTCATATAGCCTAGTACATTTTTTTGTTTTTGTCTGATAAATATTCTGTTCTACCACCAAGTACACTACAGTTCAAAAGTTTGGCACTGGTAAGATTTTTAAATGTTTTTGGAGAAAGTGTCTTTTCATCAAAAATACAGTAATATTGTGAAATATTATTGCAATTTAAAATGACTTTTCTAATTGAATATATTTTAAAATGTCATTTAAAAATGACATTTCAAATAAATGCTGTTTGTACAATACGAAATGTTTTTAAAAACGTACTTAGTGAGCAATAGATTAGGCCAAAGGTCAATGAATTGTAAAAATAAGGGGAATTAAATTTAAATTACATTTCTTAATATACTGTATGTATCCCTGATCCCTTTTGTTTTTGTATTTATTTATTGTGTATATGTCATTTATTCCTATGATGGCAAAGCTGATTTTTCAGCATCATTACTTCAATCTTCAGTGTCACATGATCCTTCAGAAATCATTCTAATATGCTGATTTGGTGTTCAAGAAATATTTATTATTATTATCATCAATGTTGAAAACAGTTGCTGCTTAATGTTTTTTTGTGGAAACTGTGATACATTTTTCTTAGGATTCTTCGATCAATAGAATGTCAAAAGAACAGCATTTATTTGAAATGTAATGTTTTTTGTAAAATTATTAGTCTTTCATGTCACTTTTTCTTAGGATTCTTCGATCAGTAGAATGTCAAAAGAGCAACATTTATTTGAAATAAATATATATTTTTTATAAATGTATATTAAAGTCTTTCATGTCACTTTTGATCAACTTAATGCATCCTTGCTGAATAAAAGTATTTTCATATTCTTTCATATTCTTACTGACCCTAAACTTTTAAACAATGGTGTTTTTATTGATAATTTTCATCAACAGTTGTTTGTCTTCCAGCAGGAGGATCTATTGCGAGACATGCAGAAGTGTTTCATCAACCTGAAAGTTGAAGAAGATAAAAAAGAGACAGCCACTCAGAGAGATCGGTGTGTGTATGAAGTGCAAAAAAATTTATGTTATGTGGATAATGTTATTTTGTTTTGTGTTTATGTGAGCCTTCAGTGGAAGAGAAATGATCATTATTCTGTTGTATTAATACAGCGTTTGTTTATTTTAGTGATGACAGTATTGATATCCGATGTACAGACTTTCCTGATTTCTCAGAGGAGTTCCGTCAGATTGTTAAAGCTGGTTGGCTAGAGAAAACTCCTCCGAAAGGGTAAGAAAAGTAGGAATTGTGTCTTTTATGACTGTATAGCTAAGCCTCTTTTCTGAAATCCTGTGGATTTATTTATATTTATAATTATTATATTGAGTGTTTTATAATATTTGCGTTTGTAATCTCAGTGGCAAGATTTACCAACGTCGATGGGTGCAGCTGGATCCAGAATATTTGAGATATTTTCAATATATCAAGGTAAAATGAATCTATCCATAAATCCATCTTGTGGGTAAATACCATGTCCATGTCCTTTACCATGTCCTGCCGGAAATCAAGAAGGGATATAAAATCTTGAATAACATTAAGATCCTTCCATTCAGATTAAATATATAGATTTACACATTCACCAGACACTTTCCTTTCCTTCCAAAATGACTATAAAAAGCCTTGTTTTATTTACTTTAAGGAAGTTAAGTATTTACAGTACA
Organism: Paracanthobrama guichenoti; assembly: GCA_018749465.1. NCBI lineage: Eukaryota > Metazoa > Chordata > Actinopteri > Cypriniformes > Gobionidae > Paracanthobrama > Paracanthobrama guichenoti. The sequence continues at coordinate 13,978,124 of CM031947.1, read as the reverse complement.
CACATGATAAGCCAGAAAATGATTGGAATGGAGAGAGAGGATGATGATCATAACTAAATGATGATACACACTAAAAATGAGAGGGTATGAAAGCTGGAATGTATTTCTGCCTTTTGGTTTAGGTCACAAAGATTAAATCTTGATTTAAAGTTTCTGGAATTTAGAAAGACCATTAATTGCACTTATAGTGTTCAGAGTCCAGTTTATTATTTATACATTTTATAGGCATATTGAAAGTTATAGACTATAGTTAATAATCAAATTAATGGATAATATTAAATGTATACTTTTTTAAAAAAAAAAAAAAAAGTAAAAAAAAAAAAAAAAAAAAAAAAAAAAAATATATATATATATATATATATATATATATATATACAGCTCTGGAAGTGGTCTAAGTGGTCTCTTAATTTTTTCCATAGCTGTATATTTAAATACTCCAGCTGAATTTAAGCACCAACACATTATAATGTACAATATGAAATCTTTTTAAAAACATATTTAGTGAGCAATAGATTACGCCAAAGGTCAATGAATTGTAAAAATAAGGGGAATTAAAATTAAATCACATTTCTGAATATACTGTATGTATCCCTGACCTCTTTTGTTTTTGTAGTTATTTATTGTGTATAGCATTGTTCATGTGTGCATTTATTGTCCTATTTGCAGACCCTGTGAACCAACATTTCGTTGCACTTTGAATGGAGTGACAATAAACTTGACTCAACTGTAATACAGGGTGTTGAGGAATTTCTCTCTCTCTGTGTGACAGGAGGTCTACTCTAAAAGGATGGTGTCTCTGGGGTCTGTCGATAAGGTGGTCAGTGTCGGAGATTTGCGATTTGAGCTCCACAGTCAGAGCCGGACTTTCCTATTTCGAGCAGAAAGTACTCGTGCGTATTTATCAATGTTTTCTCCTGACCACCTTGCAGAACATCTCTGACACACCTTTGTTTTTACATTCAGGCTGTGAATGATTTTTATACATGTATATTATGTGTGTATTTTCACAGATGAAAGAAATGACTGGGTGTGTTGCATTGAAAAGATTCTGAGTGATCGCAAAGATAGTCTGGAGCCCCGGAATCTGTTCTTTAAGAACGGAAGTGTTAATATTTGTTTCGAGGGCTACATGGAGATGTTGTCACCACGCACCAAAGTCTACACAGTGATCAGCAGGGACAAAATGTTTCTCTTTAAGAGCCACGAGGTGTGAGTCTGAATGTGAATAATTGTCTTTCTAAATGTTTTGCGTTTATTTGGTAGATTAGTTATGTTTGTGTTTTGCATATAGGAATATTTTCAGGGTGTAGGCATCACTGACATAGACATGCGAATGGCCAATGTGAAAGATGGAGAAAACAAGCGCTCTTTCACGCTCACCACTCCATACAGAGCATTCAGGTAAACACCGCAACTTTTTTTACTCTTTGCACACACAACGGGAAAGTATTTGTTCAACAGTGGTATTTTAGTATTATTTATATGCTATTGTAGTAGTTTTTACTTGACTAAACAAAATAGGCAGTAAACTCATTGATGAAACCATAAACTCACTATATCAGTTAAAAACTGCTTTTAATTTCATTTGTATGCTTCTCTGTTTGTAGTTTTGTGGTGGATTCAGAGAGTGAGAAGCAGAAATGGTGCGAGTTACTCAATGAGTGCGTGAGTCGCTCTCTGTCATGTGATGGAGTGTGTGAGAGCATTTGGCGTATACCAGCAAACCGTTTGTGTGCGGACTGCAGCTCTTCGATGCCGGAGTGGGCGTCAATCAACCTGTGTGTTCTGCTGTGTGAAAACTGTGCAGGTACACACAAACACTTACACAAATATTAACAAATGAGCAGCAGCTCTATGTGCATATGTCATACTCATAATGTATAAGCCAGCTCATAAATGCGTACACACTTGTGATAACAGGTGTACACAGAAGCCTGGGCCAGAATGTGTCAAAAGTTCGCAGTCTGAAGCTGGATGAACGAGTGTGGACTGATAACCTCATCAGGGTACAATGAATGTGATGCATCCAGTCTATATTCTGCCTCAGCTCCATCTGAGCGTTATATTCATGCTTTGCAGTTGCAGTTGTACCTTTCTCTTTCTGGGTGATGTCTGATAATCTCATTTTGCATTGCCAGGTTTTTCTGCTGCTGGGTAACGGCAAAGCAAATCAGTTCTGGGGAGCGAATATTCCCCCGAGTGAAAGTCTCTGTGCAAGTGCTAACAGCGAGCAACGTCTCCAACACATAACAGAAAAATACAAAAATGGAAAATATCGCAAATACCACATACTCTTTGGCCAACAGGAGGCGCTCAATAAAGTTAGTCTATTAGATCTATATGCCAAATAAATTACACTAAATTACACATCACATGAATGTTCTCCTCTCTCATGTTTGGTTTTTCGGTGTTTCTTAGGCTCTGTGTTCAGTGGTGCAGTTTGCTGATTTATTGGAGACTCTATCGTTACTGAATTGTGGGGCGGATATCAACTGCTACACTGGTATCCCAGAATTCCCTTCTCCACTGTCTCTGGCCAAACGCAGTGGCCAAACAGTACAAGCAGAACTACTTATGCAGAACTTGAACTCAGGTGCACAAATACACACAAAACCCCAACGTATAAGATGCACTGTGTTTAGGTACACAAGTTCAGAAGATTCATGGGTTCAGCTTTTATGTCGAAACTCACATTGTTTTGTTCTTTATCAGAGCCTTTTACGCCGGTTGTTAAAGATGTGTCCATTCGATCCAATTCTGGCTACCTTTTTAAGACCGCCTCATCAGCTCGGCCAATCACAGACCATAAAACCAAAGCAGGTGTGTGGAGCCCTCGTAGTTTCATACGGTTTAGTAAATTGCTTGATGACTGACTAGTGAATCTCAATGATATAAAGCCTTGTGTGTTTGTGAGGATGTGCTTGACTTCCAAAATGAGACTAAAATGAGACTATCATACCATGAAAAGTAATTTATAGTTACATTTAAATTATATTAACCTTTATATTGTTTTAGGAAATGTTCAAATGTAATAGCCTACTGTAGGTTTTTTAGGCTTTAGTAATCTACAAGTTTCCATGGTGTGTGTCTGTGTGTGTGTGTATGAACCTCTTGTGGTGAATATTGTAGATTTCTCTCAGCGTTGGTGTTCTCTTGGTGATGGAATGTTTAGCTACTTTAAGAATGAACAGAGCCACAGCAAGTGTGGTGGCATGAAGACCAGTGAAATCATCTGCCTCTCTGTCAACAGCCCAGGGAAACATGGGTAATAAATACATGACCTTCAAACCTTAATTGAGTTTGCCTTTACCACATGAATCCCTTTGTGCGCCATATTTATCGTGTCCTCTCTAATTGGCTGGCAGCTATGAGCACACCTTTGAGCTGTACTCTGAGGAGGGGAGAGTCTACCTGTTTGGATCTGATGATGGCAGCATTGCCAAGAATTGGATTCAGGCTATTGCCATGGTGATCAACTTTTTTATTTATTTATTGTTTTTATTTTACCATATTTTGAGGACAAACAAGAGCTTTAGACTGGACCTAAAAGAGGTGCTTTTTATTTAAATGATATTAATATTTTTATTCAGCATGGGCACAATAAATTAAAGGGATAGTTCACCCCAAAATTTTAAATTCTGTCATCATTTACTCTCTCAAGTTGTTCCAAACCTGTATAAATGTATTTTTTTTTCTTGTTGAACACAAAAGAAGATATTTTGAAGAATGTCTGTAACAGTGGTTACCCATATTCAATGGGCCCCATTGACTTCCATAGTACGGAAAAAATAGTCAATGGGGCCCATTGAATATGGGTAACCACTGTTTGGCTATCCATAGTCTTCAAACTATCTTCTTTTGTGTTCAGCAGAAGCAAGAGATTCATACAGGTTTGGAGGGTGAGAAAATGCTTACACAATTTTCATGTTTGGGTGAACTATCCCTTTAATATATATATTTAATTAAATAAAAATAAAATTTCCCATTTATCAAAGAATCCTGAAAAAATATCACAGTTTCCCAAAACAAATTAAACAGAACAACTGTTTTCAACATTAAGCAATAAGAGGACACACGTTTCATTCCATCACAGGAATAAAATATATTTAAATAGAAACAGTCATTTCAAACTGTAATAATATTTCACAATATTATAGTGTTAGATATTATACTACACAATATTAATACTGTTTTTACTGTGTTACATATATATACTTTTTTTTTTTCTTCTAAATGTTCAACTCTACTTCCTTACAGTCTTCCGTGCATTGTTCTGTAAAGCTGCTTTATAGTATGCAAATATCATCATGAAATAAAATGTTTCTCTTATGTTCTAATATATTGGCAGAGGAGACAAATAAACTGAACCACATCCTTTTTATTTAGGCTGTGCTGCCTCCTGTACTGTTTGATGTGTGTGGAACCTGTGATCGCCTGGGTCGTCTGCGCTGCACAGAGGGCAGCCATGGCATTGGTTGGTTTTGCCTGAGTGGTTTCAAACTGCATGTCTTACTGGAAGACAGCGTGCAAACAATTGACCTGCGCAAGCTGGTCACACTCAGTGAGTTACAGCACACCCACACAATCATGTGCAGACAAAATGAAAATGTCTATGTATTATTATATTTAACTAATGCAATAAGTACCAACATTAAAGACAGACTCACATTAAAAATGCTGGTATATATATATATGAATGCGTGTGTACGTAGCTCTCTCTGACAGTTCTGGCTCTATGGTGATGGTGTGGCGGGGTGGACCACTGCATTTGCTGGCTGACCGCAGGCCTCATTTTGCGGGCTGGCAGACCTACATTCAGCAGAAATCTGGTGCTGGAGATCAGCCGTTATCCCAACAGCAACTCACTGACCTGGGTGTCCCTGTGACTATTGACCGCTGCCTAGACCATGTAACATGTTACGGTAGGCTGCGCTCCCTCTCTACCCGTCTATTGTACATAAAATTTCTCAACAGTTATACTCTTTTCAAGGTCTAGCCAGTCATTACTGCAAGCGGAATGATTCTGATTGGCTAAGAGAAAATAGACAGTCATGGTAAATTTCCACACATTGTCAGTTAATCAGATTCACGTGTTGACGCTAGATAGATAGATCACGTGTTGACGCTTTCACCCCGGAATTAGGCACGTAATGACCTTCCAGATCTGGAGCAGGTGCCAGCTTGTCCAGAACAACAAGTCCATCCATCTCTTAGAATGCCCGTAATCCACCTCCAATACTGATCTGTAACACAGAATACTGCGTACATACACAGTCTCTCCGAGGCTGGAGTTGATTAAGTTCCAGTTCTGACCAGAAAGTAAGCACTGTTATTGCACTCCTGGCATGTTAGGGGTGTGTGATACCTCCAAAATCCAAAACACGACAACCTGTTGCTATCAAGTGTTTAGTGGCACATCACACATTCCTAGGCCAGACCCTCAGCCACCACTCAGAGACCAAATACAAACTTTAGAAAACATATATGAAGAAACAATAAACAATCAGTGGTTATCTTGATTAAATAAATTGAACTAAAAACTGGAAAGAATCATTAAAAATCATAATATAGGAGGATGAATATTGATTAATGGTTTGATTATAAATGTAATTAGGATATATATAGCTATATTGAAGCGGCAGTGGATTTCAGAATCTGCACCCTTCAGAGGTTACGGTGGTGTTCTGGGTGGTTGTTAGGGCAGCCAGCCTTCTGATTCATTTAATTTACTGGTCAGGCAACTGATTGGCTCATTCAGTCTATTTTCAACCATGGGACCTCAACAAACTTCCAAGGGAGCTTCAAGATGACTTAATTTGTTTTTTTGTTTGTTAATTTGTTTGTTTGTTTGTAAAATCTAAATTAAATTTAAAACAATTAAAACATCTTTCTAGTTATGTTAAGCTCTGTTAAGTATTTAATTGGGTAGAAATTGTGAGTGGGGGAGCCTAGTCAAAAAGGTTGAGATACACTAGTCTATTGTTCTAATAAAGTCGACATGTCCCCATTGTGATGTATATTTGAGTGGACCGGCTTCTTGAACAATAAAATGTAGGGGAGGGCATGGTTTTGTCTATTGGACAATCATTATGGTTTGTGGTATCTGCAATCTCATATGAGTGGACAGGTTGGTCCGTCCCTGCGCCAGTAAACACGTCATCAGAGAAGATGACGTATTTTATAAAAAATAAGATTTGGCAATTTTGAATTCATGGTGACTTTAAATTCTAAGTAAAGCGTACTCAATTAGATACAATTATTTTTCTTCATGCTGCCACCAAATAAATCATACTCCTACAAGTAAGGAAATAGAAATTTCTAAAATAAATGCCAAGACTTTGTATATGCAAAACAGAATCATAATGTCACATTTATCTATTTCAGGACTGTTGTCATCAGGAATATATCGAAAGAGTGGCACTAATTCTCATGTGACCAAACTACTGGAGAGGTTTCAAAATGATGCACGAAGTGTAACGTGGTGTGAGTCTGAGTATTCTGTGGATGTTGTGGCTAACACGCTAAAACGATTTCTCAGGGAGGTCAAAGGCGGAGTGTTTAATGGACAAGAGAACCGCGATAGCTGGCTCAAAGCTGCAGGTGAATAAAAATTGGAATAATGTAAGACACTATGTTTAATACTGCTTAGAAAGTGGGAGTAGTCCAACACTACTGTAAGCAAGTGCTTTTTTTTTAACATTCTGCAGCTCTGGAGGACAGAAGTGAGAAGATTCATAGATACCAGATTCTCCTCTCAAACCTCCCAGATGTTAACAGAGAAACACTCAGAGTCCTCATACACCATCTGGTTTGGTATGTTATACTGACATGTGACCTGCTCAGCTGTCTAAAAGCTACAAAGTACTAACCAAATCACTATAAAACAATAGTTTTATTTCTGATAAGATCTACACATCCCTAAGACTAGATAGGAGTGTTTACTGTGCTTTAAAATATTTCTATGACTGGTTGATTTGAATTGATAATAAGGATGTGTTGGATATGTAGTTATTGTTAGTAGTACATCCAAGAACATGACCGGACATGTCTGCTTTGTCAGTGTTCAGCACCTGTCTGATGAGAATCAGATGACTATACGAAACCTTGGTATCGTATTCGGTCCAACACTTTTTCAGATAGATGGAAAAGATGTCACAGCATCACAGGTGGTGGAGGAATTGATCCAAAACTACTGCAGCATTTTTAATGTGAGTCTGTCTTTACTCATCGTATTAGCTAGTTACATTGATGATTGTTAATTCATTTATTATTGTACTCAGTTAAAGCTACATTATGTAACTTTTTAATTTTTACAACTTTTAAATAAAATGTTAAAATGTCTATGTACTATGTCTTTACCCTAATATACATTGATATCCTTATAATAATTATTTAGATTTTAGAGTTTTCAGGACGGATTTCACAATTTTTCAAGGAATCACCGGTTATAAAACAAATAAATAAAAAACACATTATTTATTTGTCCTTTCGTTCTGACAAGATGGACAAGGACAAGTCCTGTATCCAAGTGTACAGCGGTGCCTCGAATCACATACAAAAAAAAAAAAAAGTTGGGACACTGTACAAATTGTGAATAAAAAAAGGAATGCAATAATTTACAAATCTCATAAACTTATATTTTATTCACAATAGAATATACACTAACCTAAAGGATTATTAGGAACACTAATACTGTGTTTGACCCCCTTTCGCCTTCAGAACTGCCTTAATTCTACGTGGCATTGATTCAACAAGGTGCTTCATTCTTTAGAAATGTTGGCCCATATTGATAGGATAGCATCGTGCAGTTGATGGAGATTTGTGGGATGCACATCCAGGGCACGAAGCTCCCGTTCCACCACATCTCAAAGATGCTCTATTGGGTTGAGATCTGGTGACTATGGGGTACATTTTAGTACAGTAAACTCATTGTCATGTTCAAGAAACCAATTTGAAATGATTCGAGCTTTGTGACATGGTGCATTATCCTGCTGGAAGTAGTCATCAGAGAATGGGTACATGGTGGTCATAAAGGGATGGACATGGTCAGAAACAATGCTCAGGTAGGCCGTGGCATTTAAACGATGCCCAATTGGCACTAAGGGGCCTAAAGTGTGCCAAGAAAACATCCCCCACACCATTACACCACCACCACCAGCCTGCACAGTGGTAACAAGGCATGATGGATCCATGTTCTCATTCTGTTTACGCCAAATTCTGACTCTACTGTCTGAATGTCTCAACAGAAATCGAGACTCATCAGACCAGGCAACATTTTTCCAGTCTTCAACTGTCCAAATTTGGTGAGCTCGTGCAAATTGTAGCCTCTTTTTCCTATTTGTAGTGGAGATGAGTGGTACCCGGTGGGTAATATCAGAAAGGAGTTTCTCAGAGAAAAATTGCAGAGAGTTTGAAGTTATCATCTACAGTGCATAATATCATCCAAAGATTCAGAGAATCTGGAACAATCTCTGTGCGTAAGGGTCAAGTCCGGAAAACCATACTGGATGCCCGTGCTCTTCGGGCCCTTAGACGGCACTGCATCACATGCAGGAATGCTACTGTAATGGAAATCACAACATGGGCTCAGGAATACTTCCAGAAAACATTGTCGGTGAACACAATCCACCGTGCCATTCGCCGTTGCCGGCTAAAACTCTATAGGTCAAAAAAGAAGCCATATCTAAACATGATCCAGAAGCGCAGCCGTTTTCTCTGGGCCAAGACTCATTTAAAATGGACTGTGGCAAAGTGGAAAACTGTTCTGTGGTCAGACGAATCAAAATTTGAAGTTCTTTTTGGACTAAAGAGGACAAGGACAACCCAAGTTGTTATCATTGCTCAGTTCAGAAGCCTGCATCTCTGATGGTATGGGGTTGCATGAGTGCGTGTGGCATGGGCAGCTTACACATCTGGAAAGGCACCATCAATGCTGAAAGGTACACTCACCTAAAGGATTATTAGGAACACCTGTTCAATTTCTCATTAATGCAATTATCTAATCAACCAATCACATGGCAGTTGCTTCAATGCATTTAGGGGTGTGGTCCTGGTCAAGACAATCTCCTGAACTCCAAACTGAATGTCAGAATGGGAAAGAAAGGTGATTTAAGCAATTTTGATCGTGGCATGGTTGCTGGTGCCAAACGGGCTGGTCTGAGTATTTCACAATCTGCTCAGTTACTGGGATTTTCACGCACAACCATTTCTAGGGTTTACAAATAATGGTGTGAAAAGGGAAAAACATCCAGTATGCAGCAGTCCTGTGGGCGAAAATGCCTTGTTGAAGCTAGAGGTCAGAGGAGAATGGGCCGACTGATTCAAGCTGATAGAAGAGCAACTTTGACTGAAATAACCACTCGTTACAACCGAGGTATGCAGCAAAGCATTTGTGAAGCCACAACACGCACAACCTTGAGGCGGATGGGCTACAACAGCAGAAGACCCCACCGGGTACCACTCATCTCCACTAAAAATAGGAAAAAGAGGCTACAATTTGCACGAGCTCACCAAAATTGGACAGTTGAAGACTGGAAAAATGTTGCCTGGTCTGATGAGTCTCGATTTCTGTTGAGACATTCATATGGTAGAGTCAGAATTTGGCATAAACAGAATGAGAACATGGATCCATCATGCCTTGTACCACTGTGCAGGCTGGTGGTGGTGGTGTAATGGTGTGGGGGATGTTTTCTTGGCACACTTTAGGCCCCTTAGTGCCAATTGGGCATTGTTTAAATGCCACGGCCTACCTGAGTATTGTTTCTGACCATGTCCATCCCTTTATGACCACCATGTACCCATTCTCTGATGGCTACTTCCAGCAGGATAATGCACCATGTCACAAAGCTCGCAATAATTTCAAATTGGTTTCTTGAACATGACAATGAGTTCACTGTACTAAAATGGCCCCCACAGTCACCAGATCTCAACCCAATAGAGCATCTTTGGGATGTGGTGGAACGGGAGCTTCGTGCCCTGGATGTGCATCCCACAAATCTCCCATCAACTGCAAGATGCTATCCTATCAATATGGGCTACCATTTCTAAAGAATGCTTTCAGCACCTTGTTGAATCAATGCCATGTAGAATTAAGGCAGTTCTGAAGGTGAAAGGGGTCAAACACAGTATTAGTATGGTGTTCCTAATAATCCTTTAGGTGAGTGTATATCCAAGTTCTAGAACAACATATGCTCCCATCCAGACGTCGTCTCTTTTAGTGAAGACCTTGCATTTTCCAACATGACAATGCCAGACCACATACTGCATCAATTACAACATCATGGCTGTGTAGAAGAAGGATCCGGGTACTGAAATGGCTAGCCTGCAGTCCAGATCTTTCACCCATAGAAAACATTTGGCGCATCATAAAGAGGAAGATGCGACAAAGAAGACCTAAGACAGTTGAGCAACTAGAAGCCTGTATTAGACAAGAATGGGACAACATTCCTATTCCTAAACTTGAGCAACTTGTCTCCTCAGTCCCCAGACGTTTGCAGACTGTTATAAAAGAAGAGGGGATGCCACACAGTGGGAAACATGGCCTTGTCCCAACTTTTTTTAGATGTGTTGATGTCATGAAATTTAAAATCACTTATTTTTCCCTTAAAATTATACATTTTCTCAGTTTAAACATTTGATATGTCATCTATGTTGTATTCTGAATAAAATATTGAAATTTGAAACTTCCACATCATTGCATTCTGTTTTTATTCACAATTTGTACAGTGTCCCAACTTTTTTGGAATCAGGTTTGTAGATGAGCAAATTTCACAAAATGTATGCAGTTTTATTTTTCAACTGCTAGAGGCCCAAAAGTTACGCAGAGTGGTTTTAAATGTATATTGAAATTTGATTCACACACTGACATAGAGCTCAACTGATGCACTTATGAATTAAATATCAATTAAGAATATTTAGAACATGCTGCTGTTAATAAAATGAGGAATGATGACTGAGATAAAGCTTCTGTCACAGGTCTCAGAGTCTGACCTTCAGAGGCAGCTAAACATGACGTCTGTCATCCTGAATAACCACAAGTCCCAGGTCAGAATTCACAGGACATGAGCATTTACAATATTATGTTAAGGGCATTTTTAAATGCTGTTAATAATGAGTTATCTGCATAAAGACCTCCTCATATTGATTTGATTGTGTCTTACTGAATAAAGTCTTTGAATTATTTGAAGTATTTAATATTATTTGAACTTATACTTTGACATTAATTGCTGACTTGATTATATTTCAGAGGACCTTGAGTCGAACTCCATCCAGCACCGTTTGTGCTGTTTACCTGGAGAAGAAAGAGGAGGGTGCAGAGGTTCTTGTTCAGGTGGACATTTAATCTTAACTTAAATTTATGTAATTATGTACTTGACGTGTGTGGACTACATCTCAGTTAGGATTCTGTTTCTTCTGTTTAAGATCAGTGTATTCTGATTTCTTTGTGTATACTGTATGTGTTAGGTTGCAGCGGATATGACAGCATTCAAGTTGGTTTCTGTGGTTCTGGAGCTTAAAGGAATTCAGCAAGCCAATGAAGAGTTCTGGAGCTGCTATGAGATTCTAGAGAAAGAGGACATGGGTGAGATTTGATCCTATGATGATTTGATTTACTTGCTTTAGTTTACTGCTTTAGTTCTATGTTAAGGTGCAACATATACTGGTTTCAAATACAAATATGACACCTAAATGAATCTAGATAAACTTGGTACGAAACAACCCAACAAACAATTGTCTGCTTTTGGTCCAGTGCAACAGGAAACAATGAAACAAAAAACAACAAAAAAAAACACTTTAATTCCTCCAACATTCTTGGTTTAAATTAAAAGTGTGTTTTAACATCATAGTTGTTGTTTAATTTTTATCTAATATTCTGCAGTAACAAAACATGGTGTCGTGTTCAAAATATACTTCATTAATATGGGAGCTTTCTCTTTTGAACATGACTCTGAATGACTTTGTAATTGTTGGATGTAGTTAGTTAGTTTTATTTAAAGTTTGACATTGCAGAACAAAACCCTGAAATATGTTAAACATAACACATACTCAAGCCAACCTTATGTGTCTGATTTAAACCAAGTAAATTAAAATAATGATAATAATAATAATATCATACATTTTTGTGAGGTAGTACAACAAATATACACAGAAGGGAAAAAAACGCTGGAATAAGTAGGTGTTGGAGCCACAGATACGAAACTGTCAAATTTAGTAAAAGTGCGTAAAGTGGCCTCATTGCACAGTGATGAGAGACTAAAAGTGAGAAAACACTATTATCTAGTGCTGGGCGGTATGACCAAAAATTTATATCACGGTATTTTTCCCCCTATGCATGACCAGGTGTTAACCACATTTTCTACTGATTGAGGAAATAATGCAGTAGATTGACTAGAATGCCCTATTTTACTGTCATGATGAGTGAATATTGTGGAAAAATTCCACACTAGAGTTAATACAGGTTTGCAAAGCCCCACAAAATTATGCTGTGGGGAGACAACCAATAAAACACAAGACCTGCAACACACTCATTACAGACACGTGAATATTAAAATATGACCACGGAGAGAATTGAGAATTGAGGGCGCATTAAGCGTTTTGAAAATCTAACCCTATATAACGTTAACAACACACTGCCAAAACGAGGGAGAAACGCGGAAGAACATTTAAAAGGTCTAAGGATATTTTCAGTACATTTAAGAGCACTACTCTGAGTTAAACACAGAAACAATAAAAAAATTCTTTGAATTGTCAGTCTATTTATTAATTTACATCGTTGTCGTCCGTGTAGCAGAATAATCTATGGTGTCATCGCGGTCGTGATGTATCAGCCCTTACGAAAAATAACCATGGTTTTATTGTAGTAAAAGTGTAGTAACCATGTTTTTTTGGCTAATTGATTACCATTTATATAACCACAGTTTTACCACAAATACCATGGTTAAACTATGGTTAGAGTAGCAAAACCATGGTTAATTTGTGGTTTCCATGGTTTAACTACAATAACCATGGTTTTTTTGGTTTTATTTGTAGTAAAACCATGGTTCATTTTCGTAAGGGAGTGACCTTTGCATAGATTTAATTTGAAGAAGACATGATGAAATATGTGCGCATACACGCTGCTATTTCATGTTTAGAGCATTGGAGTATATGAAATAGGTCCATAAGAATCTGATCTATATGATCCATGTGGAGAACGTTGTTAATCTCATCACGGCGCTCCGCGCAGAAACCGCTCTCATGCGCGCGCCGCGTGAAGTTTGAATTCTCCGCTGTAATCAAGGACTGAATCCGAAATCTCCCCCTATAACCTCAAATAGGACATTATTCGAAGGGACAGTCATTTGTAGTGGTGTCCGAAACCACAGTGGACGTTACTGAGTGCACTTATTCAATCCCACATTGCACCGCAATAACGGGTGTACAGCCGATGTACACAGAGCGGCTGTCCGACTTCACTCACTCCTTCAAGCGAACAATATAAGTGGATAACGTAGGGAATAGTGAATGCGATTTTGGATTCTGTATTGTACTTTCACAGCAGTGCAACAGTGAAAAGGGCCCCCTCTCAGTGTCGCGCTGCGCCGCGTTCCGAACGTTGTTTACTCGACGTATAATGATATTGCGGTATAACCAAAATTCATATCATAACAAAAATAAATACCGGTATTAACCGGTATACCGCCCAGCATTACTATTATCCGACAGCAAAGTTTTTGAACCCTCTCTAACTCATCAGAGAGACCTTTAGGTAGTCCACCCCATACTGGACTAGCGTACTCAAGAACTGGTCGTATCAAAGTCAAATATATTTGCATTAGAACTTCACAAGAGAGACACACTTTTTTAGCAACACAGAGATGGTAGATTCTAGGACGTACCTCATGTACTTAATGTGGGCGTCCCATGACAGATCAGAAGACATTTGAACTGATTGAACTGATGTACTTGCTGATTAAGAAATTCAGTGGGTTGAATGTATTTTTTGATGAGTGGGGTTTTACTTTATTTTATAATAGAGAGAACACTGCATTACCAGGAAAGAGTGCTGCCACTCTATTTCTCACTTAGTTGTCACTGCCACCTGCTGATTAAGAGGAATCAATACATCATCAGCATCATGAGGTACCTGGGTATGTCTTGTCACACAAACACCAGTGCGTAGTGTCTTTAAAAAAAATCTGTTTTATTCATCATAGATGATGATGTTTTCCATGATGAGAAGGTATTCCAATCACAAGATATTCCAAAAATATTGAAAAATACACATTTCAATTCTCGTTTACAATGTTAATTTATCTGTTTGCATTCAGAAATATTAAATAACTTAAAACTATTCGATATTGCAGCTTCTGAGATCCTTTTTTAATTTTCTTCTATTTTAATTTTGTAAAGAAATTCATATTTTTGGCTCAATGTTTCTGTCTACAAAACTTCCATACATTTACCCATACGCATTTTGCTCAAAACAATAATAAGGTCACAAGAAGCATTAATTTTTTCTAGACTCCAAATCAACTGTGTCCTAACTTTTGACTGGTAGCGTAGTGTACATACTATGGTGCAATAAAGAATGCACAACAATTAAGTGAATAAGCAACTGCAATAAACTACTTCCTGAATAAAAGCCTAGTGCATTAACATGGCTTAATTTGTTTTAGGAGCAGTGCAGTAGTTGTTTGCTAATTTGTGTGTGTATGTGTGTGTGTGTGCAGAGAATAAAGGCAATCTGTGTAAAAGTGGGCCATTGCGTGTGTGTGAGGTTAGAAGTGAAAGTAGCAAAAACTTCCACCTTCGTCATTGTGAGCTTTCTGGCAACACATTCAGACTGCACAAGGAACTACAGGTGTGTGTAAATGTGTAAACAATGCTGCTGGTGTGTAACCATACAGTATTAATATTTATAAACATATTTAAAGCAATACACTGGCAGACTGCATGAGTGAAAAACTTAAGAGAAGAGAATGAATCGATCTTTAATCTCTGAAGGCTTCTGTTCTTTCAGGGTTCTCAGTGCGAGAGGGAATATTCTGCCAAAGAGATCAAGCTCTATCATGGTTGCCGGAGCAAACTGCATCCACCCACTCCGTAATGAACCGAGAGCACCTAACACAACATCTACTCAAAAGCTTATCTCACTTATAATCAGCGATGCAAACTGCTGAAAAAATAGTTTGAACAGATTCTTGTCACTGGTCATGCCCAACAGTGATGGTTTCTGACCACAGCAGTGACTTAATAATTGCATGACTGAAAATTGCATGTCTGACTACAGCAGCTCGTACATAGGGCTCTTGTATCAAGAGCGCTGCAGGTTTTGATGAACAATGGAACGGCATACTAGCATGCTACACTTACTATTTCTGCTATGTAAAATATATTAAAAAAAGTAAGAGTAGTTTGATATTTCAAATTCAGCAAATGTGAGGCAGATTCGTTTCTCAATAAATATACTATTTTTTCCCCCAGACATAATTACATTACACTATATACAGTACACATGAACATGAATCTGGATGTTAACTTCTGCTAAGTTGGTTACATAAATCTAAAAAGAGAATACTGTGAGTGCTTAAAAAAGCCAGTGAAAAATACTAGAAGGTTATGCAACGTTATTATACATATTATTATTTAATAATATACATATATGGCATGGTAAAACATCCAAAAATTAAATTGCATATTTCTTTGAATGAGAATAAGCCGGTGAAACTTACTGAGTGTATCTGTAAATCAGTACTGCCTGGTTTCACAGACATGGCTTAAAGGGATAGTTAAAGGGATACCAAAAATGGAAATTCTGTCATCATTTACTCACCCTCAAGTTGTTCCAAACCTGTATGAATTTCTTGGTTCTGCTGAACACAAAAAGAAGATATTTTAAAGAATGTTTGTAACCAAACAGTTGATGGTCTCCATTGACTTCCATAGTATTTTTTCATGTCAATGGTGCCCCAATGGTGATTAAATTATGACAGAATTTTCATTTTTGGCTAAACTATCCCTTTAAGTCTAGTCCCAGACAGCTGTCTCAACTGAAATCAATTTGTACTAACACGTCTTAAAATATATCAGTGCCATTGTTTTGTCTCAAGATGCACACCGGTAATGTTTTTTTTTAATAAAAAATGCACATTTTAATTTAGGCCTAATTCTGGTTTATTCTAATCCCTGTCTGTGAAACCAGGCCTTCAATTTCTTCACCCTTTTCACCCCTCATGATTTTGCATCCCTGTATAACTATATTAAAGGAATATATCCCTATACCATTAACTAATTTACTGAGATGCAATTTGTGGTGTGTAGTAATTTCTTTTATTTTCTTTACAGATGGGGACTTATGCTGATTCATGACAAGGAGCAGTGGTGAGTCTGTAGGGTTAGACTATGTACATCAAACAGGGCTGTAACTATCGTGGGCATTAATGTGTAAATGGAAGATTCTTAATCTTTTACATTTAGTCTTCCTCAGTCTTGAACATTCAGTTACATATGGACTTCAAACATTTCCATTAAAAGTATTTAGCACATATCAAGCAACATGCAACAATCTTATATTAGATGTGTTTTGTTCTTAAAAGCACTATTCTTGATGCTGCTCTGCTGCACTCCATTATGCACTGCTTTATAAAACAGTGCTTGCCAATGTCAAAATGAATAAAGGGGTCATGAACTGCATCGTTTTGTAGTTTTATGACGTTTCCTGTGGTGCACTTATGTTAGTATGATTTTTACATCAAAATTTTCATAGAAATAAAAGGCATTTTTTTCCTACCCTGATTTTAGGGTCTGCTGTGAGACTTCAATGTAAACACACACTGCTGTGATTGGCTAACATCTTTGTAAATGAAATAGCCACGTTTGACATGTTTAAGTCTCTCAAACTTTTAGCAGTTCTCAAGGTTAACTAATCATGAAAAGTTTTGATTTGTAGCAGCTATATTTAGTTATATGGCATTTTATTTAGATCGTGGCATGAAAGGTTGCAGTGATGAGCATTGTAGCTAATCATAGAGCTCATGAATGCACCCTTACGAAAAATAACCATGTTTTTTTGGCTAATTGATTACCATTTATATAATACAGTATAACACAGTTTTACCACAAATACCATGGTTAAACTATGGTTAGAGTAGCAAATCATTAATAATTAATTTGTGGTTACCATGGTTTAACTACAATAACCATGGTTCCCTTTCAGTCGGTCACGTTCGACGTACGTCG
Source organism: Paracanthobrama guichenoti (assembly GCA_018749465.1). Lineage (NCBI taxonomy): Eukaryota > Metazoa > Chordata > Actinopteri > Cypriniformes > Gobionidae > Paracanthobrama > Paracanthobrama guichenoti. The sequence goes on along the minus strand of CM031947.1, from coordinate 13,960,904 downwards.
GACGTCACCGACGAATTGGGATCACTTCAGGGAGCCCCTATCAGCTTCGAGATTTAGAGAACAGGCCAATGAGAATTGGCGTGCGAGATTTGCATCTCGTGCTCGCTCGCAGTGCGGTATAAACGGAAGCGAAATGCAGCGCACCTTTGTCATTCGCTTCGGAGCCCAACACGGTGTTGATGAAGAAGACTGTTTCTGCTTCAGCAGAGAGAAAGAGAGAACGACAGAAGAAGCTTCTTTGAGTGCTGAGTGGGATGGCACGATCAGCGGCGGTGATACAGTGATAAACTGCTGTTTTCACAGCACTGTTTGGTCTGTTGGTTCGGTGAGGGCTTTCCCAATGGTGAGTGCATACACAGGTTGCACTACTCTCCTGTGTTTTGCCGGCGGTCGTTCCCTGGGTGCTTCAGCACATTTAAAAGAGCACATTTTCTTCTAAAAGAGCAGCGCGGGTGTGACACTGCGTCTTTTTCAAGATGTCATTCCACCCGTGTGTTTCTGGATGCGGTTGTTTCCTGTCCTTGTTGACGGCCACGAGCCCTCTCGCATAACTATGTTGAGATTGCGTTCGTGGGTGGTCCATGTACTCTCAGGAGAACGGGATCACGTCGGCGCGCTGTTCGTCTCGCCTTCCCCGTGAGGATTTGAGTGTTCAGTGTGCTGTCGAGCTGCCGCTGACAGCGCGGGTTGTCACGGCAACCCAGCGAGCGTCACTCGGCACTCTAGATGCGCGGTCGAGACTATGAAATCTCAAACGGGGTTGAGTCCCTTCGCTTATACCCCGATCTAGTGTCTGTTCTGGTGCACCAGAAAAGGGGCTACTTTGGCTGATAAGCCTGGGTGATCTGAGGATTACAGTGGGGCTTCCCTGCCGAGCACATCTCCGTGGGCCCCCCACTCCTCTAGCGCATCGCAGCATGCTGAGACTGTGTTCGTGGGTGTTTCATGTTCTCTCATGAGAGCATGACCACGTCGGCGTGTTGTTCATCTTACCCTTTTCAACACAAGTGTTTTAGTGTTCAGCGCGCCGTGTGCCGTCTCACGGCCACGCTCACTATCTCGCATGCCTGCTGGTAGCTTACAAATGGGATTGCTGGTCCTAAAAAATAAAATTAAATAATAAAAAATAAATAAATAAATAAATAATTAAAGGGACCTAGCGTTTCATTTGGGGCTCTAGCAGAGGACAGATGTCAATCGCTGCATCGGAGAGAGGACTGTTATGTGTTGAAAAGGAAGCTGAGGCTGAGATTCCCACTATAATAGTGGATGTTTCATGCTGAATCAGATTCATACTTGACAGTCATGCTTCCCCGGGTGGCTGGGGCATAGCGCAACGCATAAATCGCCTTGCCCGCCCCCTTGCCTTTTTTCCCGGATGTGCATTGGAAAGCTTTAGCAGTGTGGAACCGCTTGGCACCAGAAAATGGAACGCCAAAGGGGCCATAGCCTGTATAAAGTTTTCCTCTCTCTCACTACCCTCATCAGGTGGGGTGGCAGTGCCACTGGCAGGCTGCCTCCGCCCAGCACTCTTCGTGCATAAGGGTAGTTCTGAGCTGAGGTTGAGCTGCGCACAGTGGCTTTTATATTTAAAGTCACAGCGCTGGCCCTCGGCCAGGCGATGTCCAGAAACACCATCGGCGACCCCTCAGTCTGCTCGTCGCCATGGGCACCCGGATTTGGTTAAGAGCTGCTCTTCCCCGGAGGAGGGCCGGGTGGAGAGTCATTGGTAAATTCTGTTCCGCCACTGGTGTCAAATACAACCAGTGGTACCCAAATTCTAAAGAGCAGTTCCAATACCTCTGGGTGCCAGGAGAGTGTGCTCGGCGGTGTTCGACGCTTCCATGCCTCGTCTCCCTCAGGCGCCTCTCCTATCGCCAGCAGGGGGTGCCGGCTGTGTCTGGGACGCACACAAGTGGCCTCCCCACACTCGTGCACCCCCTCAGCGGAAGCAGGTAAGTGTTGCACAGCACACTCAGACCCCACCTTGGGCCGCTCCCATGCCGTCCGTGTCGGGTCCCTGCATGCCGCTGCGCTGCCCCGCCTGCGGAACGCGTCTGTGGTGCCGTTGGTCCCGCTTGCACGGTTCTTGGGAGCCTGCCTAGCGCTCCAGCCCATCTTGCTGGCTCATCCGTACCATCAGACTCGGCTATGCGATTCAGTTCGCCCTGCGTCCCCCCCAAGTTCAGGGGCATCCACTTCACCTCCATGTCGAAGGAGAATGCCCCTGTGCTTCAGGCGGAGATCGCGGTCCTACTGGCGAAGGATGCGATAGAGCCGGTCCCTCCAGCTGATATGAAGACCGGCTTCTACAGCCCGTACTTCATTGTGCCCAAGAAAAGCGGCGGGTTACAGCCGATCTTGGTTCTGTGACTTCTGAACCAGTCCCCAGGGTGCTGTTCAGGATGTTAACGCAGAAACGCATCTTCAGGTGCGTCCGTCCCCAAGATTGGTTTGCAGCGATCGACCTGAAGGACGCGTACTTTCATGTCTCGATTCTCCCTCGACACAGACCGTTCCTACGCTTTGCATTCGACGGACGAGCATATCAGTACAAGGTCCTACCCTTCGGGCTGGCCCTGTCGCCCCGTGTCTTCACGAAAGTCGCGGAGGCGGCCATTGCTCCCATGAGAGCGCGTGGTGTTCGCATTCTCAACTACCTCGATGACTGGCTGATCCTTGCGCAGTCGCGAGAGCAGTTGTGCGAACACAGGGACATGGTGCTCCGTCACCTTTGCCGGTTGGGGCTTCAGGTCAACTGGGAGAAGAGCAAACTCTGCTCCTCGCAGAGGATCTCTTTTCTCCGGATGGAGATAGACTCAGTCGCCCGGATGGCGCGCCTCACCGAGGAGCGCGTCCAGTCAGTGTTGAACTGCATGAACTCGTTCGAACGCAGGATAGCGGTACCACTGAAACATTTTCAGAGGCTCCTGGGGCATATGACATCCGCAGCCGCAGTAACGCCGCTGGGATTGCTTCATATGAGACCGCTTCAACGCTGGCTCCACGACCGGGTCTCGAGATGGGCGTGGCGCAGCGGAACTCTCCGTGTCCAAGTGACGCCGAGATGCCGCCAAACCTTCAGCCCGTGGTCGGACCCTTCATTTCTACGGGCAGAAGTGCCTCTAGAACAAGTGTCCAGGCATGCTGTTGTCTCCACGGATGCCTCATTCACCGGCTGGGGTGCCACGTACAACGGGCTTGCAGTATCGGGTCTGTGGACGGGGCCCCAACTGCAATGGCATATCAATTGCCTGGAGTTGTTAGCAGTTCGTCTTGCACTCAGCCGCTTCAACGCCGCTCAGAGGCAAGCACGTTCTGGTCCGTATGGACAGCACTGCGGCCGTTGCGTACATCAACAAACAGGGTGGTCTACGCTCCCGTCGCATGTCACAACTCGCCCGCCATCTCCTCCTATGGAGTCAGAAGCATCTGAGGTCGCTTCGGCCATTCATATTCCGGGCCTGCTCAATCGTGCGGCCGACGAGCTCTCACGACAGCCAGTGCTCCTGGGAGAGTGGAGACTCCATCCCCAGGTGGTCCAGCTGATCTGGAGTCGCTTCGGGGCCACGCAGGTAGATCTGTTTGCCGCCCCGGACTCCACCCACTGCCAGCTGTTCTATTCCCTGACTGAGGGACCCTCGGTTCGGATGCGCTGGCACACAGCTGGCCCCGGGGCCTACGCAAATATGCGTTTCCCCCCCCAGTGAGCCTTCTTGCACAAACACTGTGCAAGGTCAGGGAGGATGAGGAGCAGGTCCTGTTGGTCACCCGTACTGGCCCAACAGGACTTGGTTTTCGGAACTAGTGCTCCTCGCGACAGCACCTCCTTGGCCCATTCCTCTGAGGAAGGACCTCCTGACTCCTGGCACCCTCTGGCACCTCTGGAAACTCCATGTCTGGTCCCTGGACGGGACGCGGAGGTTCTAGGCGGTCTACCACAAGCTGTGGTAGACACCATTACTTCCGCTAGAGCGCCCTCTACAAGGCACCTCTACGCGTTGAAGTGGAACCTGTTCGTCGAATGGTGCTCTTCTCGCTGAGAAGACCCACGAAGGTGTTCGGTCAGTTCTGTGCTTTCCTTCTTACAAGACAGGTTGGAGTGAAGGCTGTCTCCCTCCACCCTCAAAGTCTATGTGGCCGCCATCGCCGCCAATCATGACTTCGTAGGCGGAAAGAAAATAAAAATCCTTAGGGAAGCACGATCTGATCGTCAGGTTCCTGAGGGGGGCGAGGAGACTGAATCCGCCTCGCCCTCCCTCTATACCCTCTTGGGTCCTGTCTCTGGTGCTGACCGCACTGCAGAGGCCTCCCTTTGAGCCTTTGCAGTCAGCTGAGTTAAAAATTCTGTCTCTGAAGACAGTACTCCTGACTGCATTGGCCTCCATCAAGAGGGTAGGGGATCTGCAGGCATTTTCGGTCGACGAATCGTGCCTGGAATTCGGGCCTGGTAACTCTCACATAATCCTGAGACCCCGGCCTGGATATGTGCCCAAGGTTCCCACCACTCCCTTCCGGGACCAGGTGGTGAGCCTGCAAGCGCTGCCTTTGGAGGAGGCAGATCCAGCCCTAGCTTTTCTCTGTCCCGTCCGCGCTTTGCGGACTTACGTGGACAGAACACAAAGCTTCAGGACCTCAGAGCAGCTCTTCGTCTGTTATGGAGGACAGCAGAAGGGAAAGGCTGTCTCCAAGCAGAGGATGGCCCACTGGATAGTGGATGCCATCGTCTTGGCGTATGAAACCCAAGACGTGCCCTGCCCGCTCTGGTTAAGAGCCCACTCCACCAGTGATGTAGCTTCTTCCTGGGCGCTGGCTCATGGCGCCTCGCTGGCAGATATTTGTAGAGCTGCGGGCTGGGCGACACCCAACACGTTCGCTAGGTTCTATAGCCCTACGTGTAGAGCCGGTATCTTCCTGTGTGCTCACTTCCCATAGTCAGTAACACCGAAGTGCCCGTTCTAAAGTGTTGGCTTGCTGCGCCACTCCCTTCCCTATGGAACGGATACGTGCGCTTATATGCTCCAGTCGAGTTCCCAGCATGGCGAACCCTGTCGAGTCCTCCGCAACCCTCGGCAGTCGGACGTGGCGGAGCGTCCGACGCCAGGCCTAACGCTCGTATGCATTGGTGGAACTTGTTAGGCGCGGTCCCATATGTGTATTCCCCACGGTAAGTCTCCCTTCGGCGAACTCGTGTCTTTCCGAGCTCTGCCGTCTCAGTGTGGTGTGGACCCCCGCCTAAAATTGGCCGGAGCCACCCCTGGGACTTCCGTATGTAGCACTGCCCACGGCCAGTCTATAAGTGTATTCTCGTCTATACGTGTATTCAGTCTATACGTGTATTCTCCACATGGTAACTCCCTCCGGGCATGATGTGGCTTCCGCAGCGGCCCCCCGGGGCACGCTTTCCCAGCGTTATCCAATAGTCGGCTGAGTGGGTCTTGTGGAACAGCAGCTGACTCTCCCTGCGTGAATTTCCCCGCCCGGAACAGCCGGGGTCTGAGGGGCTTTCCCAGGGCGCTGGAAGTGGTTGCAACTGTGGCGTGTTCCAAAGGGATCCCAATTCGTCGGTGACGTCCGACGTACGTCGAACGTGTGACCGACTGAAAGGGGCGTCTCGATTCACGTATGGTAACCCTCGTTCCCTGAAGGAGGGAACGGAGACGTACGTCCCGTCGCCACAATTGCTGTACCATCACTGCAGGCCGAGTCAATAGTTCGGCTCCTCAGTAAAAAACAAAGGTGCGCTGCATTTTGCTTCCGTTTATACCCGCACTGCGCAATGCAAATCTCGCACGCCAATTCTCATTGGCTTGTTCTCTAAATCTCGAAGCTGATGGGGGCTCCCTGAAGTGATCCCAATCCGTCGGTGACGTCCGACGTACGTCTCCGTTCCCTCCTTCAGGGAACGAGGGTTACCATACGTAACCAAGACGTTTTTTGGTTTTATTTGTAGTAAAACCATGGTTCATTTTCGTAAGGGCAGCATTACTTGCATGTTGTGGTATTACTGGCAAAGCCTGCACCGAACTTGCGACTGATTTACCAAAGAATCCACAGTGAAATGTACCGCATACAAATAAATAATGCTCAACTAAGACATTCACATTGTTGAAAATAAATCAAATAAACACATTCCTAGCATTAGGATCCTTTGGAAAGTAATGTAGTCCATCCTGATCCTTTTCTTTCCTCGTCATCTCACTAACACACCAGTGGGTAAGGCCAAAGCTGCAATGATGATGTAGGCATTGATCTTCTGCAGAGGTGGTCTTTCACCTATCTATATAGGCACATTCCATAATGAGTCGTTCGCTGGGCTTGGTTACAATAAAAGCAGTTTTTTTTTAGACTAACAAGAAAGTTTTATGTTCTGAAACTTACAGGATATTCTTATAGTATGATGACCTCTTATATGTCAAAAGCTCAAAGAAAATATGATTTCTCAGTTAATGACCCTTTAAAATGACTAATCATTTCATTAATATATATATATATATATATATATATATATATATATATATATATATATATATATATATATATATATATATATATATATATATTTGAAAATAGTTTAAATACATTACTTTGTTAAAAATATGTCCCAATCCTTAGAGCCTAGTAACAATGTACTCATTCTCAGTAAGAACATCATATATAATATATAGTTTTGCTTGCATATGACAGGAAATATTCATTTTATTGGACATTCTTGTTCTGACTTGTTTTGTTATCATAGACAATGACTTTACTAGTTGAATAGTTAGACAATTTGTTTTACTAGTTGGCTATATCCTTGGCTATATTTAAATTCTATGTCCCTGCTCACCTTACTTTGTCTCTGGATCTTTTTTCTTTAAGGTATCTGTGCTGTGAGAATGAAGATGAGTTGACTGAATGGATTGCCACATTTTACAGCATCCAGGTATAACCTCTGGCACACAATTTTTAAAGTTTTATTTCTTTTAATTCTAGTTAAATATACATAAATTGAAATATACAGAACAGTATACATTTAAAAATGTGATGCATTTTTATTGAAACAACTAAAAGGTTTTTAATTTCTTATTCATAGTACAATGGTGACATCTGGCCCTCCTGGTGAAATCAGCGGATGGGTTGGATAACAGCAATGTATAGAAACTAGAAAGAAGAAGAAGAAGAAAAAAAGAAACATCACATAAAAGTGTTACTAAACAGACTGTGGCCAGCTCAAATTCTGAATTATTACTAGCAGCACAATGACCTCTTGACTTATGAGTAATGTGACAATGAGAAAAATCCTGTATCTTTGATTCCTGCATTTTTGCCATCCATTACCAAAAAAAGTATACTGTACCTCAATTCTGTATGTTATGCTAAGTTAAATACATAATGTTTTAAACAAAATTTTCAGTGTTGATTCAAAAATATAAAAAAATATGAACAAAAGTCCTATGGTTTAGAACAACATGAGAATGAGTAAATGACAGAATTGTCTATTTTGGGAACTACACATTTTAAGCTCTCCAGTTTCTGAGAAACCACAAGAAACCATTTTAAAGAGGAAGCAATGAAATCTTCAAGATTTTGATAGGAAGTGTAACTGTTAAGTGTAACAAAGTGTTAATGGTGTATAGGCTGCATTTATGCATTTGCCAGGAACTTTTATTTGAAAGACATTGCATATGAGCTACAGGAACACCATAGGTAAGTACAACTGAAGTTGGTGTGTTCACCAATCCTATTTCTTTCACTACAGCAGCTCACTTCTACTTCCTTGACATGCACATGAATATTTTTTTCCGGTATCTGACACCCAACCCTCCAGAGACACAAAACCTATGGCAGGAGTAATGAAACGAAATATTTATTTATTTCTTATTGTGTTGATCGGTTTCCTAACTGGGTATGTAATTACTCTTTTTAATTTTGTTTTTTATAATCCAATAAACCATAATCTAAAGCATAGACTGTTCTAAATATAACTAGATAAAAAAGTTTGTTGAGACAAACTTTAAGTTGGCTTGAGAAAGCCGGACCAGAAAGTTTGAAAAAGTTTTAAAAGCTTAAGGTTTGAAGATTTTCAGTTTAAAGTAGTTTAAAGTTTGACCGTTTTGAAGTCAATACAGTCTATCTGAAAATAGACAGTGGTGGGCAATCAGGGCCTTCTCTGCTGGCCCTGTCAAAATCAAAAATATATTTTTATCATAATTAAATTTAATTAATGTTTCTGAATGTGTCTAAATGCAATTACTGTCTATTTCAGTACGTTACAATTATATTTCCAGAAAGAATGAAAGTGTGTGTGTGTGTGGTGGTGTTATGGTGGCGGAGTCAGATGTGTTGATTGTTAGTGAAAGCCCTGTGAAACCCCTACTATAGATAGATAGATAGATAGGGTGAAAAATAGTACCTAGAATGGCAGCTTAATGGAGTCTAATGGTCTTCAGTGTGTTTAGATTTGAATTGAATTTGATTGAATTTTGTCAGTTGGAGTTTGAATAGTCTTGGCTCATCTGAACATTCTGTCAACAAAATTCAATCAAATTTTCATTTTTAGGAAAACCGTAAATCGGATTGGATGCTAGGCGGTTGCTAGGGCATTGCTAGGTGGTTGTTAGGGTGTTCTGGGCGATTGCTAGGCGGTTACTAGGGTATTCTGGGTGGTTGCTAGGACGTTGCTAAGCGGTTGCTAGGGTTTTCTGGGTGGTTGCTAGGGCGTTGCTATGTGGTTGCTAGGGTATTCAGGGTGATTGCTAGGCGGTTGCTAAGGTGTTCTGGGTGGTTGCTAGGCGGTTGCTAAGGTGTTCTGGGTGGTTGCTAGGCGGTTGCTAAGGTGTTTTGGGTGGTTGCTAGGCAGTTGGTAGTTTTCACAGATGGTTACAATGGAGTGTTTATAGAGTTCTTAGCCTGATTTAACACTTAGCTAATCACTATTAGCATGTAACAGAACTAGACTGAGAGACCATTTAAAGGCCTTTGCAGGTGTTTTGAGTTCATTAGCTGATTAGAGTGCGGCACCGGGTGTCTTCAATATTCAACCTTTTCACAATATTCTAATTTTCTGAGATACTGAATTTGGGATTTGAAATATATCAGTCTGTGTGTGATGAATGAATATAATATACAAGTTTCACTTTTTGAAATAAATCAACTTTTTAATGATATTTTAATTATATGACCAGCACCTGTATAAACAGACATTCAAATTTTAGATTAATGTGGGAATCGTTTTCACCATTGTAGGATTTTAGAATTTATTTTATTTTTATTTTTTTGAGTTGATAATTTTGCACTTTATTCAAATTTTAAATGGTTTGGCTCCTTCTGTACTTTGTGATTTTGTTAATTTTCGTTCTAAAAACTCTGTGAGCTCTACTAGATCATTCTCTTTAAGTAACTGTGTTGTTCCTTTTCGTCATACCGTTTGCTGTGAAAGCTACTACTCACTGGAATGCCTTACCAGAGGATATAAAAGGATGTAAATCGATTGGTCTTTTTAAATTGAAGCTAAAATCTTTCTTAAACTCGAACCATATCTACAAACATTGACACGGTTGCAGTTTGATTGATTTCTTGTTTTTTTTTGTTTTGTTCGGCCCTGATAGTATGTGTGTATAGATGTTTTATTGTACGTTGGTATTGTGTGTGTTATTTGATCTATTTATGTTGACCTGCCAGGGGACTGCGTGTGAAAATCAGCCTTTGGCTAAACCCGGTCCAATGCATGGAATGGAAACATTTATGTTAAAAATCGTACATGGTCCCTGTACAAATAAATAAATAAAAATAAAAAATAAAAAGTTAATTCTGTTCATGTTTACTAATTTAGTTAACTTATGAACCTTATTGTAAAGTGTTAACAGTATTTTCTTGAAAGATGTTTTAAGGCCCGCCCGATCGTCCCAATGAAGGCTTACGATTAGGGTGAAGGTTTTTTGCGCGTTGGGTCTTTTCAGCGGGGCAACGTGATTTGATACCAATTCATCTGACTCCATTTTATCGTGACCTTGAATTTACATTAGAATGCCGATTGGTTATTAGGTCATTTGTATAACAATTTAACTACACATTTGATTAATCTGTCGTACAGGGTCCTCGCACCGGCTGTTCATTATGAACTTGCCAGTCTTGGTCACTAAACAGAGGTAATTGACTATGCTGTTTTAGAGTGCCGCTCTCATGCGTGCTTTCTGCATTTTAGATCTGTGTACACTTGGATTAAAATAACATCTCTAATCAGAAGTTATGATCACTATTACAGATATCAGTTGACCAACATTACTCTTCTGAGAGTAGCTTTGGTTTGGTCATACAGAAATTCAATTTTAAGCCTTCGCAGTCTAAGTACACTTGAAGTAATGCCAAGAGTTAGCCGGAACTCTAAAATCTCAGTTGGTGTGCCCTATGCTCCACTCAAAACAGGACTTTCGTACGTTACTAACCTCACCTGACACAGATTTGCGGTAACAATGGATAGATCGTAATGCACTAAAATCAATGAATCAAACACCAAGGCTGCATTTCTTTTATTCAAATACCTCAAAAAACAGTAATATTGTGAAATATTAGCAAAATGTAAAATAACTGTTTTCTATTTGAATATATTATAAAATGTATATTATCAATTTATTCCTGTGATCAAAGCTGAATTTATCATCATTACTCCAGTCTTCGAGGATTTGCTGCTCAAGAAGCATTTATGAATATTATCAATGTTGAAAACAGTTGTGTAAATTTTTTTTTTTTTTTCTAAATAGTTCAAAGAACAGTATTTATCTGAAATGGAAAGCTTTTGCAACATTGTTTACCGTTCAAAAGTTTTGGGTCGGTGCATTAAATTGATCAACTGACAGTATAGACATTTATAATGTTGCAAAAGCGTTATATTTCAGATAAATGCTGTTCTTTTGAACTTTCAGTTCATTAAATAATCCTGGAAAACGTGTACACAAAAGAATGTAAAAAGAATGTTTTCAACATTGATAATAATATTATCTTGATGAATAAAAATAATAATTTCTTGAGCAGCACATCAGCATATTAGAATGATTTCTGAAGGATCATGTGACTCATGAACATGAAGACTGGAGTAATGATGCTGAAAATTCAGCTTTGATCACAGGAATAACTTGCATAAATTCAAATAGAAAACAATTATTTTAAATTGTAAATTGTTTTTGCTGTATTTTGGATCAAATAAATGCAGCCTTGGTGAGCAGAAGAGACATATTTAAAAACATTCAAAAATCTTACTGGCTGAAACCTTTTACCGGTAGTGTAGCCTACATTCATGTTAAAAATAACACAAAGTATGAGGAGATTTAATGTTATTGAACACAAACACTGTAGTTTACTGTTACTTCAAATAAAAATAACCATTTACTACAAGGCCTTGAACAAGTGAAACATGTTTCTCTGAATGAAAACAAAAGGACATTTATAAAATATTTCTAAAATAATAGGTTTAAAACATTTAAATTATTTAATAAGACAAATGGTATCTTTTGACAAATGCAAAAAGCTTTAATGATAAAACGTGAGAGACGTGAACAGATTCAATATTCATTCACATCATGACAGAAAAATTACACACAACTCATATTGATAACATGTTCTCCTTCATGCTTCTGTTGTCAAATGTATCATTGGCTTAAATGCATGTTTCACTTGTTCAAGGATATGAACAGAAAAGTGACATTATTTAAAAGTATTGTTGTTAAATATTGTAGATATCGAACCAATTAAAATCCCAGTGAAAACAGCTTATATTTAACAAATGGGTGTTCTGTGGCTGCGGTTCTGAAACTACGGGGCTGCAGCTAGATAGGGAGTAACAGAAGATTCAAGATTCAAGATTCAAGAGTTTTATATGTCACATACACAGTTATATACAGAATATACAACCGGCAGTGAAATGTAAACAGGTCCGCTCCATGGACAGTGCAAATTCACAGTTAAAAACACAAGGAGGAAATTATAATAGAAATAGGATAAAAAAGTAGATATATATATATATATATATATATATATATATATATATATATATATATATATATATATATATATATATATATCTGTAGAATAATAAATAATCAAGTCAAGTAGACGAAAAAAATAATAATAATAATAAATTAAAAAAATAAATAAAGAGGTGGAATAAAATAATTGAAGTAGACTGTGCAGTGAGTAAACTGTAGACTTATAAATATGTGGTTAACAAATGTATAAAGAGTATAATGTGCAAACAGGTTTATAACAGGTTGTTACACAGTAACAACGAGAACAGAAAGTGCAGTGCAATGTCAGTGTATCGATGCTTATCCTGAAGTGAAGTCACGTGATGTTAAGTGACTGAGTTCAGGAGTCTGATGGCCTGGGGGAAGAAGCTCCTCCTGAGTCTCTCAGTTTTGGCCATCAGGCTTCGGAAGCCTTACCAGATGGCAGCAGCGTGAAATGAGGGTTTGCAGGGTGATTAGAGTCCTTGATGATCTTAGTAGCTCTACCTTTGCAGCGTTTGGTGTAGATGTCCTGCAGAGACGGAAGAGCTGACCCTGAGATACGCTCGGATAAGCGCACGACTCTTTGCAGGGCTTTGCGGTCATGACTGGTGCTGTTCCCATACCACGCTGTGATGCACTGAGTTAATACACTTTCTATCGCCCCTAAATAGAAAGTTTTCAGGATAGCTGGTGAAACCCTGAATTTCCTCAGCTGGCGCAGGTGGTACAGTCTTTGCCTGGCTTTTTTCACCTGTGTCTGAATGTGAGCAGTCCAGGTCAGGTCCTCGGAGATGTTTACACCCAGGTACTTGAAGCTGCTCACTCTCTCTACTGGTGGCCCGCTGATCATGAGGGGGGAGTATGTCCGTTGCTGTCTCTTCCTGAAGTCCACAATCATTTCTTTGGTCTTGCCAACATTCAGAGAGAGACAGTTGTCCTGGCACCATGATGTTAGATGCTCCACCTCGCCCAAGTATGCCGTCTCATTGTTGTTGGAGATGAGGCCCAGGACAACAGTATCATCAGCAAATTTGATGATAGAGGTGGAGCTGTGTGTGGACAAACAGTCATGTGTGTAGAGAGAGTAGAGCAGGGGACTCAGGACACAGCCCTGTGGAGCTCCCACACTCAGGGTGATGGAGGTGGAGGTGGACTGGCCTATTCTCACCACCTGAGGCCTGCCAGTGAGGAAGTCCTCAATCCAGTGGCAGAGAGAAGGATTCAGGCCGAGATCCAGGAGTTTGGAGGTTAGCTTGATGGGAACTATGGTGTTAAAGGCTGAGCTATAGTCAATAAATAGCAGCCTTACGTAGTTCCCACTTTTGCTGTCGATGTGAGTGAGGGAGGAGTGGAGGACATGTGAGATGGCATCTTCAGTCGATCTATTGGGACGATAGGCAAACTGAAGAGGGTCCAAAGTGTCAGGAATGAAGGCGCAAATGGTGTTTTTAATGAGTCTCTCAAAGACCTTCATGACTATAGACGTGAGAGCCACTGGAAGATAGTCATTTAGGCAAGAGGGTTTACTGTTCTTAGGGACAGGGATGATGGTGGATTTTTTGAAGGAGGTGGGGACCACAGATGTAGCGAGGGACTCATTAAAGATAGATGTAAACAACCTGGTGAGCTGATCAGTACAGGACTGCAGAACACGACCTGAAATACCATCCGGCCCGGCAGCTTTCCTGACATCCACACGCTTGAGTGCTCTCCGAACTTCATCCTCCGAGACAGAGATCATGTGGTTGTTGCTGCTCTGAGTAATTCCCTCTGACGCGCCACTTGGCAGAGTCGCGTTGCCGCGGTTACAGTCAAAGCGCGCGTAGAAAGAGTTTAACTCATTCACAAGTGACGGATCAGCGCTCACCTCTGCAGAGGATTTAGATCCAAACGAGCAGATGGACCTCAGACCTTGCCACATGCGCCGCGAGTCATTGAGTTGGAAATGAGACTCCACTCGGTCTTTGTAACGGAGTTTTGCGGCTTTAACTGCACGTCTGAGAGCATAACAGGATGATTTGTATTCAGTCATATTCCCTGAAAGGAGACCGGCGTTGTAAGCGGCAGTGCGTGTGTTCACTGCAACGCGGATTGAATTGTCCACCCACGGTTTCTGATTTGAGAAGGACGTTATTGTTATTGTTTGCGTGGCTTGCTCTGTAAGCGTGTTGATGAAGCAAAGCGCCACATCCGTGAACTCGCTTACGTCAGCTGAACTCCCTCGGAACATGTCCCAATCCACATCATCCAGAGCTGCCTGTAGTGCGGTCTCTGAGTGGGGCGACCAGCGCTTAACTTCCCGCCTCACTGGGGGTTCCTGAACGAGCCTTGTTTGTATTCGGGTGTGAGGAAAATGGCGGCATGATCCGATTTGCCAAACGCTGGAAGTGACCGCGCTTTATAGGCGTTCTTAAACGGAGAGTAACAATGATCCAGTGTGTTTGCTCCTCGTGTAGGACAGGAGACATGCTGGTGAAAGTTTGGCAGGACTTTCTTTAGGTTTGCTTTGTTGAAATCGCCCGCGACAATGAATGCCGCGTCGGGGTGTTTGTTTATGATGCCGCTGGCAACATCATGAAGGCCAGATAAAGCCAGCGCTGTGTCTGCCTGTGGTGGAATGTAAACAGCGGTCGCGACGACTGCAGAAAACTCCCTCGGCAGATAGAATGGGCGGCAAATGATTGTTAAATGTTCCAGATGAGGCGAGCAGGACTGCGAGAGAATGGTGATGTTCCTGGGGTCGCACCATTTCTTGTTGATCATGAAGCATACTCCACCGCCTTTGGATTTACCGGCCTCGGCTGTTCTGTCCATCCGAAAAACAGAGAAGTTCTCAGACGGCGTCACAGCTGTGTCCGGGACCGCGGGCGTGAGCCATGTTTCGGACAAACAAAAGATGTTACAGTCTCTCATGTCCCGTTGAAAACTGATCCTGGCTGATCCAGAAATAATGCAGTAGGCCTATGCTGTTAGGTTAACTAGCATGTCAACATGTCTGTGTCTCAATCAGATGAATCCCATGAGTCACAGTTCTGGCAGATGTAGACTGGTAGACATGGAGTGCATAACTCGTGGGCCCACTTTTTGCAATATAGGCACTGAAGCCAAACTTCCCTAGGTCGGCTATTCCCATATAACTCTAAACAAACCAGACAACATTCCTCTTCATCTTCATCAGACTCAGATGATGATCTTCTTTTCTGATTCTTTTTAGGAGCAGGAGCTTTGGATGGAGCTTTCGGTTGTGGCTTTTTTTTTTTGTTTTTTTTTTGAAAAGTCTCTTCTTTGTTGCAGCCTTTTATTCCTCTAGTTGTCGCTTGACTGGTGTGTCTGTCAGGATGGCAGTCTTCCTCTTCCTCCTGACGGCACCACCAACTTTCCTAGGCCCAGCCTTAGTGTGCTGAATGATATTTTGAAGTCATTTGCTGTGCTCCTAATACTTCTGTTTTGAGTCTTCACCTGTCTGGCTGCCTCTGTTGTTCTTAAATATTTTCTGACCATTTTGACTTCTAAAAGAAAATTATTTCATACATAAGTTTGTTAATTGTATTATATTCATTATGTTTTAACATGTAAAATACATACATTAATAAATTTCTAACCAAATGGCTATACTGGGGTTGGTTGGCACATCGGAGAAACCAGGTTTGTAGAGAAACTCGGCAGAAAGGGATCAGTGCCATTTTGGATTAATCTCAATTAATAGTTTAATCCAACTATACTAGTTGGACAATTTGTTGATCAATTATTGATACGTTATAACAATAGTGATTTTTGGTGGGCAGAAATAACCAGAAAATGTAGAACTATATAGGCTAGTACTGAAACCTGGGGCCAGTTTCATAAACATGTTCTTAAGAGACAGTTTTAACATAATAACTAAGTAGTACAATGCGAGAAAAGAAAATACAAACTCCTATGCAAAGCTGAATTCATGTGGCAGAAAACAAAACTGGAAATCATATCTATAAAGAGAGTCTTGCTGCTCACAATTCACTAAACAGACCTTTTTAGACATTTTTAACAAGAACAGTCTCTGCCCCAGCAACATGTGAGAAGATCTGCACATCTCAAATTTCCCCGGCTGCACGCTTCAACTTCATCCTGTGAAGCAGGATGCCATAAATAATGGCATGCGCAGGGTAAGATTTGTGAAAGTCTACATAAGATTGCAAGCGTAAATTACATTTGCATGCACAAGAGAAGCTTTGCAAAGGTGTAAATCATCTTTCAAGTGTAAGAAAAAAAAAAAAAAATGTGCAGCCTTTTACTGTTATTCGTAAGTGTAATTCATGTATTGTGAAACCAACCTTTGTGTATATATATATATATATATATATATATATATATATATATATATATATATAAAAAAACTGTTGCAAATGTCTAAATGACTTGTGTACGTAGGGCACACAAGCTCCCGAAATAAAACTATTTGTACAGTTCTGTCTTTCTTTTAGCTGCGCTTACAGTTTTGGCATGTTTGACTTTTGAAAGAATTTCTGTTATGTTGATGTTTTGATCCTTTCCATTGTGCAGACGAGTAGAGCTTGGTTAGTGTAAGTGCTGTTGTGTAAAGTTGTGTATTTGTTTATTAATTAATTAATTTACAATTAATTTCATGTTTACATTGATTTCATGTGTTCATCTATTTGAGGTACAGTTTAAAAAATGGGATCAATTCATTCATGGCTCTTTAAAATGTAAGGCTCGCGATAATGTGTCACTTTGGCGGAAATGAACTACTGCGTCGCCCCCGATGGACTGACGATGAGCAGACACTTACGAGGCTCTGCTTAAAATGAGTGTTTTCATAAGTCAAATTAACTGTAAAGAGCAAAAACTAAGGACTCAAGTACCTCTTTTCATAACAATCAGCCAACGAGGTATTTGTTTCACTTGTTTAATGTATCGTAAGCATAATTTGTATCTCTTTTCCTTTAAGACTATGTAGCCTATTGTATCATTTTCTGATTTGTTTGTACTATGCTCATGTACAAATACAGTTCTCACGGCGTAAAAACGAGCCAAAGAATTAAACGCCCGTTTCAAGGAACGACCAGTGTCTGTGTTGTTGTGTATGGCGTTCTGAATGGGTCAAAAAGATGACTTTGCTACATGTACTTGTCTCAATGAACGTCTCACTCGCGTCTTATTAGGGCCCAAGCCCTGAAAGGGCGAAGGCCCTATTGTTCTTCTAAGGATTATTATTATTATTATTATTTTTTTTTTCCCGCCTTTTTGGCCTTTTTGGGGCCCTTAATATGCTCGAAAACTCTTGAAACTTTGCACACTCGTCGGAATGCGCGGCCAACAGGGTTTGGGCTGGGTTTGGTACCCGGGCGTGGCAGGGGGCCTCGACAGCGCCCCCTTGAAAGAAAAAAGAAAACTGTCCATACAGACCACTTGTGAAAGCCACCAAACCAGTCCAGAAGCAGATTCAAGTCTGGCCTGAAGGGTCATCTGAGGCTCTTCAAGACTGCTTCGACACCACTGACTGGGACATGTTTAAACAGGCTGCAACCTACCACAACACCACAGACATCCAGGAGTACTCCGAGACTGTTACTTCTTATATCACCAAGTGCATGGAGGATGTAACAGTCACAAAGACCATCACCGTCTGGCCCAACCAAAAACCGTGGCTGACAGGAAATGTCTACAGACTTCTGAAGATGCGTAACGCTGCCTTCAGAGCTGGAGATGAGGCAGGCCTGAGGACAGCAAGGGCCAACCTGTCACGCGGCATCAGGAAGGCTAAGAGACAGTACTCCAGGAGGATAGCCCATCGTTTCAGTAACAGCAGAGACACAAGGAGCCTGTGGCAGGGTATTCAGACCATCACAGATTATAAGCCCCCTGCACGGACATGTGACAGCTCCACCCCCCTGCTGAATGAGCTGAACACTTTCTTTGCTCGCTTTGAAGCTCACAACAGCACCACTGCACAGAAGTCACCACCTCCTCCCGATGACCTGATGTTGTCACTGCCCAGGGACAGCGTGAGAAGATCCCTCAGCAGGGTCAACGCACGCAAAGCTCCAGGTCCTGACAACATTCCTGGACGTGTATTGAGAGACTGTGCAGAGGAACTCACTGATGTCTTCACAGACGTCTTCAACATCTCACTGAGTCAAGCTGTCGTCCCCACATGCTTCAAAGCAACCACCATCATTCCAGTCCCTAAGAAATCATCTCCATCCTGCTTCAACGACTACCGTCCAGTCGCACTTACCCCCATCCTTATGAAGTGCTTTGAGCGGCTAGTCATGCACCACATTAAGTCTGTCCTCCCCCCCTCCCTGGACCCCTACCAGTTTGCATATCGGTCTAAACGCTCGACCGATGACGCCATCGCCACCACCGTCCATTCAGCACTCACTCACCTGGAAAATAAAGACACTTATGTCAGAATGCTGTTCATAGACTTTAGTTCAGCATTCAATACAATCATCCTCTACAGCTCACTCAAAAACTGTCACAGCTGGGACTCAGCACATCGATGTGCAACTGGTTGCTGGACTTCCTGACGGAAGACCTCAGGCAGTTCGGGTCGGCAGTAACTCATCCAGCTCCATCATCATGAACACTGGAGCCCCTCAGGGATGTGTGTTGAGCCCCTCCTTTTCACTCTGCTGACACATGACTGCACACCCATACACAACAGCAATCTCTTCATCAAGTTTGCGGACGACACGACTGTAGTTGGTCTCATTAGCAACGATGATGAGACAAACTTCAGGAGCGAGGTGAGCCGCCTGGCTAGGTGGTGTGGCGACAACAATCTCTCTCTGAACGTGGAGAAGACGAAGGAGATTGTTGTTGACTTCAGGAGAATGCACACCCAGCACACTCCTCTGACCATCAACGGTGTGACCGTGGAAAGGGTGAGGAGCACCAAATTTCTGGGTGTGCATATCACAGAGGACCTCTCCTGGACCGCCAACACCACAGCACTGACCAAGAAAGCACAGCAGCGACTCTACTTTCTCCGCAAGCTGAGAAGAGCCGGAGCCCCAGCCCCATCATGCGCACCTTCTACAGAGGCACCATCGAGAGCATTCTGACCAGCTGCATCACTGTGTGGTACGGCGCCTGCAACGCATCCTGCCGTAAAGCACTTCAGCGCATAGTGAGAACAGCTGAGAAGATTGTTGGTGTCTCTCTCCCACCCCTCCAGGGCATTTATAACTCCCGCCTCTCCCGCAAAGCCCTCATCATTGCGAGAGACCCCACCCACCCGTCTCCAGTCATTCCCCAAGCTGTCAGGGCATTGAACTCCCTCTCGACTCTGCCAACCCTCCCCTCTTCTGCCCCACGCACCTGATCTGGGAATCACCCCCCCAGTTCTCCTCCCTTCATCTACCTCACTATATTGTCTCTCTGAGGAATTGGTCTCCCCTCTTACAGACTCTTTTTTTTTTTTGCACACAGACTCTTTTTGCACACAGACTCTTACAGACTCTTTTTGCACACTCTTATAATTTTATTTTTACCTGCACTGACTTAAATCTGAAATTGCACTATTGTTACCATTGTTTGCACTATTTGCCATCGCCACTTTACCTCTATAATTCACTTTATCCATCTCTTTTTTCTTAATCTTTCTTCTGTTGTTGTTACTGTTAAAAAACTTTTTGTTGTTATTGTTATTGTTTTGTTGTTGTTAGGCACCTAGGGTCTGAGAGTCATAGAATTTCAATTCTCTGTATGTATGTACTGTACGTATGGCAGAATTGACAATAAAGCTGACTTTGACTTTTTGACTTTGACTAAATCAAAAACGCTTGCATTTATTGCATATTAGTATGAAACTCGGTACACATATAGAACTCATCGCGCCGAACAACTTTCATTTCGCAATAGTTTTATATTGACATTTAGTAAATATTGCAAAGGTTTTGCGCAAATCTGTAATGGAAACGCTGCTAGTGATCGCCAACTCGATCACGATCATGTTAACTGATATGAGACTGTTTCTGTAGAATGGAATAGAATAGAATAAAATAGAAGTGCTAATCGCCTATGTCTGATATCCAAAATAATACAGGCTATAACTTTTATAAACACAAAACAGTTTATGTCCTATATGCCTCGCTACTTTACTGTAGTTCATCATTCGTTTATTTCTTTCTTTAGGCCTATTTATTTATTTAATTTTCGTAACAGCAGCATAATAAACCATTTGCCATGTTTCGTTTGTAGCATGCTATAGGTTTACAGCATATTTTTATTCCCAATGTTCAGCTTTAGATATTAGTTATTGAACAGTTATTTTATTTATCTTGTTTAATTGCTGTTACGAAGGTTATAGGCTACTAGTGTAATAAGACTTATTTATCATGCAAACAGTCCTGGCTCCGCACATCGGATGACCATGTTTCATTTAGGCCTACACGTTGAATTGCTGCGTTTATGAATTGTAATTTTTATTGTGGTAGTTCTGTTACATAACATCCTGTTTTGAAAATTTTGGTGACCACTGCTCTTATGTGCTTTATAAATAAAAAATGATGGATTGACTGATACCAGATCTGACCACTGCAATAATCAGTTTATGAAAATGAAGAACTGCTTTTTTTCAAACTTGTTTAACACAAAATAGGCCTACTTCTCATTTCACAACGTATGGGCCACAAGGGAAATATTAAGAAAATAAATTGATATTAAATTGATATTGATAGTAAGGTGGATAGGCTATACCACACGCAATAAGAGAAGATTAAGTCATGAGAAAACAGCTTTTGTTATCTCGAGATCACAAGAAAATTAAGTCGCAATCACAAGATAACAAGACAGAAAAAAAAAATATTATCCATGGCCTTTCAGGGCTTCCGTAGAGTGTCACCCCTTTATTGCTATAAAGTTTTTGTTTTGTTTTGTTTTTTTCAGCATTGTGGCCAATCTGTAGATTGTACACACAAATTTTTAGAAGAGTACAAAAGAGTAGTTGTTGTTTTTTTTTACGACCACTTAGCATGCTCGAATCATGCCCTCAATATTATTTTTGTGTGTGTGTGTGTGTGTGTGTGTGTGTGTGTTCACATACCTAATGCCATAAAAGTCACCAAGTTTCATATCATTCCGATGAAGCTGTGATTTTTAGAATTTCAAAACAGAACATTTTCCGGTCAGAAATGACCGAAGAGCGCCGGAGGGAAACAAGCAAATAGGGTTTCTAGGCCTTTCGTGTAACATGTATAGTGAAAACAGAGTTGGGCCAAAATGGAGCCTCCAATGCCAAATGAAAAGGTTCTGTTAGTAAGAAAAAGATTTAAACCAGCTAAGGGCACTTCCTCGGATTCCCACATACTGTTCAAGGCATGACATTAGAATGGTCAGCAGGCACTAGGATCTAAAAGTATTAAAATGACAGAGTCCCTGGAGTCTACAGATAACAAAATATCATTCAATACTCTTAATAAAGCAGATTCAGTACTGTGGTTAGTCCTAAAACCAGACTGGATTTTATCAAGGATACTATTTGCATGAAGGAAACTCTGTAACTGCAATAGCAGTTTTCTCAAGGATTTTAGCTATAAAAGGAACATTTGAAATGGGTCTAAAATTTGATAAATCCTTAGTGTTCAAATTTGGCCATTTCAGTATTGGTTTCACCATGACATATGCAGAGGCCTGGTACAAAACCTAAGAGAAGTGTAAGGATGAGGCTGAAGCCGTGTTAGAATCCATGTGCGGAAGCTTTTATTTGGGAGATCCAGAACAGAGACAGAAACCAGGCAATGAGTCGATAACACTATGGCAGTTCAACAGGTAAACAAGTCCGAGGGATAATCCAGAGGCAGAGATCAGAATAAACAGGCAATGGGTCAACAATAAGGCAATGAATCAGTATAGGAATGAATGCTCGGTAAGGCAGGTTGACTGGCAATACTTCGCAAGGTTTGTTTGGTCAAGCCATGCTTAATATGGCTACCAAACAGGAAGTAGTTGCAGAGTGAACAGATCACAGTTAGAATTCAGGTGAGGGCTCCCTCTGCTGGCGTGGTGTTACAGAACCCCCCCCCTCTAGGAGCGCCTCCTGGCGCTCTACGTGGACGTCCCCGTGGTCGTGGCACTGGTCGATCAGGTCTGGCTCGATGAAAGTCCTTGATGAGAGACGGATCCAGGATGTCGTGGGCAGCTACCCACGATCTCTCCTCAGGCCCATAGCCCTCCCAGTCCACCAAGTATTGGAGCTGACCTCTTCTGCGCCTTGAATCTAGCAGCTCATTAGCTTTATATGCTGGTGATCCGTCTACGTCCAATGGTGGTGGTGGCTCTTGACCCTCGGCGTTAGGGTCCATCATATGGATGGGCCGGTTTGAGGAGTGAAACATGGAAGGAGGGGGAAATATAATAATTAGCGGGAAGCTCAAGCTGGTATGTGACCTCATTGATCTGTCTGAGAATCTTGAAAGGTCCAACATACCGGGGGCTGAGTTTTCTACTGGATAGTCGCAGCTTGAGATCTCTCGCTGAAAGCCAGACCCGCTCTCCGGGTTGGTAGTGAGGGTGGGGACAACGGCGTCTGTTGGCCTGGAACTCCTATGCTCTGATTGCTCTCTGTAACCGGACATGGGCGCTGTTCCACACCCTCTCACTATGCTGGATCCAGTCGTCCACTGCCGGGACGGATGAGGGTTCGCCTGACCATGGGAACAAGGGAGGCTGGTATCCTAAGACACATTGGAAGGGGGTCATGCCAGTGGAAGAGTGAATCAGGGAGTTCTGGGCATACTCAGCCCAAGGGAGAAACTCCGCCCAGTGGAATTGTTCACGACTGCAGTAACTTCTTAGATATCTGCCAATCTCTTGGTTTAAGCGCTCTACCTGCCCATTAGACTGTGGGTGATACCCAGAGGTGAGGCTTACGTTGATGTCCAGGTGTCTGCAGAAGGCTCTCCAAACCCGGGACGTGAATTGTGTTCCCCTGTCTGTGACAATATCCTCTGGGATCCCATAATTCCGAAAGACATGTTGAAATATGGCTTGGGTGGCTTCCATGGCAGTAGGGAGACCTTTCAATGGAACCAGGCGACAGGACTTAGAGAAACGATCAACGACCAGAATAGTCGTGAACCCGTTAGAGAGAGGTAGATCCGTGATGAAGTCTATGGACAAGTGTGACCAAGGGCGATGAGGAATGGGAAGAGGTTGAAGGAGGCCTGAAGGCAGCTCTTTGGGGGTCTTGGACTGTGCACAGATTTGGCAGGACTTTACATAGCTTGCAACCTCTTTAGCCATGGATGGCCACCAAAAGGAATTTTGTAGGAGTTGGAATGTACGAGAGATACCAGGGTGACCAGAGCTTAGAGATGTGTGGACCCACTGTATGACCCTTTGACGAAGACTTTGTGGTACATAATGTTTATTTGGTGGGCAGCTGACGGGCGGTGGATCTTGTGGATAGGTTTGTCGGATCTCTTCCATTAGGTCCCAAGAGACGGGAGCTATAATGACTGTTGGCGGAAGAATAGGTTCGGGGCAGATATTCCCAGCAGGGGGATCATGGCATTCGGGATAGAATGCCATGAGCCTTACTATTCTTGCTGCCGGGTCTGTATGTGACAGTAAACTGGAAGCGAGTGAAGAAGAGAGACCACCTCGCTTGACGAGGATTCAGGCGTTTTGCACTCTTAATATATTCTAGATTCTTGTGATCTGTAATCACCTGAAAGGGATGGATGGCCCCCTCTAGCCAGTGTCTCCATTCCTCGATAGCGGCTTTCATAGACAACAGTTCTTTATTCCCCACGTCATAGTTGCGTTCAGCAGAATTTAGTTTTCTTGAAAAGAATGCACAGGGGTAGAGTTTGCTTGGCTGGCCATGACGCTGTGAAAGCACGGCTCCTATTCCACAATTTGATGCATCGACTTTAACCACAAAGGGACGATTGGGATCAGGATGCTTAAGAATGGGAGCTGTGGTGAAACTGTTCTTGAGTTGGTTGAAAGCCTCGTTGGCTTTATCAGACCATTTGAGCTTGGCAGGTTTTCCTTTCAAAAGCGATGTCAGTGGGGAGGCAATCTGACTGTAGTTTCGAATGAAGCGTCGGTAGAAGTTTGCGAAACCTAGGAACCTCTGTAGTTCTTTTATGGTGGTAGGTTGGGGCCATTCAGTAACTGCTTGAACTTTTGATTCGTTACACCTTGGTGGCTGATGTTACCCAAACAACCTTCCTGGGATATAACATGGAACTCACACTTTTCAGCTTTGACATACAGTCGGTTCTCCAATAGGCGGGTGAGCACCGTCTTGACATGACTAATGTGGTCAGATTCGCATTTGGAATATATGAGTATGTCGTCAATGTAGGCCACGACATACTGGTTCAGTAGGTCATGAAAAATCTCATTGATAAAGGACTGAAACACTGCAGGGGCATTGGCAAGTCCATAGGGCATGACGAGATATTCATAGTGCCCCCTGGTGGTGAGGAAGGCCGTTTTCCATTCATCCCCCTCCCGAATTCTAATCAAATTGTACGCGCTTCTGAGATCAAGTTATGTGTAGATCTTGGCCTCTCGTAGTTGTTCCAGGGCTGCAGGAACCAGTGGGAGGGGATAACGGAACTTAACTGTGACATTATTCAAACCCCTGTAATCAATACATGGGCGTAAACCTCCACCCTTCTTCTCCACGAAGAAAAACCCTGCCGCAGCTGGTGAAGTGGAAGGGCAGATAAACCCAGAATTCAAGGCTTCTTCTATATACTCCTCCATTGCTTGGGTTTCATTACGAGACAAAGAATACACTTTGCTTTTAGGAGGCATGGTGCCCGACAACAAATCAATTGTGCAATCCCATGGCCGATGCGGTGGGAGTTGAGTCGCTTTGGTTTTGCTAAACACCTCAGCAAGATCACGGTAGTAGTCTGGAATCTTTGTGATTTGCTTGGTGTCTGGGCTTTCGATGCTGGTAGGGAGACAGGGCTGGACTGCGTTCAAGTGCATACAATGGCTAAGGCAGAATTCGGACCAATGAGTCAGCTCACCATAATGCCAGGAGATAACGGGGTCGTGGACAGATAACCAGGGAAAGCCAAGGATGATGTCATGTCGGGGCGAGTCAATGACGTAGAAAGAAATGGTTTCTTGATGGAATAATCCAATATGAAGTTGTAGGGGTTGGGTCTGCTGAATAATACCATTTCCAATGGGTGCATCGTTGACTGCACTGATCTTAATAGGTGGTTTACAGGATTGAGTAGGAATATTGAATTTGGTGATGAGATCTTTGTGAATAAGGTTCAGGGCTGCTCCAGAATCAATCAGCGCTGTTAAATCAATAGAGATATTGTCAGTAGTTACCTGAACAGGAAAAGTCAATGATTTCATAGGGAGGAGAGAAAACTGGTCAATATTCACCCGGTTGGTAGTCTTGGTTGCTCTCCGGGTCTTGTGGGGACATCCCATGCTAACGTGGCCTGCTTCACCACAGTAATAGCACAGGTTGAGCTGCCGTCTCCGCTCTCTCTCTTCCTCAGAGAGTCTGGAAAGCCCCAGCTGCATAGGTTCTGGGTTGGATCCTGATTCAGGTATTGCGGTAAACTGAGGAGCATGGAGTAACTGATGTGTGGTCGGGGAGCTTGGCCGTGACCACCGAGGAGATCTCTTTTTGGGAGCATTTCTCATCAGGTTATCGATTTTGATCGCAAGTGTCACATAGTCAGAAAAAGAGGAATTCTCACCCTTGCAGGCCAGTTCGGTTTGAAGGTCAGTATTTAGACTTTGTTGGAACACAGCCTTCAGTGAAACATCGTTCCATCCACTCTGCGCTGCAAGTGTTCTGAATTCAATGGCATACTCCGCAGCAGTACGGTTGCCCTGAGACATTTGAAGTAGTTGGGTTGATATATCTTTTCTCCCCGCCGGATATTCAAACACCTCTCGTAGCTGACAAACAAAGTGATCATATGATGATCTAAACGTCAAATCAGTCTCCCAAATAGCTGCGGCCCAATCGATCGCTTTACCAGAGAGAAGGGTCATTAGGAAAGCACATTTCTTCTCATCAGAATTAAACTTGTCCTTCTGATTGTCAAAATAAATCTCCACTTGGCGAATAAATCCTCTACACTGTTCAGCTGAACCATCAAATTTATCAGGTATTGCGAAACTAACTGTAGGTGGCATGGGTGGAGGAAGGGATCGAATGTAGTGAGTCAGGTATTCGTTGGCAGATTGAAGCTTGTCGAGCTGTGCCTGATATCCTTTAAGCACTTCATCTTGATAAGCGAAAGCTGCTTGAAGCTTCGAAATTTCCGCTGGATTCATGGGTGGCGAAGTATTCTGTAAGGATGAGGCTGAAGCCGTGTTAGAATCCATGTGCGGAAGCTTTTATTTGGGAGATCCAGAACAGAGACAGAAACCAGGCAATGAGTCGATAACACTATGGCAGTTCAACAGGTAAACAAGTCCGAGGGATAATCCAGAGGCAGAGATCAGAATAAACAGGCAATGGGTCAACGATAAGGCAATGAATCAGTATAGGAATGAATGCTCGGTAAGGCAGGTTGACTGGCAATACTTTGCAAGGTTTGTTTGGTCAAGCTTAATATGGCTACCAAACAGGAAGTAGTTGCAGAGTGAACAGATCACAGTTAGAATTCAGGTGAGGGCTCCCTCTGCTGGCGTGGCGTTACAAGAAGGCTGTCGTGGAAATTCTCAATACGAATATCTGACTTCACCACAGACAATTCAAACAATCTCCAGTTGTTACAGTATCTCGAGGTAATTCCCTGAATACTAATATCACTACCTCAATCACACTTAGCTGTTTCTTTGTTGTCTTTTGAGCGTAGAATCTTTACAATACTTCCCTGAAGTATGGAGACGGCATCCCGTAAAGAAGCTACTATAACTACCTCAATCACATTTGAGTTGTCTTTTTGTTGCCTTTTGAGCATAGCATCTTCTGTACTTCTATTTCTCAGCTGCACAGCATTTACCAGACACGACTCCCTAGTTGCTCTTTGCAGAAATTGGCCGAGAGATCACTGGTCACAAAAACCAAGTGAATCTCTGGAACAGAAAGATAGATGTACATTTAAACCTTACAACTGAGTGAAAATCAATGTCACTCAAGTTTCCTTCACTGTGATTTGTTCTGCTGATTGGTTTGTAATGATCTAAACTAATCATGACTGTTCTATTTGTGTTAAGCACCTTTTTGGGTAAGTCTACATGGTCTTTGACCTGAACATCCTTAGTCTGCATTTTTATGTAATAATTTATGTATGTTTTATGTAATTAAACTTTATGTGCCTTCTCGTTCTCTTCGGTCAGCTGATTTTTTTTACTCTTCAGCAGCCGCCCACATAAACAAATCCATGGGTGAAAGAGCATTCACTATTGCTGCACCCAAGTTATGGAATGCATTTCCTCTTACTGTCAGAAATGCTCCCACATTAGACAGTTCCAAGAAGTTGTTAAAAAATTGTTTTAAAAAAATCTTTTTAAAATTGCCTACACACATTGAGATGAGGAGTATTTTGTTGTATTGATTAGTTGTATTGCAATGTTTAGGTTTTCGTATTGTATTCTTTAATTTTATTTCCAACTGTTTGTAGCACGTTGGGTACTAGAAAAGCCCATGATAAAACAAACTACCATCTAAAAACATTATTAACCTTATTAAGTGCATATCATAATAAAACAATGCTCTTTTTATGCTATACTTTGTATTTTCTCATTCATCAGACAGGTACTCACAATGAGAAAATGTGATCAGTTTTACATTATCATTTACAACCTGTTACTGTGTTTCCTCACAGACTTATTTTTCTGTACTTCACCTCCAGCTGGGACAACAGCTACATCCGTCTATCAAATCAAACAGCACTGTGAGTTATGATCAAAAGAATATTGAATTGAATTAAAAACACTTTATTGAAATGTATGTTATCCACAACATGCAATGCAAGGTATATTCAAAAAATGTATTCAATACCCTTACTTAATTTAAAGTGTTTACACATAATTTAATGTAGTTAATTCAAAATAAATCAGTTTAGTTGGATCAACACAATTAAGTTGTTTTAGGTCAGATTAATTTACTTTAGTATGTTTAACTTAACTTTATTACACTTGTCAAACTAAATTTTCTTCATGTTGGTCCAACTTATTTTTATTTATTTATTTTTTCTTATGTTTAAACATGCAGTTTCTGTCTAGGTTGCATGTGGTAAATCCAACAAAGATGATGTGTGGCACAGAATGACTGATACAAACAGGGAATCTACATTCCTCAAATGTTAACAACACATAAAAATGAACTGAGGGAACTAAGGTTCCCTTTCAGTCAGTCTGGGGGTTTCCCTTAGAGGCCTATCACCTTCGAGTTCTACAAAAAGAGCCAATGACAAAACAATGGCATGGGTCTGTGGAATTTGCATAGCGAACTACACCCACCAGCGTGGGTATGTAAGGAGCCGCGCATGTAATCTCGCATTACATTTCTGCTTCGGAGCTGAGTGCATCACTTGCCTTCTGAGATTTTCTCTACAAGTAAGAGGAGTGACTCTTAAGTGGTGTAAGGGTTATGGCGGATTCCAGTGAGTTCCGCATTCCTGCTTCTGATCTGTGCAGTGATCAGCCAAAGAGTGTGTGTGTTCTTCCTGGGCGCTTCGGCCCTGCAGCAGAGTTTTTACTCTTCTAAAAGACCTGGCACGTCTTTTTCAAGATGTCTCACCCGTGTGTTTATGGGTGTGATCGCATCATTCATCCGTCTGACAGCCACGAGCGCTGTCTAGCGTGTTTGGGCTTTAATCATGCTGAGGTAGTGCTCGTGGATGAGCCATGTTCTCACTACGGGATCATGACCATCGTGATGCTTAGATCGGGACTCAGTGACCTCAGAAGGGGTAGAGTCCCCTCTGTCATTTCCCAATCTAGTTCCTCTTCGCAAGGACCTACTTTGGCTGATGGCCAGGGAGATCTGAGGGTTACGGTGTAGGACACCCCAACGTGTATTCCTTGGGCCACACACCCCTCCACATCACAAGCTGTGGAGCTTCCAAATGAGATGGCTACAGCAGATGATATGATGTTGATCGCCGCATCACAAGATGAGTCCTCGGCTGTGCTGCCTCCTTCTGGAGTGCCAGTGTTGCCAGAGTCTGATCTAAAGCTCACAGCCATGCTCTCCCGGGCAGCTGTGAACATTTGGCTGGACTGAAATCCACCACTTCAGCCCGAGCGTTCAAAGCTGGATAATTGGTTCCTGGACATGAGGCACGCTGATCGCCTGCTACCACCCCCAGTGCCATTCTTCCCTGAGATGCATGAGGAAGTTACCAGTTCATGGAGGGCACCTTTTATGGCCTGTAATTGTTCTGGTGCGACCTCAGTCTTCACTACCCTTGATGGAGGTGCGGCTAAAGGGTATGCAGGGATTCCCCCAATTGAGCGCTCCATTGTGATGCAGCTGCATACTCAAAATGCCTCCACCTGGCATGGTGTTCCCAAGCAACTGTCCAAAGCCTGTAGGTTCTCATCCACCTTTAGTGGCAGAGGCACACAGAGCTGAGTCTGCTCAGAGTCTGACAGAGTCTGCTTTGCATGCCATGGCCATCCTGCAAGTATACCAGGCCACGGTTTTAAAAACCCTTCACGAGGGTGGTGCTGACCCAGGGCTTGTGCAGGAGGTGCGCACTGCCACCGACTTGGCTTTCCGAGCGACAAAGGTCACTGCGCAGTTCCTGGGTCAGGTGATGTCCACTTTGGTGGTCCAGGAACGCCACCTATGGCTGAACTTGGCAGATATGAGGGAGTCTGAGCGAACTCTGCCCAGCAGTTCTCGGCTGCCTAAGAGCAGTCTGAGGCGTTCAAACACGTGCTGACAAGTCAGCCCTCTGCTGCACCTACACCACCGCCAGCTTAGCCGCCTCAGCCTGCCCCCGCCGAAGACGCCCCCCCAGCGGCTCCCACCCCTACTGCTCAGCCACAGCAGCAGCCTTCACCCGGGCTACAGCACGGAGGAGGTCGCAGTAAGGTGCGCATCCCGTCTCTCCAAATGCCAGGCTAAGCGGCACTCCTGAGACGGGCAGCTTGGAGATAGGCGTCAGTTCACAGGGTACGTCTGTGGTTCACATGACCCTGCTGGTTCTGTTTTTGGGATCCTGGCTAGAGCTTCCCAATCTATCACGCTGGCTCGCTCAAACGATCAGGATTGGCTGTGCGATTCAGTTCGTGCGGTCTTCTCCTCACTTTCGGGGAGTCCGCTATACCATGGTGGGTGGCAATACCCCTGTCATCCGTGCGGAGGTTGACACCCTACTGGCAAAGGGTGCGATTGAGACCGTCCCTCCAGCTGAGATGAAGTCCGGCTTCTACAGCCCCTACTTCATTGTATCCAAGAAGAGCGGTGGGTTACGATCAATCCTGGACCTGCACGTCTTGAACCAAACCCTTCAAAGGCTTCCATTCAAGATGTTGACAGCCAAATGCATTTTTGAATGCATTAGTCCGTCAGATGGGTTTGCAGCGATCGACCTGAAGGACTACCTGACGTACTTTCATGTCTCCATTCTTTCTCGAGACAGACCATTTCTACGGTTTGCTTTTGAGGCACAGACATACTGGTACATGGTAGGTTACACGTGGGTTATGCTTCCCAGTGTACCTTGGTATTCAGTGTTAAGCCTAGCCCTTCATTCGTGCTAGCCTCACTGCAGGGAGTTCGGGTCAGTGCAGGATGCTGGAAGACTAAAGATTAGATGGGGACCCCCATTCCGTCAGTCACTGATGTAACGTCTCGGTTACGTATGTAACCCTCATTCCCTGAAGGTCGTTATGGTACCGCTGGAACAGCCGGGGCGCTCCTCAGCAGGTAACATAATGTGAGATTGCATGCGCTGCTCCTTATACCCACCACTGGTGGGCGGAGTTCGCTATGCAAATTTCGCTGACCCATGGCATTGTTTTGCCATTGGCTCATTTTGTAGAACTCGAAGGTGATAGGCTTCTAAGCAAAACCCCCATTCCGTCAGTCACTGACGTAACATCTCTGTTCCCTCCTTCATGGAACAAGGGTTACATCCATAACCAAGACAGTATATATACACAGAATTGTCATTAACAGAAACAAGAAACGGGTGAGAACTAATTAGTAACCATAGAAACCAACAATTAACCAGAACTCCAGAGCAAAGATGCAATAGTATGTCCCAAAGCTTGTCTACTCTTTTGCTACACACTCAAAAGTAAGTACTTTTCTTCACAAAAAAGAGTACATACTTCTAGGGTGTAGTATAAGTAGGCAAATTTCTAAATTTATTAAATATATTAAGTGGATTAAGGAAATTTGAGTGTGACAACTAATTTTAAAAGAGACTACAAAAAAAAAAAAAAAAATTAACAGCAAGCCTTATTACCTTATTTTGACACTGTTACACCCAATGCTAAGTATAAAGTGTTTATATATTTCAGATATAAAGAAAAGATTGCCTCAAGTAAAATTAAATTCAGAATACATCAAATGCTTAGATGTTTAGCAAAAAGCATGTCTGCTACAGAATGCTAACATCAAGCTGCACCAGTCCTGAAAATTAAAGCCAAAGTGCCTCGATCGCCCCCAGGTGGTTGGTCCCAGTATAGCTCATAAACCCAGCCCTCTCCATGTAATATAATGGGACGTGAGACAAACTAAACAATCAAATTACACTTAAAATATTTTCTGTCATTTTAGGTAGTTTTTATCACGCCAAGTTCAAGTGTTCGTGTTTTTAACCCTCTGGACTCTAAGGCTATTTTGTGGCCCTGAAGAAGTTTGACGTGCTCTAACATTTGTTTTTTCAGTTGCTTTAAAGCATATTAATGGCTAAAGTCTGATTACACTGTATTCAGCACAAACACGGCTACAGTAATATGTGAGCAACATTTACATTTAAGTTTGTAGTTTTGGGAAAATAATGTTTATGCATAGTTTTTGAAAAAACTAAAATGTTAAATCACTGGAATAAGGCCATCTAACACACTTTAAACATTTGTTCACAAGGCTTTTCAGAACTGGATGTTGTTGCCCAGAGTTCTTTTCTTCAAAATAATGTGAAAACCATTTTGATCACTCATTCATACAAAACAATATAGTCATTTAACTTTTGTAAGACACTTATTGTCAGAATGGCTGTATGCGGGGAGGGTATGGATCATCATGAATAATGCTGTGATTCACACCTGATGTAGGCTCAGAGATGCACTAGTCTATATACCTCAGAGACACATGCCAGTGAAAAACAAGAACTTGTGAAGAGAGCAATCACTTTATTTTCTAAAATCTAAATAAATTTGAACGCCTCTATTGCAATAAATACAGGTTGACACAACAACCTCTTAAATGTCTACAAACACCCAGTTAAGTCCCAGTTAAGCGCAAGTAGACAAAAAGGGCATAAGTAAATCAATATCCTTCAAAAAGTTCTCTTCAATATAATGGATAAATAAAATAAAGTTAAGTAAAAAATGTTTCATAATATATTTGATACTCAGTCAAAGTATGATATACTCAGTACAATAACTAATTACTCAAATATTTTACACCACTGGCTTTTACATAACATTTGGCAGTGAAAAGTGTTGCATATTTTATTGGTTCAGTATTGAAACATCAAAATATGTAAATGAAGCTCTGTAAAACACTTAATTGCATGATTATAACACTATTGTAGCGTATGGACGGTGCTCATAAATGATCAACGGACCAGTACTTTTATTATTATTTATAATGACTCAAACAAGACCGGCGCCGTGAAGTCTACAGACTGACAGGTTAACGGCTCTAAAAGAACACAAAACAGCCTCCTCCAGAACAGAGACCATCATAAATAACAGCCCCCACCCACTACACATACCAAAGGACATCCGAATAGGTTATATGACTTTTAACTTAGTTATTTTTCATTTTAGATGTGCCGTGTTCCCTGTATGTATGCATGCTTTTTGTTATAACCATTTTAGATGTGTTTGATGGGTTAGAAACTTATAGCCAGTGAATGCTTAAGGAAGAATGACGTCAATCCTCGCCATTCCTTTAATTCGTAAGTTAAACTCCCCGTGCTTGGTCTCGAAATCTTTGTCTCGCAATTTGTAGGCCGGCTAGGTGCGTTGTGTGGTACTACGATACACCAAACTCTTTCTTTTATGCCAAAACCCCAAAGTCTGCATACCAAAACCCCAAAGTCTGCATACCTAAGAAAGCCATAAACATGTTAATGAGGCGAGACCCGAAGACAAAGGGAGATTTCCCGCTTCTGAGTTCCTTCGCTCTGATTGGCTGTTCCGACAAAAGAGGCGTGCCCCGTAATGGCTCTTTAAGAAGGCCTACAAACGCTCCTCTTCTCTTCGTTCTTTTCTTCTTGCCATCGCCTTCCGTTCCTCTCTTCGCTCCTCTCTTTCCCTGCTTTTGACCCCCTTTCTGGACTCGTCCTCGATGCGGATTTTTGGGTGGCCCGCGCACCATCGTCCAAAGGACATTACCACACAAGGAACCGAATTTGAACCACCCGCAGATCCCAACGGATCCGCCCTGCAAGATTCAAAATACGGACCGGATCGCGGAATTCCCCCACACGAACGAATTCGCGATCTGCCACGCAGGAAACATATGCAAGTATCCCTTAAGCTGTCGTTATAAAGTCTTGAGCTTATACCAATAAGTTGGACTGATTTCTTGCTTGTGCTCAATAGGTTGTGTTGGTAATAACACCGTTTCCTTGTCTCTCTCTCTCTCACACTCTCTCTCCTTCCTGCTTTCAGTTAATTTGTGTATGTTTGTTTATTGTTTGTTGATTTATTAAAATATATATATTCACACGTGATTGTGCCTGAATTGCTCATCCATAGGTCCCTTTTACGTTGAACCGACCCTGTTACAAATAAAAAGAAAGATACTTCTCCTGGCCAGAGAAGCGTTGTCTAAGAATTATTAAAAGGGAGATAGTTGGTGGACAATTATCCGTCCTTTGAACTCAATTCTAGAATCAAAGAAATTTCTAAAAGTTGAATCAAGCCCTAGATATTAATAATTGTTATAATCCGTTATAATCAACTGTTAATATCCAAATTCCCCTCTGTGCTGATTTATGCATGTTTGATCGTAACACGATTAAACGCATGCATAAATCCCGCACCATTTCCCCTGGGGCTAGATCTCGCTACACTATGTTACTAAGTGTCCCATCGGGTTATCAAAAGTTCACTTAAAAGATACCATACATGATTCAGCGATCTAATCAGCGATCATCTAAAACAGAAATTCTTGAAAAGTAGATGGAGGATCACAACAGACTAGAGTACTGAGGAACAACAACGTGCGATTGTTTTTTCAACTGTTTTTTTTTTTTTTTTTTTTTTTTTCAGCCAGAACAGATTCAAACAGCCTAGTGTGTTTGAGTAAGTATGAACAGTTGTTTCATGCAAATTTGTTTTAAAATTTCACTTTTCAGTACATTTGGATCTGCATTTCATTCATGTGAATTAATTTCTTATTTTAAAACAGCCTAGATGAAAAAGTTGTTCTCTTGACACCATGGTTGGCCCCAATTGTATGGGAAGGAACTTTTAATCCCATGCTGATTGATTCAATATACAAGCAACAAAACCTCACCATAGCAACTACAGTGTTCGCTCTTGGAAAGTGAGTTTTTATTTTTCAGTGATCTTCATTGGCTATGTATTGCATTGTCATCATTTACTCACCCTCTTGTCATTTCAAATCTGTATGACTTTCTACTGTGGAACATAAAAGACCATTCAAACTTTGAACACAGTTTAATTCTATTTACTTACCCCAGTGACAGCTAAAGGGCACAGTGTCTAATTCTGTGTATCTGCTTTTACTGAGATTGTACTTGGTGGTCAACTTTAGTGTTTCAAAGTCTTTCTTTTTTCAGTTCTTGTGTTGGATAAATTAAACTTAGGCTATTTACGGTGCTTTCCCTAGGCTATCAATACAACAATGCTCTTTTTTGGAGCAATTTATTTGACATTTTATTTATTACTTTTCTGTCTCTCTCCCTGTCTGTTTTTTTTATTTTTTTAGGTACACACAGTTTCTTAAGGATTTCCTGGAGTCTGCGGAGCAGAATTACTTTGTTGGATTTTGTGTGCATTATTATGTGTTCACTGATCAACCAGAACAGGTTCCTGTGGTGAAACTGGGTGAAAAACATAAACTGACGGTGTTGAACATCCCTAGTTCTAACAGATGGCAGGATATCAGTTTGAGCAGGATGGCAAGACTGGAAAAACTGATTGAGAGTCAATTGGTCAATGAAGCCGACTATGTTTTCAGCCTTGATGTAGATTCAAAGTTCTATGGTCACTGGGGGGTGGAGACTTTGGGTCGTCTGGTAGGTGTGATACATCCATGGTTTTATGGTTCCCCTCGTGAACAATTCCCCTATGAACGCAGGCCAGAGTCTCAAGCGTTCATTCCTTATTCTGAGGGTGATTATTATTATGGTGGGGCTGTGATCGGTGGCTTAGTGGAAGATGTATATCAGCTTGCTAAAACCTGTCGGGAGCAGCTGGACATTGATAAATTTAAATCCATTGAGGCAGTATGGCAAGAGGAGTCTCATTTGAACAAGTACTTCCTTTATAACAAACCCAGTAAACTGCTTTCACCTGAGTATCTGTGGGATGACCAAAAATCTAAACCAGAAGAAATCAAAATCATTCGCTTCTCTCAAGTTCTTAAAAACTATGCTGAAATTCGTCCAAACCCTTAGCAGCTGCTAAATGGATGGAAAGTATGCACTTTATTTGACATTGATATGAAAAAACCTGTGGCCAATAGGGGACAGTGGGGTAAGATGAGCCAGTGGGTAAGTTGACCCACCTCCTTTATTTTGGCAACTGTACACTTTTATTGTCATGTGACCATATATTTTGGAACCACCCATAATTTCTGACTGTGAAAAGGAGAAACACATGGAAGGAGTGGAAGGCACCCATTTACTTTAGAAACTGTTTTTGGCTTGTCAAAGTAAGATTTTAGCATAACAGATGTAATGGCTGTTAGGCCTACATCAAAACAGATTTGTCCAGGTCTAAAATATTTATTATCTATATTGGTGATTTAGCAATGTATAAAACCATGCAAATCATTCAGCTAAATATTAGCCTGAATTGGTAAGCTAGCTAGTTCTACCAGAAAGACTCGAGAGACCAGATGAAGTACGATGAAATAACAAATGTATTAACAGACCAGCAAGTATTATATTTAGAAGTTCTTTGGCGTAAGCCCCTTCCATAGCTAGTAACGGACTCTGCATTTCCTACCTGAAGATGAAGGCAGGGTGCAGCCGACCCCCTGGGAGGTATAGGCAGGGACCATCCTGGTGGTGGCGGGGAGGACACTGAAATTTCAGCTTCGTTTGGTTGGTTTTATGTTGTTTAAGTTAGCTTTAAGAAAAGAAATATGACTAATTTGATTATTGAAGGTATTTAAAAGAGATAAATTACCTTTACAATCTCACATGGGTTTGAGTCAGATTCAATTAGATGGTCCATTTACTCCCAGATTGTGAGGTTACTCCCATAACCTGGGGTAAATTGAGCCACAGGAACACTTTTTTTATAAGAAGCCATATTTTTTAGAACCCTTTGTCATCAATGTATTCTGATCATTTAAAATGATAGCAAACAACCTGAAATTACTTTAGATACTTATACTTTATTGATATTGTACTTCTGCTTTATTTTCTCTTATCTTGAGGACCACATAAGTAAAAAATGGCTCAACTCACCCCACTCTCCCCTATGTTTTTATTAGTTATAATTAAACATTTGTATTGCAATCATCAGGAGCAAATCCTGTTTTAATTTGTTATTTGGATGAAAATAAACTTGATATGCATGAGCAGTGATAAACGAAACACCACCTGTTGCTAAATTTCCCATGCTATCTCATAAGTAAATTCTACGGTGGCCGAGAGAGCTCAACGCGCTGCAACTGAAGAAAACACATGCAAATAGAAAAAACACCAGCAAATAAAGAAAACATTTTCATCAGTTTGACAACACATGTGCTGCGAAAGTTCACAACACGTGCAAATACAAAAACGCTGCAAATAAAAAACACTGCAAATACTCACAACACATGCAAATACAAAACGCTGCAAATACAGAAATGCTGCAAATACTCACAACACATGCAAATACAAAACGCTGCAAATACAGAAATGCTGCAAATACTCACAACACATGCAAATAGAGAAACACGCTGCAAAAGTCCACAACACATGCAAATACAGGCCCAGCGATCTCAAGCCCCTTCTGATGATCTGAATGATGATGATGATTAGGCTACTTTTAGAATTAAATTAATATTTTAATTTGCCCTTCAATAATTTATAGATCACATGGCCTACAATCACATATAACTTACTTGTAATACTTGTAATAATACTTCCAACTTGTAATAAGATTAGCTAACTCCTCATTTAAAAAAAAAAAAACCTTGTTTAACACCTACATCTTTCTATTTTACATCGTTTACATCTTTTCATTTCATTTGCATGTGTTGTGAGTATTTGCAGCACTTTTGTATTTGCCTGTATTGTGAGTATTTGCAGCGCGTTTCTCTATTTGCATGTGTTGTGAGTATTTGCAGCGCTTTTGTATTTGCAGCGTTTTTGTATTTGCATGTTTTGTGAGTATTTGCAGCACTTTTGTATTTGCAGCGCTTTTGTATTTGCAGCGTTTTTGTATTTGCATGTTTTGTGAGTATTTGCAGCGCTTTTGTATTTGCAGCGTTTTTGTATTTGCATGTTTTGTGAGTATTTGCAGCGCTTTTGTATTTGCATGTGTTGTGAGTATTTGCAGCGCTTTTGTATTTGCAGCGTTTTTGTATTTGCATGTTTTGTGAGTATTTGCAGCGTTTTTGTATTTGCAGCGTTTTTGTATTTGCATGTTTTGTGAGTATTTGCAGCGTTTTTGTATTTGCAGTGTTTTTGTATTTGCATGTGCTGTGAGTATTTTCAGCGTTTTTGTATTTGCATGTGTTGTGAGTTTTTGCAGCGCTTTTGTATTTGCATGTGTTGTGAGTATTTGCAGCGTTTTTGTATTTGCAGCGTTTTTGTATTTGCATGTTTTGTGAGTATTTGCAGCGTTTTTGTATTTGCAGTGTTTTTGTATTTGCATGTGCTGTGAGTATTTTCAGCGTTTTTGTATTTGCATGTGTTGTGAGTATTTGCAGC
The DNA here is from genome assembly GCA_018749465.1 of Paracanthobrama guichenoti. Lineage (NCBI taxonomy): Eukaryota > Metazoa > Chordata > Actinopteri > Cypriniformes > Gobionidae > Paracanthobrama > Paracanthobrama guichenoti. Next base: position 13,922,713 of record CM031947.1, on the reverse strand, counting down.
GTTTTTGTATTTGCCTGTATTGTGAGTATTTGCAGCGCGTTTCTCTATTTGCATGTGTTGTGAGTATTTGCAGCGCTTTTGTATTTGCAGCGTTTTTGTATTTGCATGTTTTGTGAGTATTTGCAGCGTTTTTGTATTTGCATGTGTTGTGAGTATTTGCAGCGCTTTTGTATTTGCAGCGTTTTTGTATTTGCATGTTTTGTGAGTATTTGCAGCGTTTTTGTATTTGCAGCGTTTTTGTATTTGCATGTTTTGTGAGTATTTGCAGCGTTTTTGTATTTGCAGTGTTTTTGTATTTGCATGTGCTGTGAGTATTTTCAGCGTTTTTGTATTTGCATGTGTTGTGAGTATTTGCAGCGTTTTTGTATTTGCCTGTATTGTGAGTATTTGCAGCGCGTTTCTCTATTTGCATGTGTTGTGAGTATTTGCAGCGCTTTTGTATTTGCAGCGTTTTTGTATTTGCATGTTTTGTGAGTATTTGCAGCGTTTTTGTATTTGCAGTGTTTTTGTATTTGCAGCGTTTTTGTATTTGCAGCGTTTTTGTATTTGCAGCGTTTTTGTATTTGCATGTGTTGTGAGTATTTGCAGCGTTTTTGTATTTGCAGTGTTTTTGTATTTGCATGTGCTGTGAGTATTTTCAGCGTTTTTGTATTTGCATGTGTTGTGAGTATTTGCAGCGTTTTTGTATTTGCATGTGTTGTGAGTATTTGCAGCGTTTTTGTATTTGCAGTGTTTTTGTATTTGCATGTGCTGTGAGTATTTTCAGCGTTTTTGTATTTGCATGTGTTGTGAGTATTTGCAGCGTTTTTGTATTTGCCTGTATTGTGAGTATTTGCAGCGCGTTTCCCTATTTGCATGTGTTGTGAACTTTTGCAGCGCATGTGTTGTCAAACTGATGAAGATGTTTTCTTTATTTGCTGATGTTTTTTCTATGTGCATGTGTTTGTTTTTGTTTTTTTCATTTTCATTTGCAGCGTGCCAAGCTCTCTCGGCCACCATAAAATTCCAATTATAGCTCACTCTAATGGCTATGGGGGTGAAGAGTTTGCAAGGCATATAGAAAATGATAACTCGCTCCGGTTACTGCAGGATTATACTTTTCTTTGCACACTGTCTGACGCATCATTTGAGGGAATTTTTAGACAAGGCATGAAATCTAGACACGTCTCTAGTTAATTTTAACTTAATCTTGAGTTGCCTTTTAATTGCTGAAATGTTTAGGACAGTTCTTTTTTTGCCCTCCTGGAAATGTGTAAATGTTTGTCTAGATAGTGTATGTAAGACTGACAGCTCTGAGTTATCCATCTCTGTGTTGAAGCTTACTGTGGTGCACTGTGGTGTGGTACTTTGATATGCTTAACATTTCTTTATTTTTTACTGCCTTCTGGAATGTAATGTCTTCTTGAAAATAAGAAGGAAATTTGTTAATTATTAAATTTTGACTGACATCATGTGTGAGAGCATGATACTTGCATTGATGTAATAAAGCAAGTAGCATAGATAAAAATAAAAATAAGCAGTGCTTTAAAGGGATAGTTCGCTCAAAAATGAAAATTCTGTCAATTTTTTCACCCTCAAGTTGTTCCAAACCTGTATGAATTTATTTGTTCTGCTGAACACAAAGGAAGACATTTTGAAGAATATGGGTAACCGACAGTTGATGGCCCCATTGACTTCCATAGTACTTCCGAAAATGGTGCAGAGCTAGACCTATGGCCAGCAACTCGAGGCAATTGACATTCCATAGGCACTGGGGTTCTGTCCAGGAGCCCGTGGCAGCATGTCCATTGCACATGGCACCCCAGCCCGTGGCAGAGGCATCTGTTCACACAACAACAGCCTGGACACTCAGTCTAAGGGCACTCAAACTGTGTGACTGGGACCCGGAGCGTGCCATATTGCCATGCCCATCTCGGGACTCGATCACAAAGCCAGTGCTGAAGCAGTCTCATATGAAGCAACCCAAGCGGCATGACCAGGAGCCTCTGAAATAGTTTCAGTGGAACCGCATTCTCGCCCTCGAATTGACTCAGACAATTCAGCAGTGACTGTGCGCACTCACTCATAAGCTATGAAGCTCATAAGCTCATAAGTACATGGCGACCAAGTCGAATTCCATACCGAGAAAAGAGATCCTCTGCACGGGGGAGAGTTTGCTCTTTTCCCAGTTGACCCGAAGGCCCAGATGGGAGAGGTGGCTGAGCACCAGGTCCCTGAGTTTGCATAAGAGAGTGAGCTAGAATCAGCCAGTCTTCGAGATAATTCAGAATGCAAAATCTGTGCTGCCTGAGAGGCACAGAGGCTGCCTCAGCAACCTTTGTAGGGACGTGTTAAGCTAGGGACAACCGAATGGGATAACCGTGTACTGGTATGCCTGCCCCTCGACAGCAAACCAAAGAAACTGCCTATGTCGAGGAAGAATTGGAGACATGAAAGTATGCGTCCTTCAGGTCAATTGCTGCAAACCAATCTGACGGACGAATGCATTCAAAAAATACGTTGTTGATGAATACTGTCAACATCTTTAAAGCAAGCTTGTGAAGGGTTTGGTTCAAGACGCGCAGGTCAAGGATTGGTCGTAACCCACCGCTTTTCTTGGATACAATGAAGTAGGGGCAGTAGAAGCCGGACTTAATCTCGGCAGGAGGGACGGTTTCGATTGTGCCCTTTGCCAGTAGGGCTGCGATGACAGGGGCATTGCCACCCACCATGGTGAAGTAACCTTATGATCACCCTGGCTATCAGCCCAAGTATATCCTTGCGAAGAGAAACTAGATTGGGGTATGGCAGAGGAGACTCTACCTCTTCTGAGGTCACTGAGTCTCGATCTAAGCATCACAATGGTCATGTTCCTGCAGTGGGAAAAACACAATGCTGGCAGATCACTGGCAAACCAGTGATGAAGTATTTTATTTATCCTATAGAAAACAATTGTAGAATTAATTTACTTAGAAGTGTTTTGAGACTTCATGGCCTACATGACTGAGAGAAGTCCCACGGAAAAGAATGGGATTCTATTTGAAGTTGCTTGCAGTTGCCATCTGCACTGATAGTAGGTTGCTCTTTTGGTTCACGTGGCCTTTAATGTGTTCTTCTCTTGATAAAAATAATGAGGAAAAATCACTTTGTGGGAAAAACAAAATATGTTTTTGATGTAGATAAGTTGTCAGTTGGCCACCCTTACAAAGAGAACAAGATAGCCAATTAATGAAGCAACTGTGGCGAAAGTGTTGGGAAGTACTTGAGACATTCCAAGAAGAGAAAGGGAGAAGAGTAGCCTGGTCCTACCAGACTCTTGTACATTTCATTTGTACAGAGAGTCTGGCCACTCTCCATTGACAAGTGTTAACTTCCTTGAAGGCGGGTACTCTGTTGAAGTTTAAAACTATTGGATCTGCCCAGAGCCACTCTGGATCTGCCATAACCAATCGCTAACGTTTGGTCATGATGTATGTCATCTCAAACTAGCGCACAACATCAACGTCATTGTTCTCAGCCACTCCCTCTGTTTGCTGACTGGGCTTGAGTTTATGTTTGGACCCTACCAATGTTACAAATGACCTCAACTAGAACATCATTAAGTAGCACAAAATACACAAACATTAAAATATACTTTGAGGTTCCTAAAACAATTAATGTGCAACACGCCTAGCCTAGACAAAGAGTCAAGAGAAGATCAAAACCCTGAGATAACACTGAGCAATAAAGCCAGAGATGAACGGTATTTTTAAATGTATTAAATGTCATATCTGTGTCCTCATGTCAGATCAAAAGTTTACATCTTATGTTAAAATGTAATGTAACCTTCTCGCTTTAAATACTTTGGCCAGTTCAAGAATAATTTATGCAATTTTATATTATTTATTTGAAAGAATTAAAAAGGCAGTTTCATGTCTATATTTTATATTGTTCAACTGATCGAGGTTGATATGGGATTTAGAAAGTAATTAGTAATGGAATGGTTTTTAGAAAGAGAGAAAATAGTCAAATAATCTAATTACACTGCTGAAAATGTAGCTAATTAGTAGCTAGTAATTAATTAAATAATAGTTTCTTAGTTTCTTCTGAAACTAAAACCGCCATGGTGACGGCAAGCACTGTATTGAGTGAGTTGAATCCTTCATTCAACTGATTCGTTCAAATTGCAAAATGTATTTATGAATGGGGTGGCTTAAATAAATAATTTACTCATCTGATTTGTTCAAATACGCTGAATCTTTGAAGAATAAATCACAGTGTTGCTCGGTTCTGCTGTTTGTTCTGTTTTCTTTGACAGAATGTGTCTATGGAAGTAAGTCAGTAGCTTGTTTTTTGAACTGTGTAGTGCAGATGTTCGGAAAGACAGCACTGTTGCTTGTGTGATAACTCTTATATCATAGATTAAATATAAAGAACAAGAACTCATTAAATAGATAGTTTTTCAGACATTTCTGCCCCGCTATGGCAGTGAGACCCTTCAGATTGCATAGTTTAGTGGAAAAAGTCACAGAAACTATCACTCTCTAGAAATGATGCGTGAACATGAGAAGCAAAAGAGAACTGTCTAGACGCGGCTCTCTGTGTGTGCTTTGAGCCGCAAAATGGTTTAAAATAGTCTTAAACTAAAAAAAGAGACTTAAATCAGGCTTTCTAGTTTCTAAATAACAAGCAGATTTTTTGATGACCATGATCTCTCTCAAAATCTGGAGCTGAAATATTGAAAACGGTTATTTGACGTGGGGCCAGGGTGGGCCAAGCTTCTGATTAGGCATCTCGAAAAAAAAAAAAAAAAATCGCATTCCACTAGATGACTTTTTCGATTTCCATATATGGTTTGAGTGATCTGAACCATATATTTCCATACTTTTCAAAATATCTATGAAGTAGACATCCTATTCAGAAGTAGTTTATGTCAATATGTTAATATTTGATTCAAATTCTCTAAAATGCATATAAAAAAACATAACGAATCAGAGCACACATTATACACTCACCTAAAGGATTATTAGGAACACCTGTTCAACTTCTCATTAATGCAATTTTATCTAATCAACCAATCACATGGCAGTTGCTTCAATGCATTTAGGGGTGTGGTCCTGGTCAAGACAATCTCCTGAACTCCAAACTGAATGTCAGAATGGTAAAGAAAGGTGATTTAAGCAATTTTGAGCGTGGCATGGTTGTTGGTGCCAGACGGGCCGGTCTGAGTATTTCACAATCTGCTCAGTTACTGGGATTTTCACGCACAACCATTTCTAGGGTTTACAAAGAATGGTGTGAAAAGGGAAAAACATCCAGTATGCGGCAGTCCTGTGGGCGAAAATGCCTTGTTGATGCTAGAGGTCAGAGGAGAATGGGCCAACTGATTCAAGCTGATAGAAGAGCAACTTTGACTGAAATAACCACTCGTTACAACCGAGGTATGCAGCAAAGCATTTGTGAAGCCACAACATGCACAACCTTGAGACGGATGGGCGACAACAGCAGAAGACCCCATCGGGTACCACTCCTCTCCACTACAAATAGGAAAAAGAGGCTACAATTTGCACAAGCTCACCAAAATTGGACAGTTGAAGACTGGAAAAATGTTGCCTGGTCTGATGAGTCTCGATTTCTGTTGAGACATTCAGATGGTAGAGTCAGAATTTGGCGTAAACAGAATGAGAACATGGATCCATCATGCCTTGTTACCACTGCGCAGGCTGGTGGTGGTGGTGTAATGGTGTGGGGGATGTTTTCTTGGCACACTTTAGGCCCCTTAGTGCCAATTGGGCATCGTTTAAATGCCACGGCCTACCTGAGCATTGTTTCTGACCATGTTCATCCCTTTATGACCACCATGTACCCATTCTCTGATGGCTACTTCCAGCAGGATAATGCACCATGTCACAAAGCTCAAATTCTTGAACATGACAATGAGTTCACTGTACTAAAATGGCCCCCATAGTCACCAGATCTCAACCCAATAGAGCATCTTTGGGATGTGGTGGAACGGGAGCTTTGTGCCCTGGATGTGCATCCCACAAATCTCCATCAACTGCAAGATGCTATCCTATCAATACGAGCCAACATTTCTAAAGAATGCTGTCAGCACCTTGTTGAATCAATGCCACGTAGAATTAAGGCAGTTCTGAAGGCGAAAGGGGTCAAACACAGTATTAGTATGGTGTTCCTAATAATCCTTTAGGTGAGTGTAGTTTGGCACTGCATCACAAATGAATAATCTACAAAACCCGATTCCAAAAAAGTTGGGACACTGTACATATTGTGAATAAAAACAGAATGCAATGATGTGGAAGTTTCAAATTTCAATATTTTATTCAGAATACAACATAGATGACATATCAAATATTTAAACTGAGAAAATATATAATTTTAAGGGAAAAATAAGTTGATTTTAAATTTCATGGCATCAACACATCTCAAAAAACAAGGCCATGTTTCCCACTGTGTGGCATCCCTTCTTCTTTTTATAACAGTCTGTAAACGTCTGGGGACTGAGGAGACAAGTTGCTCAAGTTTAGGAATAGGAATGTTTTCCCATTCTTGTCTAATACAGGCTTCTAGTTGCTCAACTGTCTTAGGTCTTCTTTGTTCAATCTTCCTCTTTATGATGCGCCAATTGTGAAAGATCTGGACTGCAGGCTGGCCATTTTAGTACCCGGATCCTTCTTCTACGCAGCCATGATGTTGTAATTGATGCAGTATGTGGTCTGGCATTGTCATGTTGGAAAATGCAAGGTCTTCCCTGAAAGAGACGACGTCTGGATGGGAGCATATGTTGTTCTAGAACTTGGATATACCTTTCAGCATTGATGGTGCCTTTCCAGATGTGTAAGCTGCCCATGCCACACGCACTCATGCAACCCCATACCATCAGAGATGCAGGCTTCTGAACTGAGCGCTGATAACAACTTGGGTTGTCCTTGTCCTCTTTAGTCCAGATGACGTCGTCCCAGTTTTCCAAAAAGAACAAATTTTGATTGGTCTGACCACAGAACAGTTTTCCACTTTGCCACAGTCCATTTTAAATGAGTCTTGGCCCAGAGAAAACGCCTGCGTTTCTGGATCATGTTTAGATATGGCTTCTTTTTTGACCTATAGAGTTTTAACCAGCAACGGCGAATGGCACGGTGGATTGTGTTCACCGACAATGTTTTCTGGAAGTATTCCTGAGCCCATGTTGTGATTTCCATTACAGTAGCATTCCTGTATGTGATGCAATGCCGTCTAAGGGCCCGAAGATCATGGGCATCCAGTATGGTTTTCCGGCCTTGACCCTTACGCACAGAAATTGTTCCAGATTCTCTGAATCTTTGGATGATATTATGCACTGTAGATGATGATAACTTCAAACTCTTTGCAATTTTTCTCTGAGAAACTCCTTTCTGATATTGTTCCACTATTTTTGGCCGCAGCATTGGGGGAATTGGTTACATTTAACTTTTCCGGCCTCTTATTGCTACCTGTCCCAACTTTTTTGGAATGTGTAGCTCTCATGAAATCCAAAATGAGCCAATATTTGGCATGACATTTCAAAATGTCTCTTTCAACATTTGATATGTTATCTATATTCTATTATGAATAAAATATAAGTTTATGAGACTTGTAAATGATTGCGTTCCTTTTTTCACAATTTCACACTTTCTTTTTTCACTTTTTCACAATCACAATTTGTACAGTGTCCCAACTTTTTTGGAATCAGGTATGTAATTAAACTTATCAATTTGATGGCGGATCCAGAAAGGTTCAAACGACAATCACCAGTGACAACTGGAGATTCACCCGTTGTAAAATGCAAAAGACTTTGAACTTTCGGAGTGGCTACAGACAGAATACTTGTTCAGATGACATTTTTCTGGTGAAATTTTTTATGTTGGTCATACTTTCAAACAGTAGAATCAGTGATTCTGAATGACAGTATTCAAACAGGTGTTGTGCCAAAATTCGACTGCCTGACAGAATCCGACTGCCCTCCGCGTGCACGTGCCTGACGTCATTTGTTGACATCGGTGCAGCCAATGAATTTAATGTTTGTGTTGCCCTTTCATTTTCATTTAATTTTATTTATTGTATGTAGTTATTGCGTCCTTATGTTGAAACATTGTTTGTTAAATGTCTTGAGAACATACTGAATTTTGTATTTTTTAAATTCAATAAAAAAATAAAACAAAAATAGTTTCGCACTGTTTGCTATTCAAAGCTTTTTGTAACCAAATCGTTTCCTCCCAAGGTACACCACAACAAACTTTAAAATCTTTTTAAAAAAAATTTTTTTTATAAACAAATGTAATCTTGTAAATAACAGGAAACATGTGTAGGCCTATCCAATATAAGTAAAATATATGAACACAGTGAAGAAACGTCAGCTTTAAAACTTGAGTAATGGGTCTATAGTATTTCATGTGATATGTTTGTTATACACTTTAAAATAAAGTTGATACATTAAATTGATCATAAGTGACAGCTGTTACTTTAACATTCTTTAAAAAAAGAGAGAAATTTCTATGTTTTATTCAAAGAATCATGGAAGACAAATGTACTACGGTTTCCACAAAAATACACTGATAATAATCATAAATGTTTGTTGAGCAACAAATCATCATAATAGAATGATTTCTGAAGGATCATGTGACTCTGAAGACTGGATTAATGATGCTGAAAATTCAGCTTTAATCACAGGAATAAATTACATCTGAAGTACATTAAAATATTGAATTGTAATAATATTTTATAATATTTATTATTTTGTAAATATATTCAGACACAATCTTTTCCAATTAATCACACGTCACAGCCAGAAATGTCTCCTGTAGAGTGGAGGTGTAAAGGGCAGAATAATTTTGGCAGGTAATTTTTTGTTTTGTTTTTTGTTTTTGTTTTATACTGCCGAAATAATACTGGACCACTAGAAACCTCTTGCCTTTGTGTCTACAGTCACAGTCTTCTCAGCAAACACTCCATAGCAGAAATCACCAGCATGAATGTGATGCTTGTGAACCTGTACAGTGGAGCTGGGGAGGGCTGCATCATTTTGGCAGATGTACTGTTGTATAATTTATATTACATTTGATATGCTATGGCAGGGGGTAATAGGCAGCAGAAATTAGAAATTAAAAATTTTTGTTTTATATAACATATGTACTTTATAAAACATGTTGAACTCAAAAACTACTAGAAAACCAAAGCCATTAATCTAAACAAATTGTGTTCTACATTTGAGGTTGATATCTCAACAAGTGAGCTTTCATTATGTTGGACAGGATGACCCACATGATGGTTTGATATCTTACAATAAATACATGTCTGAACTGATCCTTGATATGGGGGAATTGTATGTTCAAGCCTTACAGAAAGAAAGCCACAAGAAGTCCAAGAAGGAGTTCAGAAAACAGAAAAAGAAGAACCAGATCAAGTTTGGAGGAACGGGGCCAGAAGGACTTCCTCCAGAGAGGAAAGAAGATGATGAAATTGCTAAGAAGAATTGAACGGTTAAATAAGGTTTTACTACGGCTGATTAAACAAATGATTTCTGAGGAAGGGTTTGAAGAAGATTTGGAGGTTATGACCAAGAAGGTTGATTCTCTCGATATGAGAGAGAATCAACGCTCTTTGTCTGAAGAAAATAATAACTGAATTTAAGTTTTTATTGAGTATAAGGGAACTTGTAACAACTGTGACACAGATAAGCATCTGCTAAAGTATGTGTGCTTTTGGAGGCAACATCCTGTTAAAAGCGGTAGAAGCTTCGATGCAGGCATTGCTAAATTTGTATTTGCTTTCAAGATTCAAGATTCAAGATTCAAGAGTTTTATTTGTCACATACACAGTTATATACAGAATATACAACCGGCAGTGAAATGTAAACAGGTCCGCTCCATGGACAGTGCAAATTCAGTTAAAAACACAAGGAGGAAATTATAATAGAAATAGGATAAAAAAAAAGTAAAAAATATATATATATATATATATATATATATATATATATATATATATATATATATATATATATATATATATATATATGTCTATATCTGTAGAATTATAAATAATCAAGTCAAGAGAAAAAAAAAAGGTAAAAAATAAGGATAAAGTGGAATAAAATAATTGAAGTAGACTGTGCAGTGAGTAAACTGTAGACTTATAAATATGTGGTTAACAAATGTATAAAGAGTATAATGTGCAAACAGGTTTATAACAGGTTGTTACACAGTAACAACGAGAACAGAAAGTGCAGTGCAATGACAGTGTATCGATGTTTATCCTGAAGTGAAGTCACGTGATGTTAAGTGACTGAGTTCAGGAGTCTGATGGCCTGGGGAAGAAGCTCCTCCTGAGTCTCTCAGTTTTGGCCATCAGGCCGGAAGCGCTACCAGATGGCAGCAGCGTGAAATGAGGGTTTGCAGGGTGATTAGAGTCCTTGATGATCTTGGTAGCTCTACCTTTGCAGCGTTTGGTGTAGACGTCCTGCAGAGACGGAGAGCTGACCCTGAGATACGCCGGATAAGCGCACGACTCTTTGCAGGGCTTTGCGGTCATGACTGGTGCTGTTCCCATACCACGCTGTGATGCACTGAGTTAAAACACTTTCTATCGCCCCTAAATAGAAAGTTTTCAGGATAGCTGGTGAAACCCTGAATTTCCTCAGCTGGCGCAGGTGGTACAGTCTTTGCCTGGCTTTTTCACCTGTGTCTGAATGTGAGCAGTCCAGGTCAGGTCCTCGGAGATGTTTACTCCCAGGTACTTGAAGCTGCTCACTCTCTCTACTGGTGACCCGCTGATCATGAGGGGGGAGTATGTCCGTTGCTGTCTCTTCCTGAAGTCCACAATCATTTCTTTGGTCTTGCCAACATTCAGAGAGAGACAGTTGTCCTGGCACCATGATGTTAGATGCTCCACCTCGTCCAAGTATGCCGTCTCATTGTTGTGGGAAATGAGGCCCAGGACAACAGTATCATCAGCAAATTTGATGATAGAGGTGGAGCTGTGTGTGGACAAACAGTCATGCGTGTAGAGAGAGTAGAGCAGGGGGCTCAGGACACAGCCCTGTGGAGCTCCCACACTCAGGGTGATGGAGGAGGAGGTGGACTGGCCTATTCTCACCACCTGAGGCCTGCCAGTGAGGATGTCCACAATCCAGTGGCAGAGAGAAGGATTCAGGCTGAGATCCAGGAGTTTGGAGGTTAGCTTGGTGGGAACTATGGTGTTAAAGGCTGAGCTATAGTCAATAAATAGTAGCCTTACGTAGTTCCCACTTTTGCTGTCGATGTGAGTGAGGGAGGAGTGGAGGACATGAGAAATGAAGTTGAAGTTGAAGTTGAAGTTGAAGTTTATTCGTCATTACACATGTACAAGTACAGTATAACGAAATGAAGTTTGGAGCAAGCCTCCGCAGATTTTAAATGGCATCTTCAGTCGATCTATTGGGACGATAGGCAAACTGAAGAGGGTCCAAAGTGCCAGGAATGAAGGCGCAAATGGTGTTTTTAATGAGTCTCTCAAAGACCTTCATGACTATAGACGTGAGAGCCACTGGACGATAGTCATTTAGGCAAGAGGGTTTACTGGCTTTAAACAATGTGTGTGCATAAAAGTATTCTATATGGTATTTCCATATGAGCAGGTGCAAAGATGTATGTGCGTATGTGTTGCTAGTCACGCTACCAGCTTTGAAGTAGAAAGGTAACTGACCTTAAATTATGTATGTGCTCTTAAAATTAATTTAAAATTTAGGTATGTGCTCTTAAAATTATGTAAGCTCAAGAGCCAGTAGAATTATAGAATTTTACATTTCACTGCCGGTTGTATATTCTGTATATAACTGTGTATGTGACAAATAAAACTCTTGAATCTTGAATAGTCAAGCTTGTTTTAACCAAATAAGGTTTATAATGGGAGGACCTTTTGTCCTAAGCTTATGAAGACCTATAAAAGGGTCTAGTTTTCCTGGTTCGAATCCGCACCTCGAGGTGAAGATTACACGTTTTTGTTTGGATTTTTATGCTGAAACTTTGCAAGTAAACCAAAGCCTGGAATGAGGCGATTTGCTTTTTAAAACAAGTCTCAGTATGATTATTTAATTCATATTACTATTATTTGAACCTGAATCATTAAACCATCAAGCCTCATAGAGGTCTTAACCTTGGCTGAGCCTAGGATCGGGACATCCGTGCTGTAGCAGTGCTGTAGCTGACCAGTGGGCAGTGCTCCGGAAAATCAAGTCAAGGGCAAATTTTATGTTTTATGATTTGTGCTGGTCCTGGAGATATGTGTACTGGGGTACTCAGTTATGGCTATGATGAAAAAATACAAGTAAGATTTTATTTGGGCACAGTACCAAACCTTTTCCATTAGATGCCAGCAAAGCTCCACTGGTACACATGTGAGATTAGTTATTTGCAGTACAGCATCATTTCTCTCTCAAATATTTCATGCACACATTTTTTAAGTATACATAACCACACTCTGACATGTGCACCAACATAGCCTACCCACACAATTATAGCTGCATAATTGAATTAAGCTACAGTATATAATACAGCAGAAAACAGGAAAAAGCAAGTATTTTATAGACCAAACCATGGGAAATTGTGCCATATGGTAAAGAATAGTAACATTTAATTTTGAAGCCTATTAACAAAGACTGCATCTTAAGGGTTTCAAAGGGGACATTTTGTCATTAAGGCCCTACTAACTGTGTTTACATAGTGTCAAATATTTAGGAAAGGATATAAGGGTGACATTAAAATTTCAATAAAAATACACACTTCCGCCAAAATGTATGCAGTTGGGACTAACATGGAGAAAAAAAAAAAAAAAAAAAAATATCACAAAAATGTCCCTAGGATGTTAGGGTTAATTCACACATTCCCTTATACTTAGTGTTGATGAACTCAATATAACAACAACAACACCATACCTATTCATTTCAGTTAAATATTTTTTACTATTTCTTAATGCTTTTTTGCTTGTTTTGAACGTTTGATGTTGTTGTCGTGGTGTAACTTGAGTAGAAAAAAAAATGGTTACAAGAAGCTTTGAAGAGGAAACAGTGCGGAAATGTATTATTTATTTATTTGTTTTCGTCGTTTTTATTTTATTTAAAAATACAAAACAATTCACTATGTTCTCAAGACATTTAACAAACAATGTTTCAACATAAGGACGCAATAACTACATAGAATAAATAAAATTAAATGAAAACACAAACATATTAAATTCATTGGCTGCACCGATAGCAAAAAATGACGTCATGCGCGTGCACGCGGAGGGCAGTCAGATTCCAGCAGGCAGTCGAATTTCGGCACAACACCTGACTGACATCCGCACATTCTCCTCAAAACATTGAATTCATCCGCGCTGTGCCGTGCCGAAGCACAATTCACGTAAAGTTGATAATTCCGCGAATAACTGCAATTGCAGATTTCGAACAGAGATGGCGACTGTACTGATCATAGACCGTAAAAAAAAAATCATTCTCTTCCGCTTAAGTTTTTGAAGACTCCGAAGGTCCGAAAATGGCGCTGACACTAGTGAACTCTGGACCGGAGTCTGCGCAGTAGAGCAGGAAGTAGCCCGCCCACACTCTCGCAGATGCAGAACAATTCATTATTTTTGTGTGAAATTAACAGTTATGTTAAACCTAAAGCTCCAATCTCCTCCCAAAAATCCCGGAAAAAGTCCGTTAGTGCCTCAGTGGCAACTTAATTTAGAGAAGCCGTCAATTATGACGTCACACCCCCTGTTTTTATAGCATCAAATAACTAACTAAAACTAAACTGATTTTAAAAACGAACACTTGAAATGAAATCATCATGATAAAAACTGCATAAATTGTTTAGTTTGTATGACACATACTGGGACCGGCCACCGGGGGACGATCGAGGCGCGGAGGCTTCAGTTTCTGAGAGGAGTGCTACAGGCTTGGTAGTGATAGTTTTGATCCTACTAGAGTATATACGGTAACTTATACTTGGTTGTGTTATACGTAGCTAATATACTATATCCGGGACAAGGACGCACGAGAGAGCCTTGAAAGAACAGGCCGTTAAATAAGAACTGACCCTGAGGAACGCGTGTGTCGTTGTATCCATGAACATGACATCCTAACGTTACACCGACAGGAAAAACTACGGACTGCATCTTTAAATACAATAATGGCATTATGTAATCATTAAAAATATACACATTTTTGAGTTTGACAACAAGCACATTGATAAATACAACGCACCCCATCTGCGCAACTGTGATTGAAACCGCGGCTGTGTCTTCTGCTGTTAGGTCAAAAACGATCTCCACTGTTAAATAACAGATATAAGATTAAAATAACATTAGAAGTGTCTTATTTTAAATAAACACAAAAAACAGAGATGAAAAATGAACCTAAGAAATTTACTTTTGCTATGGTTAAAGTCGGTATCTTCCAAAGATTTTTTTTTAATTTTGGCGCATTTATTTTTTCTCTAAATAATGTTGATATGGCAAGTTTCGTCATCCTGACATGTGTGGAAAGTTTTAAACCATGCGTTAGCTTGTGCCACACGCGCCCCTATTTTTAATATTCTAGCACATGTATTGTTCTCGTATCATTTTCATCAACAACGTGGTTTGATTAGAATCATTTCCTTATTGTCCGTGCGGAGACCATTTGACTTTATTTATCCATGGCACATGCATTTTGTTTCCTTAAATTTTGTAGTAGGACTGTTTATGTGAACGGGTACTCTTTAATGAAATTAATGTGCACAGGTGATGAGTGTGAACCATGGAAGCCCGTTTCCGCCACTAAATAAAATAAAAAATTAAAAGAGTAATTGCTTTTTTTCTCTTACAATTGTGAGATATAAAGTCAGAATTCTGAGATAAAAAGGCCTACTCCTTTTATTTTTTATTTAGTGGAGGAAACGGGCTTCCATAGTACCCTGATTATTTAAGGAAAGTTTGATTGCCGCTCATCCTGAGGCTGGGTGAGTTTTCTGTGACAAGAGCTCTCAATTGTGGGAAAACGCTAAGCCGCTCGGAACAAAAGTGTCTCCGGCGGTGACACCCATTATTATTCTCTTGCTTGCTTCAGACATTCAGTTCTCCGAGTCATTAAAGAATCAACCCCTAATTATAACCTACAGGAATAATGAAACGTCTTCAAAATGTTAATACCTTTCTTCTCGTATTGGCTGGCCTCTTAATAACTGGGTATGTATTACTATTTTGTCATTTGCAGCTGGTGTATTGTTGCCTTTAGTGTTTGGATCTTAAATGAACTAAAACAAATCTGCGAGACGTCTGACGTTTGATATTTGCCTGTGAAATTTTCAAAAGATCGTTAACAATTTAGCCTTGAGGTATTGCAGCTGATAGATTTTATAATGTAATGAGGCATAGGGGCCGTCTACGAAACGAAAAGCACAATTATTCCATCCAAATACTTCACTCTGGAACACAAAACACAACTCTTACTAACTTATGCTAACATATTACAATTTTACATGGCATAAAGATTAAAAGTAATGTTTATAATAGTGTTGTTAATAATAAAATTTTATAAAAAATGAAAAACATTTGGGTTAAACGCATTATATTAAATGTGTACAATTCAAAGGGTGTGTCCTAATAGCCTACTAAATACTAACATAACTACTTTCATTTACTATCATAGTGATGCAGAAAAAAATGCTATTGAGTTTTAAATGTGCTAATGTTAAATGTATTTAAAATGCATCTCAAATCTAAAGGATGTCTTGTTACTGGTTCCTGGAGGAACATTTAGATGTTGGTTTTATTTACAGAAGTCTTCCAAAGCGTGTGCAGTATACCGCCCCTTAAAGGAACATTTAGCAGTTTTAGTTAGACTTTAATAAAAAATAACTTTCCTATCACATCTTCAAAGGGTGTGTTGTTTATTTATTTTCAATAAATGTATATATTTATTTTAATATAATAGCATGCAGGGCCGGCCCAAGCCTTTTCATTTTATTTGGGAGCCCCTCTGTGCCACCAATATGATTGACTATTGTCAGTGCTTGATTATACACACACTATAAATCTAACGCACCGATTATCAATTTTATTAGTTGTACACTCTAAAAAATGCTGGGTTAAAAACAACCCAAGTTGGGTTGAAAATGGACTAACCCAGCGATCGGGTTGTTTTAACCCAGCGGTTGGGTTAAATGTTTGCTTAAAACAACCCAATCACTGGGTTAGTCCATTTTCAACCCAACTTGGATTGTTTTTAACCCAGCATTTTTTAGAGTGTAGCTGTGTTTTTACCCTTCTACAGTTTTTAATTGTAACACTAGCAACCCCACAAGAGTGACCAGGTGTTAATTTGCAATTAAATATTCAAGGTCGTACAGTACTAAGTGGTATACTTAATGTGGTTGTAAGGCCCGCCCAATCGTTCCAATGAAGGCTTATGTTTGGTGGTTCATTCTCAAGTGTTTTGCCATTCGGTCTTTTTAGCGGGGCAAAGTGATTTAATTCCAATTTACCTTTATCTGACTCCATTTTATCATGACCTCGAATTTAGATTGGAATGCCAATTGGTTATTAGGTCATTTGTATAACAATTTAACTACACATTTGATTATTCTATTTAACTCTTTACTCTTATTGAAATCATTCATTTGGTTCTCAGAGTTGCACAGGGTCCTCACACTGGCCGTTATGCGGGCCCACAATCACAAACTTACCAGTCCGATCATTAACCAGAGGTTATGGCTAAAGCGATTTAACAAGATTGCCCATGCTCACTATTGTTAAAAAGCACCGATGTAGCTCCCTGCAGTCACCTATAGCCTATAACAACTTAGTTAAAGCTGAAACAATAACCAGAGGTTATGGCCAGTACCATAAAATAATGCTGTATTATGTCAATAGTATTTTATCTGGCCCCCTATAATGCTTACAAAAGTCGAGCAGTCAGTCAGGAATCTAGAATCTCGCCATGTGCCACATGCTCAATACAATCTGAGATCTAGTATGTACTTAAACTCTGTTCGCAGATTTGCGGTAACAAAGGATTCATCATAATGCACTAAAATCAATCATTTCAGAGTAAGTCAGAATAAATCAATGTAACAATTTATTAATAGTAAGGTAATGTATCATGCCAATTACATAATCAATTCAAAGATAATTGATACATACATCAAATGCTCTTAAAGTAAAGAGTAAGAAATGTATACCTGACTCCAAGGAAATAGGATACATAATGCATAGCATTACGGGCTGATCTAGTTACAGAATCACGCCCTGAGCCCCGTGCAACATTTCCTTAAATACGCAGACCAAGATGGAAAACTCTTTCAAATGCAAGTGAGTTTACAATGGGAATTCGCATTAATCAAGTCCTGTATTGACAACAGGAGGTAAAGGCCAACTGGCCGAAGATACACCCATCACACATTAAGCAAAATATCTCTAAACTCTTAAAACCTTTATTACCTTTTGCTTTACTTCTGTGAGGATGAGACCTTTGTACCAGTCGCACCGAGACACTTCAAATGATACCAAACATGTATAATACTGTATGATACTTGTTCACATTAAACCATATAGATTTTATGTGCATTTCAACATATGGAGAGGAGAGATGAGAGTGAGGGGAATGAAATGTAAATGAAAGCATTCTTAGGTGATTAACTCAGTGTGACGTTGTCTCGGATGTGGACGCTAAATGCATAAGAGTGAGTTCAGATGTTAATTTCCTTTATTTTCTCAGAGTCACCATTCCTTATAGTTCTTCCAGTTTTCACAGTCTTACATGGTGTACTGAAAAGCTAAATAACCAGCTAAATAAACCAGCAGACAATGCATTTACTGTAAACAAGTTAACCACTTTAATTAGTTTTGGTTAAGAAAAACATTAGCAATGTGCAAAAGTGCAGAACAATTAACTACAATTAAAATAACTTAAGATAAACAGTATCTTATTATATAAAAATAGATGTAATTGTACAAAACTGACAATATTAAATTACTTTAATAAGACAAGAATAATACATTTATTAACATTTAAAAGGATAGTTCTCCCATGAAAATTCTGTTATTTACTCACTCTCAAGTTGTTTTAAACCTGAATGAGTTTCTTTCTTCTGTTGAACATAAAAGTTGTTTTGAAGAATGTGGGTAACCAAACAGTTGCCAGTGACTTCCATAGTATATTTTTACAACTTTGGAAGTCAATGGGGACCTTCAACTCTTTGGTTACCACATTCTTCAAAAATATCATCTTTGTATTCAGCAGAAGAAAGAAATTTGGGACAACATGACATACTTGTTTGACAGGCATTTAGTGTGTGCGCCGGGACACTGGGTTCACGATACGATATATATCACGATATTTTGACCTAAATTTAAATAACAGGTTTATTTTCAAAACATCAGCAGTGTTCAATATTTGTTTTTGTTGGACGTACAACTTAAAGAATTTACAATATTTCAATTTAAATCAAGATTTAATTTTAACCTTCTGTTAAATTAACAAACGTTTAGGTGTCACTCACTGACCAATAAAACTGAATTTATCATGAAATTAGAATTAGGATAGCCTAAGAGAGAACTTCTTAAAGCAGTAAAAGTGCAACAACGACAAACATCAAGTAGTGTTCTGTTCAAGTAAGTTCAACAAAAACAACTTTAGGGTTTGTTTAGGTTACTTACAAGTTTTTTTGCAAAAAAAAAAACAAAACAAAAAAAACAGCATGTCTACATTTTCTGGCCGTAGCTGGGATCTTTGTGCATTTACAATATCCCCTGCTGTTGAAAAAACATGTTCACTGGGAACAGTAGTTGCTGGAACTGTGAGGTAAGCCTTAGCAAGAAGGGGGCACATTTGAGCATTTTCTTTCCACTATTTCAGTGGACAGTTAGTGAGGGGAATAGATGGGTCCTTTTTGTATATGTCAATCTGTACTTCTATCCTACTTCTGGACTGGGTGACTGGTGGTTCAGAAAAAGTTGCACCAAAGAGATCTTCCAGTGCTGTCTTTTTGCTAGGTGGCTGTTCTTGCTCAACTCTGTGTGCTGTATCTCTCTGATGGGCTGTAAGATCTCCATCACTGGCACCTCTCTGGAAGTTGATGGGCATTTTTGCGCACCTCTTTTCTCAAGAGGGCTGCCGTTATAGCAGCTTGTTGCTCGAAATAGCGTGTAACAACGTCTACGATAAGCATATCTGATGCAATCTAAAGCATCTTTTGCACAGTTGTTGCTGTGGCACTGCAGTGAAAGAGTCATGCCTTTTCTCACACGACCAAGCAAGGAAGTTCTGCTAGCGAAGCAAGATTCAATGTGTGCACCAAACACTTAATATGAGCTGATAGCCTGGCTTCTCTCACTTCCACATCTGTGTTGCGTGCGTTGTCTGTCTCATATCTTTTGCAATTTAAAAACTTGAGCTTTTGCATTTGACTGAGACCACGTTGAAGCAAAACCTATGTTGTATAGCTGTTTGGCCTCCTTTCACTCTCTTTTTCTCGTTGTGCTGCCGTTTAAATGACACATCATATTTGTAGTGTTCGACGTTGTGTATAAGTGTTTGTTTACTGTATTTACACACAGTTTGAGTTTTGTCTTGTGATTTATTTGAGTGTGAATGCACGTGTGAGGCAGCAGCGAATGCACGTGACTCAACCAATATGATAAAAAGGACGTCATATCATAAAAATCACCATAACTCTACGATACATAGCGTAACATTTTTGCATCACGATACATCGTACCACGATTATCGTTGCACTCCTACTGTACAGTATTGGGATGGAGACGCCAAAACTGCAACTGATAGAATGTGTGCTGTAAAAATAAAATTTTTAGAGTTATTTCATGTGCTCTTGGGAGCCCCCTAGAGGCGACAGGGCCCCAAGCAGCTGCTTAGTTCGCATAAGCCTTCAGCCAGCTCTGATAGCTCTGATATGCCTTGTACCATAGTTCTGTGAATAAAACCAACATTAAAATGTTGCTCTAGGAACAGTAACAAGACGCACCCTTTTAAGTTGAGATGGAAAACTGCATGCATTTTAAATGAATTTATTAACAGGTTGGAATTTAATTCCGTAGCATTTATCCTATAGCATTTAACAAGACACATCATTAGAAATTGAGATAAGAAAACCGAGAAACTCATGAGAAAACTTGTGTAAGTTTTCAATTTATTAAAAGTCTGAATGTAAAACTCAGTCAAAACAACTGCAATATGTTCCTCTAAGGGGCAATATACTGCACACACGTTGGAAGATTTTTCTTGATTTTTGAATGTCAATAGCATATCTTCAGCACAACTTTTGACAGTAAAAGAAATGAATGTATTTCTTTACATTTCAATAGCAAGTGTTGTGTTATGAGTCTGTGTATAAAACCAATTTCTAAATGTTCTTATATTAAAGGGTTAGTTCACCCAAAAATTCAAATTCTGTCATTAATTACTTACCCTCATGTGTCTTACTACTGTTGAATGACATGAGGGTAAAGGCTGATTTATACTTCTGTGTCGGACCTACGCCGTAGCTTCTATGCCGTGGGCTACGCGTCAATTTTCATTTATACTTCTTCTATCCTACTTCAGGACTGGGTGACTGGTGGTTCAGAAAACGTTCACTGGCATCACTCCATCACTGGCACCTCTCTCCCTCTTTTCTGTTTGCTCCACAGTGGCAGCCTTAAAAATATAATAAAATAAATAATGAAGGTATAGTAAATATAATTTAAGTTACACACACATAAAGGTCTGCACAAAGTAGGTTACACAAACATGCAAATGGAGTGACAAACACACACAATGCAAATACACAGATTCTCACACAATTAGTAATGCAGACATGCCTGCTGTAACTGGTTTGATTTGTTCTTCAACCGATGGAAAACCTCTTCACATTGTTCAGGGAGTAACTGGGGCAACGACCGAAATCCAGGGCAGTACACTCTGTGGAGTTTTTCTCGTCCAGTGTCAGTGTCTTTTTCAGCGGTTTAAGGTGGTTTACGATTTCTTCTGCATCGGCGCTATCCATAGTATTGAGTTGATGGGCATTTTTGCGCACCTCTTTTCTCAAGAGGGCTGCCATTATAGCAGCTTGTTGCTCGAAATAGCGTGTAACAACGTCTATGATAAGCATATCTGATGCAATCTAAAGCATCTTTTGCACAGTTGTTGCTGTGGCACTGCAGTGAAAGAGTCATGCCTTTTCTCACACGACCAAGCAAGGAAGTTCTGCTAGCGAAGCAAGATTCAATGTGTGCACCAAACACTTAATATGAGCTGATAGCCTGGCTTCTCTCACTTCCACATCTGTGTTGCGTGCGTTGTCTGTAACGACAGCAATACTCTGACCATATCTTTTAAGCTCCCACTCTTGTATGGCTGCTTTTAAAACATGGGCTATGTTTGTACCTGTGTGTGACTCAAAAAGTGGAAAAAACTCTTAATTTCCCACTCTGTGGTAATAACATGTGCCACGGCTACTGATTGTAGCTCTGAACAGCCCTCGATGTCCACCTGTCAGATGTTATTGCCACACTTTCAGCCTTTTTCAGATCATCTGTCACATTTGCTTAAGCTTCATTGTACAGTGCTGGAATTACCTTCTGATTGAAGTGCGGGCGTGACGAAATATGGTACCTGGGATCCAGTACCTTCACTAGTTCATGAAATCCAACATTGTCGACAACAGAGAATGGTCTCATATCTTTTGCAATTTAAAAACTCTGATGCACCTGGTTATTTCTGGAGCTTTTGCATTTGACTGAGACCACGTTGAAGCAAAACCTATGTTGTATAGATGTTTGGCCTCCTTTCACTCTCTTTTTCGCTGCCGGTTGCAAGAGTTTCTCGTTGTGCTGCCGTTTAAATTACACATCATATTTGTAGTGTTCGACGTTGTGTATAAGTGTTTGTTTACTGTATTTACACACAGTTTGAGTTTTGTCTTGTGATTTATTTGAGTGTGAATGCATGCGTGAGGCAGCAGCGAATGCACGTGACTCAACCAATATGATAAAAAGGACGTCATATCATAAAAATCACCATAACTCTATGATACATAGTGTAACATTTTTGCATCACGATACATCGTACACTCCTATTGTACAGTATTGGGATGGAGACGCCAAAACTGCAACTGATAGAATGTGTGCTGTAAAAATACAATTTTTAGAGTTATTTCATGTGCTCTTGGGAGCCCCCTAGAGGCGACAGGGCCCCAAGCAGCTGCTTAGTTCGCATAAGCCTTCAGCCAGCTCTGATAGCTCTGATATGCCTTGTACCATAGTTCTGTGAATAAAACCAACATTAAAATGTTGCTCTAGGAACAGTAACAAGACGCACCCTTTTAAGTTGAGATGGAAAACTGCATGCATTTTAAATGAATTTATTAACAGGTTGGAATTTAATTCCGTAGCATTTATCCTATAGCATTTAACAAGACACATCATTAGAAATTGAGATAAGAAAACCGAGAAACTCATGAGAAAACTTGTGTAAGTTTTCAATTTATTAAAAGTCTGAATGTAAAACTCAGTCAAAACAACTGCAATATGTTCCTCTAAGGGGCAATATACTGCACACACGTTGGAAGATTTTTCTTGATTTTTGAATGTCAATAGCATATCTTCAGCACAACTTTTGACAGTAAAAGAAATGAATGTATTTCTTTACATTTCAATAGCAAGTGTTGTGTTATGATTCTGTGTATAAAACCAATTTCTAAATGTTCTTATATTAAAGGGTTAGTTCACCCAAAAATTCAAATTCTGTCATTAATTACTTACCCTCATGTGTCTTACTAGTGTCGAACAACATGAGGGTAAAGGCTGATTTATACTTCTGTGTCTGACCTGCGCCGTAGCTTCTATGCCGTGGGCTACGCGTCAATTTTCATTTATACTTCTGCGTCGTCGCGCAGTTACACATGCAGAGGGAGCATGATACCCCTGAGGGAGGGGTTCTGGCAGACCAATCACAGCACTTATAAAAACTATCTATCAGCCTACGTCAAACCAACTATATTATGGTAAACGTATCATTATCTATTTAGGAGATGAGGTGTAATTGGACTGATGAAAAATCACATGAAAATAACCAGTCTCCATGGAATATTTTTCACAGCATTTCATATTATAAAATACATTATTAAAAATAGCCCAATTACAAATCATTATAAACTGCTTTACAAAAGGGACCATCTGGTCATAACTGTATTAGATCAAATTACAGAATAGTTTTTTTTGAATGAGGTAGCCTACTGCATGTGTACACAAAGGGGGATTTTGTATTGGCTGAAACCACCAGATCCAATATTACAGGTTTTGTTGATTATTGTTGCTTTTTAGTGGTGCTTGCCAAAGGCAAGGTACTGCTATTGTTCTTCTCCATACTTATTCTTCTTCTTCCATACAATCCGTCTGCTCGCTACTCCTCCTGCACCGTTTGTCATAGACCCATGAATGAATGTCATCCAGCTTATTGAGGAGTGGTGTGCTATATCTTTTCTAGGCGATTGGGTGTATGATGTGTGCCCGGCGGGCTAAAAAGTAGCTGAAAAAGTCCCATAGACATCACTATTGTTCTTCTCCATACTTATTATTATTATTATTATTATTATTATTATTATTCCACATGCAACTTTGGCACGAGTCCTCCAGCAGCGTTTGTCATAGACCCATGAATGAGGTGTCAAATCATGCGGCTTATTGAGGAATGGTGTACTTTATCTTTTCTAAGCCATTGGGTGTACGATGTTCGCCCAGCGGGCAAAAAGTAGCTGAAAAAGTCCCGTAGACTTTGCATTGAGACAACATTTGACAAGTCATAGCTCTGAGCTAGGATTTCGTAGAAACTTGTGGGTTTCCACATTTGAAGAGGCTGATAGGCTCTGTCAGAACATACCTCACAATGGGGTGTAAGTTTTACCCCTGAGGCGCAAGAGCTGGCTTTGTTAGCTATGGCTTGTTAATGTTGATATATGGTTGCTAGGGTGTGGTTATGAATTTTGAATGTTACTACTATTACTATTAGCTGCTTGTTAGGCCTATTCAACTGATATCAGCCACAAGTCTCTGTGATGTTATGATGCAGAGATATCACACAAACTTCTTCTGTATGTTAAGTTTATGGGATTTTTTTCATTTATTTTTTTCACCCGTCATACAAACATTGTGGTCAGTGTCACGGAGCTGGCCACCTCTCTTGGGCTGCCGTCCTGCAGCATCCTGCTCGGCTACTGTGTGTTTAGTGGTGAGGACTGTACCAGAGCCTTCAAAGGCAAGGGGAGCTGGAGGTCTTTATGTGCATTATGTACAGTCAAGCATGGGAGACATCAGTCAACCAGGTAAGGAGCAAGATGCTCAAGGAGATTGTGGGAGTAGACGAGAGTCGATTTTGCTCGCCTGCCCCCCTGCCAAGACTCACTCATCCCCCACATCCAGCGGGTGAACTATAGAGTGGCCTGTTACAAGCGGGCAGCTTCTAGAGGCCTAAACCCTATGACGAGGGTCAGGAGTGGGAGAAGAGACAGAGAGATTTTGGAGCCTGTCTAGTCTTGTGGACCAATTCTGCCCCCATCTCTCATCGTTTGCTGCTGGTGTTGTCAGTGATGACGATGATTGATGATGATGATGATGATGAGGGGGAATAGGATGAGTTGGAGATTGATGATCATTGATCCATTTAATAGTGATCAATTTAATAACCTTGCAATTGTTATAACACAAATAGCAAAAGCTTGCAAAACAAAATAGCAAAAGTTACATTATGAGCCTAAAATGTGGTGTTTTCCTGTTTTTCACCAATAAAGAGTGGTAGTCCCATGTCAGTGACCTTTCCATTTGATTCCTGGTGTCAGAATTATATGAAAAGGTTGGTTCATTTGTCTTTGTATGTTGGGAAAATCTGCGTTTTTCACCACTCGTGATGACATAAATTCAAGATAGCTGCCAAATGAACCCCATAGGACATTAGACACCATTAGGGTCCCAAAAAAAACAGGTTACAAACAAATGCCAAACGGGTACATGGGAACCTATTTCTCCTGCTAGACTACTGCTAATAGGAATTGCATGTAAAAAGGGGAGACAATTACATTTTGAAGCATCCGTGTGAAAACAAATCTGGAAAGAGATGTAAGGATTTGGAGAGAAAAACTACAGATTCTTAGTGAATTCAAGTGAATTATTCATGGGATACTGTATATCGTAAATGTAAATCGGGAGAGCAGACCACAAATACATTATTTTCTCTTGTGTTTTAATAAAGATGGTGTAAGGGAAGTGTTTGTGTTTGTTTTCTCACTTATTTTTGGTATGCTATTTAAAAAAAAAAAAAAACTCTACAAACCCCTTCTACGAACAAAGTTTCCCTTCTGAAACCTTGTTTGTTTAGACTATATATTTGTTATATTTTCCAATTTTTAAAACTGGTGTTACAGTGCTTTGGGCTGCAGGGACCTGGAGACAGAGGTTCTCTGTCCCTGGACCTCAGAAAGGGGATCCATAATAATGAAGAACTATTAAAAAAAAAAAATGTGATCAAGTCCCTTTTTCTCTGGTGTTGCTTGGTATGGGTACTGAGTGGGTATGTACACTGTAAAAAGTTATCCTGTTAAAAAAAACCCCTAAAAACTGTAAACCATTGGTTGCCAGCATAATACTTAAATATATGATGTGTTGTTTTTGAAAATCTAAATACCACACTGTTAAAAACCCAACTTGAAAACAGTTGAAATGACTGGTTTTGTTGTGTTGGTTCAGCAAAAATCCATGAAAAAGTCAGCACAACTACATTTAATTCATGTAGTCAACCTAACCCAAGAATTTTTTTATAAACTAACATAACAATGCTTTGCAAGTTCACGCTACGTGTCAATTGTCGAATCGAATCGACGTGTTGTTACATTTTTGGAGAGGTGCACGTCAGGGTACGTTGTAATCTACGCGTGCTATACACAGCCTACCACGTAGCTACGGCGTACACTCGACGCAGAAGTATACATTGGACTTAAGCATCCTCTCATGTGTGTAATACCCTGCATAAACAGAACAGAAAACAAATTTGCGTGAGTGGACCGTTCTGTTTTATTGAATTGTTATATTTTAATAAAACATACTTTTGGAGTTCAACGTCAACGTACGTCAACTTTTTAATGCGGGAGAATGAACAGTGTTTCAGCAAATGGCTGGAGAAAAATATTCATGAAAGAAGAGAGCACGACGTGGACAATAATTCAGAGGAACTTTATGGTGAGTGCGCTTAATTTGTTTTTGATGATCGTTGTTCTTTCTTTCTCTGTTGTCAGTTTTCCTACATTAGTCGATATTGGCTAACGCTATTTATGAAAAATGCATAACAGTTAATGTTACATGTACTTCCTTTCCTTTAACGTTCCTGAATGTTTAAATCAAGCTGCTCATTTAAAGTGTGTTTGGAAGTCGTGCATATGACTTCTCTTGCATTGTAAGATATATTACTCGACTCTCCATCTTTACTGTACTGATGGCATCTGAGGGCATTCTTATTACACAGGGCAGCAGGACACATTTAAAATATGAAATATTAAAGGATTATATTTGTACATTTAGATTGCTTTATGGAAAGTTCTGAGGAGATAATGTTTATTGATATAATTTCAAAGCTGTGCAGCAGTAACATTAGATATAAACTAAAAGTTAATTTATTCTCTCATTAATTTGTCTTTTATTAACATGATCATTCACATTGTGTATTTTTTTTTTCTACATTGTCTACATTGAGTGCACATTTCATGCAGTGTAGGTACTGTGAATACACCTGCACCTGTATTGGTATTGGCCCCCAGGATGACTCGTACCACTGTTGTGTCTGAGTGTGCCTGCACTTTCAATGCACCAGGTATGTTGAAAACTCATCTACATAGGGTCCACACAAATTCTTGTCCTCCCAGTTCAGAGCTAAGTTGCACACTATTCAACTAACCTGGTTGTTTTTAGACTTTAAAAAACTATATATATTTTTCCAATTCCCTCAGGTTTGCTCCAAAGGATCACTCGTGTGAACCTCAAAGCAACAAAATGGATTTCATGACCTCTAATAACAAACATAGCAACTCCATCATCATAATGTATCGGTCAGAGAATAAACACCTTGCAGATGAGATGAAAACCACCCTGGAATATTTTGATAAGTAGGTATGATTACTATACATATGAATGCCTTGGAGTTAGTGGTTAATATGACAGTCATGTTGTCTTCTTAAGTACCTGAAGATATAGTAGTCAGTTATTTTACTGATAGGAAGAGTACCCTTCATTTCTGATACTCTAACTATCCCTAAAACATTTTCAGTGACACTCAATTATGATTTGAAGTAATCATGCAGAAGTAAATCATCATGAATACAATATATATATATTTTTTTTCCTACTGACATCCTATGACACGGATACACTACAGCTCTACAGGGACTACCCATGTACCTTTAGGGAGTGTGAAGCAATATCTAAGACTTGTCTGGTAGGTTGTCAACTTTTGTTTTTCTCATATTTTCATTGATCATCATTCTTGTATAAAATGGTTGGTTAATATGTAATAAATGGCTTTCCTCAAGTCTTTACATCAGGTTAGCACATAATGTGCCATGTTTTGTTTGCAAGAGTTTATTTGAGCTTTGATATTTAAATTTACACAATCAACCATTTTTCTTTAATATACTTCTTAGGACGTGCATATAGCATTACTGGGCATCCTTGAAGTCATGGAGGACAACCTCTCGCTGTAAACAAAGAAATGTCTAAACTTCAGCATCTTCTGGAGGAAACTGTGGTCATAGAGGACCTATCTGACCTTCCCACTGCTTTCACGGTACTCTTTGGACTTCTGTACGCTTAAAGGGGCAGTTCACCCAAAAATGAAAATTCTGTCATAATTTACTCACCCTCAAGTTGTTCCAAACCTGTATGAGTTTCTGTCTTCTGTTGAACACAAAAGAAAATATTTAGAACAATGTCGGTACCAAACAGTTGATTGACCCCATAGTTGTTTTCCCTACTATGGAAGTCAGTGAGTGCCGTCAACTGTTTGGTTACCAACATTCTTTTAAATATCTTCTTATTAAATACCGTCGTGTTCAGCAGAAGAAAGACACTCATACAGGTTTGGAACAACTTGAGGGCAAGCAACTTTTGGGTGAAATATCCCTTTAATATTGAGTATACAAAAGGATTCAAATATACATTTGAGGCAGTGCAGAACGTCTTTGTAGGAATGTTGTTTGTTTAAATGTGATTGTATTTTGTGTTCTGGGGCATTTAACATTTTTAAGACTTAGTCTTGAATTTTGTTTTTAAAGTGAAATGCTTATTTGTTTACTTGATATTGTTTTGTAAAACTGTTCTAACTGCAGTGTTTAATTTTAGTAATGCATTATTGAATACATTTTATTATTCATTATTGAATTTAAAAAATGTGGTAACACAGGATTTTATGTGATATTGGTAGCAATACTATTATTGATGCATTTTATTTGTTTCCTGTGAGAAATATTTAAAGAGATAGTTTACCCAAAAATGATTATTCATTATAATTTGATGCCTCAAACTCATTTGTCTTCCTTTCTTCTCTAGAATACAAACAGAGATGGTTTCATTGACAGTCCATACAATGCAACTAAATGGGGTTCAGAACCTTCAAGATATATACATATAATCCATGTGAATCCAGTAATTTAATGCAGGTGTTCTGAAGTAATACAATCAGATGTCAAGATGTATAATAGAGTAATATTTTAATCTGTTTCTTACCCCAAACTGATTGTATTGCTCTAGAAGGCACAGATTAAACCATTGGAACTGTATGCTTTTGTGTGTGTTCTGCAGAAGAAAGGAAGTCATATGAGTTTGTGACATAAGGGAATACATGATGAGAGAATTATGATTTTTGGGTGAACTATGATTTTTGATGAGGGTGATGAGAATTATGATTTTCTTTTTCTAATTTTAATAGAAATAGAAATTCATTTTATTGACTTCAAAAGGCTGTACAAATCATTTTGAAAACATTTCTTGAAATGCTTTTTGGAATAAATGTTTAGTTAACATTGTCTTGGCTCGCTGTTTTCAGTTTTTGACTTTGGCAATGTTATTGTAGTTTATTTAACATAGTATTTCTTAGTACTGATTTCCAATAGCATTTTTTTGTTCATTCAACTTCAGACATTGACTTCTACAGACACATTTTTTTGAATTGGCTCAACTAAAAAAGATTTGTTATAGAACAGTACACATCTCCAGAAAACAAACAATGTTAAGTTGACTCAACTAAAACATTTCTAATTTTTTTTAAATTAGTAGAAATAAAAATATTTTTTTGTATCGCAGACAACTTTTTTGCAGCAGTAGTTTTTACCCAAAACTTTAAAGTTTCAGCTTGTTGCTAGTTGCACTTAATTTAGCAGATCAGAAGTATTCAGAAGTTTTCATAACAGCTTCATTATGGCGGAAGTATCATTACAGACGTCAGTGCCTCCACACTTAAAAATGTGTGAATGTCACTGCATTAGAAAAATATCAACCAAGCGACACTTATATGAAAGAAAGTCAGCACAAACTGAAGTTTAAAACACAGGTTTATAAAGGTGGATCTTCTCCTGATAATAGAAAGTTATGTGTCAGTCTAGACTAGAGTGTGAGCTTTGTTTTACTGAAACACATTGCAGACATATCTATATCCGTGCTTCCACCAAAATTACCTGAAACAATTTGTTCCAGGAACTTTTTTTCCCCCAGACCTGTTGCTGTCTGCATTTCCATTGCTGTCTAAATTACTGTGGAGGTGAAGCAAATTAGTCTGGTGACGTAGGACTGCACGCAACTTTCCAGTTCCCACTGGATTTTGTCCTCTGCATATAAGCTTAATACAGCCTGAACCTTGTCATCGATCCATCGGTCGTATTTTTTA
This sequence comes from Paracanthobrama guichenoti, assembly GCA_018749465.1. Lineage (NCBI taxonomy): Eukaryota > Metazoa > Chordata > Actinopteri > Cypriniformes > Gobionidae > Paracanthobrama > Paracanthobrama guichenoti. The sequence continues at coordinate 13,892,814 of CM031947.1, read as the reverse complement.
AACTCCATTGTTGATTTGAATTGCATCTCTTACTGCACACACTGCAACAGACTTTTAACAATGGTGCTTGAAATAAAATGCTGCATGGAGTTAACCAATCAAAATGTTCCGTGAACTCAACCAATCAGAATGTTCAGCACCCAAGTCCCACCCCTGAAAGTTCCTGAACTTTGAAAAAAAAAAGTACTACCTCGCGAGCAGGGACTTTCTGAGGGGGACAATTTTACCCTGAACTGATTTAGACCCTGGTAGTCAAAAGACAGAGTACCTCCTCAAAGTTCCTAGTTGCTGGGGAAAGTTCCTGCGGTGGAAATGTGGCTTAATATGATATACTTACCAAAATGGGCAAGAGTAAGCTCATGTAAGAGTAAGCTACAATAAAGTAATCTTTATAAATAATGGCACAGCTTATGAATTTGCCTTTTTCTGACATTTTATAGTCACCTTGCAGTATACCATTAACTTGCCTATCCGGTGAACATCAGTCAGACAATGGCAACAGAAATATGTTTATCAATTGTAGGAACAGGTACAGACTGTTCATTCGAACCCAGGTCGCTGCCACACAAGTGCACTCGCTTTACCAGATGGGCCACCCATGCCCACTGGTGTTACTTTGTGTTCTTTCATACTGTTACAAGTACAACTATAAACAAACAGATTTTTGACAATGAAAAATCCATATAAGGAAAAATTATATGGATTTAAATACAGTGAATTGCAGAGAAAAGTCTCAATATAGGCGCAGTAAGCGGTGCGTGAAAATAAACACAATTACGACTTGTATAGAATATAAAAATGCGTTTAACTTGGAGCTGTTGAAGAAATGAAGCCAACAGACACAACATTAATAAATATCATCTACAGAATGTTTTGTTTCCCTTTTACCTGACATGATGCTTAAACCGGCATATAAAATTAGTTTTATTCTTGTGCACGTACTAAAAGACAGACAGTTCTGTTCACTGGTGAAAGAATGTGAATGTGTAGAACAGGTTGTGTTTCAGTGCGTGCGGATGGAATAAAAACGGTAACATTTCTCTGCTTATTGTCTCTGCGTGCTTAAACTCTCAATGTACAGCACAACGCGTTAATTGAAATTATTTTTCATGCAGTTAATGTTTCTGAATTTATTTGACATTTTAACTTTTTTAGATTGTGTAAATTGAGGACTGGTCAGGATACATTTAATAATCATAAGTACCATTAATGAGAAAAGTGCGTTAGTACAGGTGCATTGGAGTGTATTAGGAACACTAAAGCAGTGGTTCCCAACCACGTTCCTGGAGGCCCACCAACAGTGCATATTTTACATGTCTCCTTTGTCTGACACACCCACATCAGATTTTGGAGTCACTTCTAATGAGCTGATGACTTGAATCAGGTGTGTTTGACTGAGGAGACATGCAAAATATGCCCTGTTGGTGGGTGGGAACCACTGCACTAAAGTAATAAAATGTCTGATCAAGTACTTTCTTTCACTATTTCAAACTGACTATATGTTGTTTTCAATTTTGTCATAATTAGCCTACATATAACTTTTATAAATACTTGTATGTAAAGCTGTTTTGCAACCATGCAAAATTGTGGAAAGTGCTAGAAAAAAATTTGATTTGATTAAAACAATAGCCTACCTGATATTCAAAGTGTAGGCAAATTATTGAAAAGGTAAAGGTCATAATTATAAAACTTACTTCATGATTATTATTATTATTATTATTATTATTATTACTCAAAACACATTTCCTGTAAACTTTTATCTATGCCTGTACTGTTTTTATACTCAACAAGAAGAACTCAAATACAGTTCATTGAATTGTACATTTAATCATAACAGGTCAACAGAGGATTCAACAAAAATACATTACTGAAGTGGTACTTAAATATTTAACAAATTAAATAATTTTATTTGCAAATTGTTCATTGTTACATTTGTACTGTAGGCAAAAGTTGTGGAAATTCTGCGCTTACAGCACCTGTTAGCAGAACAAACTAGATTTTTCAGTTCATACCTCACATTTCTATTGGTTTGTACAAAAAAGAAAGCCCCATCTAAAAACAATTACATAGCATCATCTAAAAATAATTTCATCGTTCTCAAAATCTGCACCATTCCCAATAGTGTGCACTCTAGTGAGTTCGGTTATTTAGCAAAAGTAGAGCAAACCGATTGTTGCTGAGTGTGATGGCATTGGCTTTATGGCATGTTCGAAACATAGATCAAGCATAGTGGTCTGACGTGTCAACTTTTGGTTAAACCAATGGTAGGAGGGTGGGGCAGGCCAATGGGGGTCAAGGTTTAGCTTCGGCAGTTATGGTGTTTTCAAGTCATGTCAGAAAGAATGTATTTATGAGTTAAAATGCACACGAATATAACTTGTGATTATGAGTTTTGTTTACTTTGGACTTTCTTAGGACTTTCCAAGTTAGGTGCGTGACAGTAAGACGCCAGTGGATACAAAACATGTAAGAGCCAATGGATGAATAGGCCTACATTTATTTAATACTAACTATACTACAAACCCATTAATATATTTATTGAGATATCGCTTGAGACTTACTGATATAAATATAATTAAACTTTATTTGGAGTTCTTTATTGCACAATGCATATTTCTTAATATTAAGCCTAAAATGTGTTTAATATCACTATTACTAAGGATAGTATGATCACTGTATAATTTAAATACAAGATATTTAAAGTGCACCTAAAGTATATTTGCAATAGTTCCACTTTAGCACAATCAAATACGGTACTTAAGTATATCTTTAGTCAGACCTCAGAACTATTTATGGATAACTAAATGACATTAAATACAAAATTACTTATTTCCAATTTACTTAATTCCAATTCAACAGACTTTAAATATACCAATTGAGTATAGTAAAAGAACAATTGCAGGGTATTTTTATTAAGTACACAATTATAAATGTATTTGTAGTATATTTAGCATAAAATAAAGGTATTTCAAATACATTTTAGTATATTTATTTTTCACTAGGGCCACTCTTTTTCTCTATACTTTGTTCCGTTGAGCTCCATCTTTGTTAAACATTGTGTTTCCTTCCAAAGTTACGCAGATGACATGCAAATATACTGCCTGTAGCCAGGAAAAACAATAGTGCTCTTAACACTCTATAAGCGTTTCTGGATGATGTCAGACCATGGCTTTCCAACAATGCTCTGTTCTTGAACTCAGATAAAATGGAAATTATTGTCTTTAGCCCCTCTGACTCCAAGACAAAAAAATTTATTTGACCTTGAGCACTTAAATTCTTTTTTTATCTCCACAAGTGAGGAATCTGGGTGTGGTAATTGACAACCCCCTGAAATTTGACAAACAAATTAGCTTTGTCTGATTCAAGGGGAATCAGAATACCAAATCCTGACCGGACAAGAGGAGGAGCTAGGGATGGAGAAGGGTAAATGAGCTCTAGAGAATGAGATAAGCCGCTGATAGTACTGAAGGAGCTTATATATGTACACCGATCAGGCATAACATTATGACCACAGACAGGTGAAGTGAATAACACTGATTATCTCTTCATCATGGCACCTGTTAGTGGGTGTGATATATTAGGCAGCAAGTCAAGTCAAGTCACCTTTATTTAGCAAGTGAACATTTTGTCCTCAAAGTTGATTTGTTAGAATCAGGAAAAATTGGCAAGAGTAAGTGTGGCGAGGCGAGGGACCGTGAGAGCGGGCCGGTGGCGAATGATGATGAGCGTCAGCTGTGCGCCACACCGGTCTCGTCTTATGGAGGAGTGACGGGAGCATAAAAGGAGGAGCGACGACAGTGTAAGACGAGAGAGGACCAGTATGTAGGCGGCAGTCGTCCGTGAGGGGCTGTCGCCGTCATTGTATTTTGGTTTGTTTATTTTTGAGTAAAGTTTTTAAATGTTCGCCGATTCCCGTCTCCTTCTTCCCTGATCTTTGAACAACATTACAGTAAGGATTTGAGCGAGTTTGACAAGGGCCAAATTGTGATGGCTAGACAATTGTGTCAGAGCATCTCCAAAGCTCTTGTGGGGTGTTCCTGGTCTGCAGTGGTCGGTATCTATCAAAAGTGGTCCAAGGAAGGAACCGGCGACAAGGTCATGGGCGGCCAAGGTGAATTGATGAACGTGGGTGAAGGCAGGCCCATGTGGTCTGATCAAACAGACAAGCTACTGTAGCTCAAATTGCTCAAGAAGTTCATGCTGGTTCTGATAGAAAGGTGTCAGAATACACAGCGCATCGCAGTTTGTTGTGTTTGGGGCTGCATAGCCACAGACCAGTCAGGATGCCCATGCTGACCCCTGTCCACCACCGAAAGCAACAACAGTGGGCACATGAGCATCAGAACTGGACCACGGAGCAATGGAAGAAGGTGGCCTGGTCTGATGAATCATGTTTTCTTTTACATTACATGGATGGCCGGGTGCGTGTGCGTTGCTTACCTGGGGAACACATGGCACCAGGATGCACTATGGGAAGAAGGCAAGCCGGCGGAGGCAGTGTGATACTTTGGGCAATGTTCTGCTGGGAAACCTTGGGTTCTGCCATCCATGTGGATGTTACTTTGACACGTACCACCTACCTAAGCATTGTTGCAGACAATTGTTGTAAAATCTGTCTTTTTAATCTTTACAATAATACCAGCATCATGTAGTGCAAATGGACGTATTGCACAGGCATGAACGGATATGAGTCCGTTTTGAGATTTTGTGGGCGTTCCCAGTAATGCCGACCAAGTCTATCCTGCAGCAGTCCAATGCTCGTCTTCTCACTAATGGTGTTTTTCACTTACTGATTATATTTCATATCTGTCGAGTTTACATTTTTAAATTAATTTGACTAATAAAAAAGATTGCTTGTGCGCGCTGGGGCTTTCATTCCAGTCTTTTAATAATTGAATGAATGAATGCTTGGTATGTGCCTTAAATAAATGTAACATTGTTAAATATTTAATTCATCTTAAACAGTACCGCACACAGTAGAGGGGAATGACAGTCAACTAGACCTACTTTGAATGTTAATAAGCATTTTGGGAATAAATATGTAAATTACATACACTAAAATGATTGACAATGAAAACTGACAAAATAGTGATTAAAATATTTAATACAAATAAATAAAGGTTCGTATTCATCAGGTCTCATACACTTCAGCATCGCAATCACTCGAGCGCTGACACCCTGTGGTGAAATAATGCTGTATGTTTACCAGCTGTTGCTTTCTCAGATCGTTGGATTAAAACTTTGTTCTGTTGAGTTTAGAAAATTCTGTACATAGTAATCATCAGTATATCTCTTCACCTGTCTCTGAAAATGTCCAGTTCCCTTTCAGTCGGTCACGTTCGACGTACGTCGGACGTCACCGACGAATTGGGATCACTTCAGGGAGCCCCTAACAGCTTCGAGATATAGAGAACAGGCCAATGAGAATTGGCGTGCGAGATTTGCATCTCGCGCTCCGCCCCGCGTCGCGGGTATAAAGCGGAAGTGAAATGCACGCACGTTTGTCATTCACTTCGGAGCCGAACGGCGTTGATGAAGAACGAAACGAGAGAGAGAGCGAGAGGCCAGAGAGAGAGGGAAACGCGTGTGTTGGCGAGACGGCACAACCAGCGCGACCGCGCCCCCTGCTGCATTAAGAGGAAAAAAACAACTGCTGTTCTCACAGCAAGAGAGTTGTGAGTGCACACACACGGGCTGCACTATTTCCCGGTGTGTTGCCGCGGTCCTCCCTGAGTGCTTCAGCAAAAAAAAAAAAAAAAAAAGAGCGTTTTTCCTCACAAAGAGAGCTACACGGGTGTGACACTGCGTCTTTTTCGAGATGTCATTCCACCCGTGCGCTACTGGATGCGGTCGTTCCCTGTCACCCGCTGACGGTCACAATCGCTGTATCACGTGCCTGGGCTTACAGCACACTGAGGCAGCCTTTGTGGATAGTTCGTGTTCTCACTGCGGGAACATGACTATCGCAGCGCCAGGTCGAGACTCGCCTACATTCGTGAAGGTGGAGTCCCCCTACCCATGCCTCGATCTAGCTCTATTCCCCAGAATAGATCTACTTGACGAATGGCCGGGTGACCTGAGGATTACGGTTAGGGCTAACCCGCCGAGCGCACCTCCGCAGGCCCCTAACCCCTCACAAGCGCCGCTACCGGTTGAGCTTCGGAGGGACCCCTGGCCCCTCCCATGGGCGCCCGGCGGTCTCTTGGAGCTCCGCGGAGGAGCAGATGTCGATCGCTGCATCGGAGGGGGAGTTCCAGTCCTCGGAGGATGAAGATTCGGCTGCACTGCCTCCTCTGGGAGAGTGGCAGCGGTCGAGTCAGACCCGAGTTGACGGCTATGCTTTCCCGGCCGCCGAAAAGGTCGGGCTTGAGTGGAACCCTCCACCACGTCCCGAACCTTCTAGGTTGGACGATTGGTTTCTCGGGGCGGGCCGCGCTGGTTCTCAGCGTCCCGCCCCGGTACCTTTCTTCCCGGAGGTGCATGAGGAGCTCACCAGGTCGTGGTCGACACCCTTTAGTGCCAGGAACCGACCGGTGGTGGCTCCTCCTCCTCACTACCCTTGACGGGCGGGCAAGCCAGGGGTACGTGGGGATCCCGCCGGTGGAGCGGGCCGTCGCGATGCAACTGTGTCCGGCGGCCGCCTCCAATTGGCGCGGTGACCCACGTCTCCCGTCCAAGGCCTGTAAGTTCTCCTCCAGTCTGACTGCGAAGGCTTACAGGTCTTGTGGCCAGGCTGCGTCCGCCTTGCATGCCATGGCGCTGCTTCAGGTGCATCAGGCCCAGGCACTCATGGATATGCACGAGGGTAGCCCTGGCCCAGAGCTCCTCCGGGAGCCCGGACGGCGACGGACCTCGCCCCCGGCGCGGCGAAAGTCACCGCCCGTTCCATCGGTCAGGCGATGTCCACTCTAGTGGTCCAGGAGCGGCATCTCTGGCTCAACCTGGCGACACATGAGGAGACCGATAAGACTCGGTTCCTGGACTCCCATCTCCCCGGCCGGGTTGTTCGGCGACGCGTCGAGAGCTTTGCCCAGCAGTTCTCGGCCGCCCAGAAGCAGACGGAGGCCATAAAATACATCCTGCCCCGGCGGTCAGCTGCTGCCCACCCGCCGCGCGGCCGCAGCACCTCCGCCTGCTCGCCGCCGAGGACGCCCGCCCCCGCCGCTGCCCCCGCTCCCGCCCCAGCCCAGCAGCAGCCTCCACCCGGGCGTCGGCGTGGAGCCGGCCGTGGGAAGGACGTCCAGCCCGCTCAGGCCGCTGCCAAGCCAGGTGGCAAGCGCCGTCGAAGAGACCCTGAGACGGGCCACCCAGAGATGGAGGAGACTGCTCTTCGGAGACGGCCGCAGCACCTCTCCCCCCCCCGGAGGAGGGCCGGGGGGCGATATTGTGTCATCCTGTTCCGCCGCTAGCCCCAGTGCTAGCGGCACCCAAATTGTCAATAAAAGAGCAGTTTCCGGAATCTCTGGGTGCCAAGAGAGTGCGCTTGGCGGTGTTCGACGCTTCCATGCCTTGTCACCCTCAGGCGCCTCTCTTATCGCCAGCAGGGGGTGCCGGCTGTGTCTGGGACGCCACCAACGGCCTCCCCACTCGCGTGCCCCCTCAGCGGAAGCAGGTAAGTGTTGCACAGCACACTCAGACCCCACCTTGGGCCGCTACCATGCCGCCCGTATCGGGTCCCTGCATGCCGCCGCGCTGCCCCCGCTCCGGGTACGTCTGTGGTGCCGTTGGTCCCGCTTTGCACGGTTCCTGGGAGCCTGGCTAGCGCTTCCCAGCTCGCCTCGCTGGCTCATCCGCACTATCAGACTCGGCTATGCGATTCAGTTCGCCCGGCGCCCCAAGTTCAGGGCGTTCACTTCACCTCCGTGACGAAGGAGAATGCCCCTGTGCTCCAGGCGGAGATCGCAGTCCTACTGGCGAAGGACGCGATAGAGCCGGTCCCTCCAGCCGATATGAAGACCGGCTTCTACAGCCCGTACTTCATTGTACCCAAGAAAAGCGGCGGGTTACGACCGATCTTGGATCTGCGACTTCTGAACCAGTCTCTTCACAGGCTGCCGTTCAGGATGTTAACGCAGAAACGCATCTTCAGGTGCGTCCGTCCCCAAGATTGGTTTGCAGCGATCGACCTGAAGGACGCGTACTTTCATGTCTCGATTCTCCCTCGACACAGACCGTTCCTACGCTTTGCATTCGACGGACGAGCATATCAGTACAAGGTCCTACCGCCGGGCTGGCCCTGTCGCCCGTGTCTTCACGAAAGTCGCGGAGGCGGCCATTGCTCCCATGAGAGCGTGGTGTTCGTGATTCTCAACTACCTCGACGACTGGCTGATCCTTGCCCAGTCGCGCGAGCAGTTGTGCGAACACAGGGACATGGTGCTCCGTCACCTTTGCCGGTTGGGGCTTCAGGTCAACTGGGAGAAGAGCAAACTCTGCCCCTCGCAGAGGATCTCTTTTCTCGGGATGGAGATAGACTCGGTCGCCCGGACGGCGCGCCTCACCGAGGAGCGCGTCCAGTCAGTGTTGAACTGCGTGAACTCGTTCGAAGGCAGGATAGCGGTACCACTGAAACATTTTCAGAGGCTCCTGGGGCATATGGCGCCCGCAGCCGCAGTAACGCCGCTGGGATTGCTTCATATGAGACCGCTTCAACGCTGGCTCCACGACCGGGTCCCGAGATGGGCGTGGCGCAGCGGAACTCTCCGTGTCCAAGTGACGCCGAGATGCCGCCAAACCTTCAGCCCGTGGTCGGACCCTTCATTTCTACGGGCAGGCGTGCCTCTAGAACAAGTGTCCAGGCATGCTGTTGTCTCCACGGATGCCTCATCCACCGGCTGGGGTGCCACGCATAACGGGCTTGCAGTGTCGGGTCTGTGGACGGGCCCCAACTGCAATGGCATATCAATTGCCTGGAGTTGTTAGCAGTTCGTCTTGCACTCAGCCGCTTAAAAACGCCGCTCAGAGGCAAGCACGTTTCTGGTCCGCACGGACAGCACTGCGGCCGCTGCGTACATCAACAAACAGGGTGGCTCACGCCCCGTCGCATGTCACAACTCGCGCCGCCATCTCCTCCTATGGAGTCAGAAGCATCTGAGGTCGCTTCGTGCCATTCATATTCCGGGCCTGCTCAATCGTGCGGCCGACGAGCTCTCACGACAGCCAGTGCTCCCGGGAGAGTGGAGACTCCATCCCCAGGTGGTCCAGCTGATCTGGAGTCGCTTCGGGGCCGCGCAGGTAGATCTGTTTGCCGCCCCGGACTCCACCCACTGCCAGCTGTTCTATTCCCTGACCGAGGGGACCCTCGGTTCGGATGCGCTGGCACACAGCTGGCCCCGGGGCCTACGCAAATATGCGTTTCCCCCAGTGAGCCTTCTTGCACAAACACTGTGCAAGGTCAGGGAGGACGAGGAGCAGATCCTGTTGGTCGCTCCGTACTGGCCCAACAGGACTTGGTTTTCGGAACTAGTGCTCCTCGCGACAGCACCCCTTGGCCCATTCCTCTGAGGAAGGACCTCCTGACTCAGAGACGGGGCACCCCTGGCACCCGCGTCCGGACCTCTGGAAACTCCATGTCTGGTCCCCTGGACGGGACGCGGAGGTTCTAGGCGGTCTGCCACAAGCTGTGGTAGACACCATTACTTCCGCTAGATGCCCTCTACAAGGCACCTCTACGCGTTGAAGTGGAACCTGTTCGTCGAATGGTGCTCTTCTCGCCGAGAAGACCCCCGAAGGTGTTCGGTCAGTTCTGTGCTTTCCTTCCTACAAGACGGGTTGGAGCGAAGGCTGTCTCCCTCCACCCTCAAAGTTTATGTGGCCGCCATCGCCGCCAATCATGACTACGTAGGCGGGAAGTCCTTAGGGAAGCACGATCTGATCGTCAGGTTCCTGAGGGGGGCGAGGAGACTGAATCCGCCTCGCCTCTCTCTATACCCTCTTGGGACCTGTCTCTGGTGCTGACCGCACTGCAGAGGCCTCCTTTGAGCCTTTGCAGTCAGCTGAGTTAAAAATTCTGTCTCTGAAGACAGTACTCCTGACTGCATTGGCCTCCATCAAGAGGGTAGGGGACCTGCAGGCATTTTCGGTCGACGAATCGTGCCTGGAATTCGGGCCTGGTAACTCTCACGTAATCCTGAGACCCGGCCGGGATATGTGCCCAAGGTTCCCACCACTCCTTTCCGGGACCAGGTGGTGAGCCTGCAAGCGCTGCCTTCGGAGGAGGCAGACCCAGCCCTAGCTTTTCTCTGTCCCGTCCGCGCTTGCGGACTTACGTGGACAGAACGCAAAGTTTCAGGACCTCAGAACAGCTCTTCGTCTGTTATGGAGGACAGCAGAAGGGAAAGGCTGTCTCCAAGCAGAGGATGGCCCACTGGATAGTGGATGCCATCGTCTTGGCGTATGAAACCCAAGACGTGCCCTGCCCGCTCAGGTTAAGAGCCCACTCCACCAGGGGTGTAGCTTCTTCCTGGGCGCTGGCTCGTGGCGCGCCTCGCTGGCAGATATTTGTAGGGCTGCGGGCTGGGCGACACCTAACACGTTCGCTAGGTTCTATAGCCTCACGTGTAGAGCCGGTATCTTCCTGTGTGCTCACTTCCCATAGTCAGTAACACCGAAGTGCCCGTTCTAAAGTGTCGGCTTGCTGCGCCACTCCCTTCCCATGGAACGGATACGTGCGCTTATATGCTCCAGTCGAAGTTCCCAGTATGGCGAACCCCTGTCGAGTCCTCCCGCAGCCCTCGGCAGTCGGACGTGGCGGAGCGCCCGACGCCAGGCCTAACGCTCGTATGCATTGGTGGAACTTGTGTTAGGCTGGGTTCCATATGTTGTGACCCCACGGCGGTCCCATATGTGTATTCTCCACGGTAAGTCTCCTTCGGCGAGCTCGTGTCTTTCCCTCTCTGCCGTCTCAGTGTGGTGTGGACCCCCGCCTAGATGGCCGGAGCCACCCCTGGGGCTTCCGTATGTAGCACTGCCCACGGCCAGTCCATACGTGTATTCTCCACATGGTAACTCCCTCCGGGCATGATGTGGCTTCCGCAGCGCCCCCGCACGCTTTCCCAGCGTTATCCAATAGTCGGCTGAGTGGGTCTTGCGGAACAGCAGCTGACTCTCCTGCGTGAATTTCCCGCCCGAACAGCCGGGTCTGAGGGGCTTTCCCAGGGCGCTGGAAGTGGTAGCAACTGTGGCGTGTTCCAAAGGGATCCCAATTGTCGGTGACGTCCGACGACGCCGAACGCGTGACCGACTGAAAGGGAACGTCTCGGTTACGTATGGTAACCCTCGTTCCCTGAAGGAGGAACGGAGACGCACGCCCCGTCGCCAACAATTGCTGTACCATCACTGCAGGCCGAGTCAGTAGTTCGGCTCCTCAGTGAAAAACAAACGTGCGTGCATTTCACTTCCGCTTTATACCGCGACGCGGGCGGAGCGCGAGATGCAATCTCGCACGCCAATTCTCATTGGCCTGTTCTCTATATCTCGAAGCTGTTAGGGGCTCCCTGAAGTGATCCCAATTCGTCGGTGACGTCCGACGCGTCTCCGTTCCCTCCTTCAGGGAACGAGGGTTACCATACGTAACCGAGACGATTTTTTCAATCTAGGTGGTGTTTATTGAACTCGATGACTACAGTACATTGAAAATATACATAACCGGAAATAAGTGATATTAATTATTTCAAAACGGAAGTGCGTCTCAAAGCTCAAAGTGCAATATAATAACGTGCAGCTATAAATGAGACACAGGTGATTGCATCAAATCAGCATTATGCTTCGGAGCCGAGTGGTAGATGGTAACACCAGATATCACTCCTTACTTCGCAGTCCCTGACTGGCTTCCGTCTTGGAAGCCGCCTTTCGGAAGCGATCTCTTCAGCTGGTTTTGGTGTGACAGCACAGCAGCGGGTTGTGTGTTTTTTTTTGTTGAGGTTTTTCATCTCTCTTTGTTGTTTGTCAGAGCAATTACAAAGGCTGTTCTCATAGCTGGTTTGGTGCCCTAGGTGGAGAGCGCTGAAAAGCCGTTCCTACGGCTGGTAAGAGAGCGCCGTGTTTCTGGATGCGGTGGTTACCGAGGGATGGTCACCAGTGCTGTATCTCATGTTTGGGCGTTCAGCACGCTGAGGCAGCGCTGGTGGATGACTCATGTTCTCACTCGGAGTTGCGCCGAGGGCGGCCGCCTTCGTCTGCCTCTGCTCCCACGTCGCAGCAGCAGCCTCCACCCAAGCGACGCCGTCGAGCCGGGCGCAAGCAGGCCGGAGACGGGGGACCCGTAGGTTCAGGTGGTTCAGCTTTGGCACGAGCACCGTCTACAAGACAGGCTTACACCTTGAAGTGGAACCTGTTTGTTGAGTGGTCTTCTTCTCGCCGAGAAGACCCCCGAAGATGTTCGATCGTGTCTGTGCTTTCCTTCCTGCAACAAGGGTTGGAGTATAGGCTGTCGCCCTCCACCCTCAAGGTCTATGTTGCTGCAATATCCGCCTATCACGACCACGTAGAAGGTAAAACGGTTGGGAAGCACAACCTGGTAGTCAGGTTCCTTAGGGGGGCGAGACTGTTAAATCATCCTCGCCCCCATCCATACCCTCTTGGGATCTTGTTCTGGAGCTCCAAAGAGCACTTTGATTTAATAAACGCTTATTAGATGTCAACACAGTCATCTTTACTCTATTTAATTTGATGTAAGTGTGAACTTGTGAAAGTATATATTGAACTGAATACTTTGACTGTCTGCTCTGAATGGTCCTTTAACCCAATTTTTTTTTCTGTGTCTGAGCCTACATTCATTAATTAATGCTAATAATAATCTTTACAATGGCAAAAGAAGAATGGCATCTACGCTGATATTAGTCTCTCTGTTTATCCTGAGGTTTACTGTAGTCAGCCGGGTCCAGATCAGGGGTCCGTTCTTTGTACGTCGCTAACTCAGTTAGCTGGATTTGATTGTTGACGATTTGGCATGATCTTGGATTGTTAGGTTCTTCAACGCTCATCCTGGACTTGCTCTCATAGCAACATGTCCGGAAGATTAAACCTGCTCGTGAGCAGGCTTATTTCATGTAAACAGGATTAGATTGCTTACTTTTAAAGCGGCGTTGATGCAAAAAATTTGTCCCAATCACTGCTACTTTATTACAAGAGTTCCTTACTGAACCAGGGGCAAAAAGAATTTTAAATAAAAACAATAATAATAATATAAAAATATATTTGAAAATAAGATTTTAATGTTGTGTATAATACTATAGACACAGCCACTTGATTGAGAGATTTATTTTTGATAGAATAATTACTTTATCATTTTATTGGAGTCTTACACACATGCAGTAACGTCAATCTGAGCCGTGCATTAATTTGAGTGATGACGGATATTATAGGAGTGGCTTGATGCAGCGCAGGAGATGCAGAGAACTTCCACCTGGATTTGGCCTTGAAAAGCTCCCCATACCTACATACAGTGGTCTAAATACACAATGTTGTGTCATTTTAAAACACCGCTAAAAGTGCTAAACATGTAAGTCTATGTTGTCTGAGCTGTAATAAAAAAGCGCCCCGCAAATGCCCCCCTTCACATTTTTATGAAAGCTTCTGATTAAAAACTATGATTCTCGACTCTGCCACCCCATCCCTGAGAGAGAGTTTGCGGAAATCCACAGGCAGGTTTTGGATCTTACAAGGTTGAGAAGCAGTTTGCAATTATTAATGTACTTGCACAGATTGTTGTCGATGTAATGCAAGCCCTCAAGCCCCTAAGATGTCAGGCTTACCTATAGCACGCCTATGCCTCTATAATCAAGCTTTCTACTCGACAGGAATGGACTGTTTCTGGCCCTTTATACTGAAGGGGGGCAGGCACTCCCCCCACTAACCATCATGAGCAGGACTGTGCCAGTAGTGGAGTCATTGCAGCAGAGCTTGTACTTCCTTCGCCAGCTGATGAAGTTCAACCTCAGGAGCTGCTGACACATTTCTAGTCAGCCATCACTGAGACTTTTCTATGCACTTCTATAACTAATAGAAGCGTTATAAGAAGACTACAAAGGACACAGACTGCTGAGAGGATTATTGGTGCTCCCCTGCCCACCCTCCAAAATCTATACTCTTCCAGAGTAAAAAAGAGGGCAGGTAAAATCATCACAGACTCCACTCACCCTGGCCACCACCTGTTTGACCTGTTTCTGCCTGGCCATTCAGGTCACAGGGCACTAGAACATCTAGGCACAGAAGCCTGGCGATTCAGGTCACTGGGCACTAGAACATCTAGGCACAGAAACAGCTTCTTCCCACAGGAGATTTCCCTCTTAAACAGTTAAATGCCTCCCAAGGCACCCTGCTGCTTAGTGAAATATCTTTGTAAACTCAGATGATATTTATTCATATAATTCATAATGCTGTAAATACATTCATAATCTGTAAATATGTTTATTGTGATTAAACCTAAATGTCTTTATACTTTTATATTTTATATTGTATTTTTTGTATTGCTATATTTCTTGTTTTTGTATTTGTATATGTGCACTGGAAGCTTCAGTACCAAGAAAGTGTCCATGTGTGTGGAAGCACACTTGGCAATAAAGCTCTTTCTGATTCTGATCTGACACCGAGAAGAGGTGGGGAAACATCTTCAAGTGCCCTACAACCATACAACCAGGCAGAGATCCTCACCAATCTGGATGCCGACTCCTTCTGGACTTGAGGAGGTTCATTGCCAGACGAGGGACCCCAGCCGGGTTGTTCTCCGACCAGAGAATTAACTTCTATGGAAGAGAAAGAGAGATACGAGAAGCCTTTGCTGAATTGTCCACAGAACACCTCTAGCTCACCAAGCACAAGATAGAGTTTCATTTTAATCCACCTGGTGCACCCCACTTTTGGCGGAGCTTGGGAGAGGGAAAGCCGCTCAGTGAAAATTGCACTGTACCAGGTAGTAGGCAGTCAAGTTGTTACAGAGGAAGTGCTACATAATGTTCTCCTGGAAGTAGAAGGTATGATGGGGCTGCGGGATGGATCCCTGCCCCAAGTAGTGTACCCTACATCTGAACTTCTGAGCAGGTGCTGCTGGAGACATTCCCAAATTCTATCTGACCAGTTCTGGTCTGGTTTCATTAAGAATTATCTCTCAAACCTGCATTATACCTGAAGCCAGGATGATTGTCCTCCCAGAATTTCAGGACGAAGTGAATAACTAAACCCCTATACTTGTCTCTGGGTATTGAACTAAGCCCCTATTCAGGAATAAATGTGCTCCACACATTTGGCAGCGGCTGTCAGAAAGGCAATATAGATGACTGAATAATTGTGTATGCACATCTCTGGTGCATATTGATGGACTTCAACACTACCTGAGCGTACGCAATGAGCAACGAGCAGTATTTTGTTACGTGCAGATTCACTTAAGATGGAGAAGCATGTGTGTGAAATGGGACTGCACTCCTGAGAGTATTCTCTGTGTTTGGAGAGTTTTATTCTAATATTGTGTTCGTCAATGCTGAATAAACAACACACGCACATCTACAAGTATATTTGAAGATTGTATGCCCATCTACAACAGTTTATTAAACACCCTCATTCCAGTTATTTGTATGGTTCCTGCTCTTATCAACACCTGGTAGTGATTACTACACAACAGTAGATCCAGCAATATAACTCATATACAGTCCTTTTTAATCTCCCTACACTCTTTAACTCTTTCCCTGCCAAAAAAAAAAAAAAAAAAAAAAAAAAGAGTTGCCAACCACCACCAGGGTTTTTGATAATTTTCACAAAAATGAAATGGCCTATAGAATATTTTTTTGTATGAATATCTGAGCATGCAATATGTCAAAAGAAAGAGTAGACCCTCTACCTCTAAAAACATTTTATTCTAGCTTCATGCATTCCTTTTTTTATCAACACTTAAATATGGGTAAGTTTAATAAAAAAAAAGCAACATTTTGAACAAAAAGCTGAGAAAGTCAAGTTTTTGTCAAAGATTTCATCCAGATCATATTCAGATGATGATCAATGATGATCAAGCACAGATAGAGTAGATCGAGTCCATCAACACCCCTAATACTTGCACAGTCCTATAGCCCATTCTGGGTCGATATTTCATTCAGTAACATTAGGCAGTTTTGATCACGTTATTTTACATATGCATCTGCTTGCATACGATCGCTTGTTTTTTGCCTTCACCTGTGTTTTACTCATTCAGAAGATGCATAATAGCGCCCCCTAGCATATAACAGTGAAAACACGGAAATTCTGTGTTCGGCGGGGAAGCGTTTTCTCACAAATAACAGAAAATTATGTGTTTGGCGGGGAAGAGTTGAACAAGGATCATATGGTGTCGGGCCCTGATCCTGTTGCAAAAGATGCTAAAACAGCATCTACTAATCACAGCAATCTTGGAATTATTTGGAAATGAAAGGGAGAATGTGAAGTAATAACTGTAAAATGCACTTTTAGATGGTGTGTGTATATATATATATATATATATATATATATATATATATATATATATATATATATATATATATATATATATATATATATATATATATATATGTGTGTGTGTGTGTGTGTGTATGTATATATACAGGTACTGGTCATATAATTAGAATATCACCAACAATTTGATTTATTTCACTAATTCCATTCAAAAGTGAAACTTGTATATTATATTCATTCATTACACAACTTTTTCTTTTTTCTTTTTGATGATTATAACTGACAACTAAGGAAAATCCCAAATTCAGTATCTCAGAAAATTAGAAAATTGTGAAAAGGTTGAATATTGAAGACACCCGGTGCCGCACTCTAATCAGCTAATGAACTCAAAACACCTGCAAGGCCTTTAAATGGTCTCTCAGTCTAGTTCTGTAGGCTACACAATCATGGGGAAGACTGCTGACCTGACAGTTGTCCAAAAGACGACCACTGACACCTTGCACAAGGAGGGCAAGACACAAAAGGTCATTGCACAAGAGGCTGGCTGTTCACAGAGCTCTGTGTCCAAGCACATTAATAGAGAGGCGAAGGGAAGGAAAAGATGTGGTAGAAAAAAGTGTACAAGCACCCTGGAGAGGATTGTGAAACAAAACCCATTCAAAAATGTGGGGGAGATTCACAAAGAGTGGACTGCAGCTGGAGTCAGTGCTTCAAGAACCACTACACACAGACGTACGCAAGACATGGGTTTCAGCTGTCGCATTCCTTGTGTCAAGCCACTCTTGAACAACAGACAGTGTCAGAAGCGTCTCGCCCTGGGCTAAACACAAAAAGGACTGCACTGCTGCTGAGTGCTCCAAAGTTATGTTCTCTGATGAAAGTAAATTTTGCATTTCCTTTGGAAATCAGGGTCCCAGAGTCTGGAGGAAGAGAGGAGAGGCACACAGTCCACGTTGCTTGAGGTCCAGTGTAAAGTTTCCACAGTCAGTGATGGTTTGGGGTGCCATGTCATCTGCTGGTGTTGGTCCACTGTGTTTTCTGAGGTCCAAGGTCAACGCAGCCGTATACCAGGAAGTTTTAGAGCACTTCATGCTTCCTGCTGCTGACCAACTTTATGGAGATGCAGATTTCATTTTCCAACAGGACTTGGCACCTGCACACAGTGCCAAAGCAACCAGTACCTGGTTTAAGAACCATGGTATAATTGGCCAGCAAACTCGCCTGACCTTAACCCCATAGATTTTCTATGGGGTATTGTGAAGAGGAAGATGCAATATGCCAGACCCAACAATCCAGAAGAGCTGAAGGCCACTATCAGAGCAACCTGGGCTCTCATAACACCTGAGCAGTGCCACAGACTGATCGACTCCATGCCACGCCGCATTGCTGCAGTAATTCAGGCAAAAGGAGCCCCGGCTAAGTATTGAGTGCTGTACATGCTCATACTTTTCATGTTCATACTTTTCAGTTGGCCAAGATTTCAAAAAATCCTTTCTTTTTATTGGTCTTAAGTAATATTCTAATTTTCTGAGATACTGAATTTGGGATTTTCCTTAGTTGTCAGTTATAATCACCAAAATTAAAAGAAATAAACATTTGAGATATATCAGTCTGTGTAATAAATGAATATAATATACAAGTTTCACTTTTTGAATGGAATTAGTGAAATAAATAAACTTTTGATGATATTCTAATTATATGACCAGCACCTGTATATATCACTTTGGGTTTGTTCATTAGATGATTTGTATAGAGTCGCATTAAAATAAGTAATGATGACGCCACAGTAGCTCCTGAAAATACATTCCACAATCTTTCTTCTGTTCCACTGGGCATTTACAGGAATAGATTCAACCCTTATCAAGTTTTTAAACAATAAAGCATGTTTGCAATCACTGCAACACCTCATCAGGATTCTATGTATCTGGGAATTAAATTTGATGGGTAAATTCATTGAATGATATGATCTGCTGTACTTATTCATGATCTGTTGTTGTGTTTCCTCACAGGCTCATTTATTTGGGCTACACTTCCACCTCAGTCAGGTGAGTATTTTTCAACTGTTTGTGTGTGATAACTACACCCATCAAAACAATCTTGAGCAAATATCTCTAAAACATAACCAGTTAATAATTACTTATTACTTTTTCTACGGGGGCTTCACATCCATTACATTACTCACTAATCCTAAATATTTAATTCACTCATTGATTAATGATAAATCAGCCCATACATAATTTATAACATAAAAAAGACATCATCTATCACTGACACAGTAAATGAATAAGTGGGTTGGTTAGCATGATTTATTTGTGCTGTTTGGTTAAATTTAGTGTCAATGTTAAACATTTAAAGGTGCAGTAAGCGATTTTTGAGAAATACTGTTGAAAGTGGATCTGACCCAGCACCACAACACACTTGTAGCAAATCAGCAGTAGGGGGTGGTGCAGGAGGAGATTTGAAGACTTGAAGAGAATTCACTTAGAGACATCACAAAAAAAAGTTAAGAGAAATATCATTGGAGGGAAAAAAAGGTTATGATCAGATCAGACAAGAGTTTTAAGCCCTGTGCTAATATTAGAAAAGTTTCCAGTGCTGGAGAAACCTAAGTACCTGTACCTGAAAACGCAGAGTTGCATTGTTTCTGCTCCATACGTGAGGAACTTTGGTTTCGCTATGTTTCAGAAACAAAATATGCTGTTTTTGTAATGTTAGCTATAGTAACAGGACTGTTTTGAGTGTCATTATTTGTCTGGAACTGGTGTGGTGGTGGCGACTAATGCTGCATTCACACCAGACGTGACTTGTGCAAATAAATCGCGTTATTCGCGCGTAGTTGGACGCTTGAACATTTTGAGTTTACTCGCTTCATTCGCGTGACATTCACTGAATTCGCGTCATGGGAGGGGCTTCTGCCAGGCGGCTCGTCTCGTTGCGAAATAGCTGACATGGATTGTTTTAAAATATGGTGAACAAGCTCAATTTGCCGGCTTTAACTAGCTTGTAGTTTCAATAGGGTGAATTCATTTTCCAAGTCATCTCAATGGCAAAAAGTGTCTCAATCACTCTGAAATCACCCTATGTATAGCTAAAATTGAGTAAAGAGTGTTTTTTACAACTTACCATATTGTCCGACCTCTTCACTCACTTTCTTCCAAGCAAGATCCTTTTTATTTCTATAAACTACGAAGATGTATCGTACAGCTCTGGGTATCCACATATGATTTTGTCCTCATTGTTGTCACTACTAGAGCAAGCGCCTGTTTGGTTAACGCGGCGTGAATATCCGCCAAAATTCAGATTTCTCAACTCGCGCGAATCACGCATTTCGCACGTCAAATCCCTTGTCAAAAAATCCTATTGGAATTTCAGTTTATCCTGTAGGATCTTATTGGATTCTTATAATCCTATTGGACATTCTGATTTTTTTTTTTTTTTTTGTCCTGTGATTTATTATTATTATTATTATTATTATTATTATTATTATTATTATTATTATTATTATACATAAATAAATAATGAATTACTTTTTAGAGTCACCCTGGAATGAATATAAAGTCACCCTGCTGTTGGCCATTTGTCCTTCTATCTTTTTCGGACCTCATAAGGAGAACAATTAAAAATAAAATAAAAAAATAAAAATATAAAAGAAACGTCCTGCATGCGCTCCTCCATGGCTGTTAATGGCAGTGAAATCCAGGTAAATCAGATAAGAATCTTATAGGACAAGACATAAATTATCCTATAAGACTATTTCTAATGGAATGCTCAATTCGCATAATCGCGCCGCGAATGTGCTTTTCAGCGCATTCAGTGTTTATGTGAATTATGGGGCAGAGCAATGAAGGGAGGGGTGTTTGTTTGGGTTGATTTCAAATATCAACAGTGTTTCTCAGAAATCGCTTACTGTACCTTTTAAGCCTACTCAAAATTTAAACATATAGACTACTTTTACAAATACTTCATAGAGACAGTCAATAATTTTAAACATAAATAAAAATAATTAAAAATAATTATTAAATAATTGTATAATTAAAATAATGTCAATAATAAAAAAAATAATAATAATATTCACTCTTGAATGTAATTTTTTCAATATTTTGACCAATTAAACTATTTTACTTTCCATTTCCATTTCTTTTTCTTTTTTTTTCTTTTTATAATTCCTGGTAAACCGATAAATAATTCATGGTAACTGGCTCCATCTGCTGGGGCGTCTTGCCACTAGAGCACTGTTCATCAGTGTTCACCAGGGCCATAACCACCATAGACATTAAGGGGGACAAGTCTCCTCCAATAATTAGAAATGGCCAAATTGCCTGCTCTCCTGCACTCCATTACACAGCGCTCTGTATGTTAGGATGACAAAAAGGTTTAAAAGTTTTAAAACATTTTTAGTCTGGTCTGCCTCAGGTCTAACGGCGCTCGTCAATGTCAAAATGATTGAGATGGCCAATCAAATCAAAGTAGGCGGGGTTTACTATAAAGGTATTTTTGGTGCAAAACAACTGAACACGTGTGAGAGTGTAATTTGTAGCTGTAGAACAAATCCACACGTGTCAATAAATTTGAAGTCACAGAGAAAAATCTTTAGGAGTTGTAAACTTGTAGATTTTTTTTCTCACCTACAAACACAACACACCAGTTACAGCTTCACACATTCTTTACTGCAGGTGCACCAATCCTATCCTACGAATCACAACATGAAGAAACTCATACGCTCACATTTTTGCTACTGTTGCTGCAGTGAATGTGGTGCAAAATGCATTTACACACCTGTATCAGAAATGTGAAGTCACGGACAAATTTTGCACATCCGCAAATTAATATGTGAATCCATGCAATGAGAGTTGCACACTTGTAGAATATCTGGTCACAAATGCATTACTTTTCTTGGATATTTTTCTAACACAATCACAAGTCCAGTCACTACAACTGCTTGAATCTGCTGCTACGAGTCTCAAATGCATTTTTTTCGCCTTCAAATTACAAGTTCCGGGCGCTCTCACTTTTGCACTACATACTACGTGAAATGTGGAGCAAAGGTGATTTGTGCATTCGTGCACCCATAGTGCTCTTAATATACAATCATTGAAAAAATATGAGGGCGGATTAGAACCTGTAACCTTCGACACTTCTACCACCAGACCACAAAGGAATTCAAATGTTATTAGCAGAGCTATGTATTTATTAACGGGAAGAATCTCGATAATAACGATATGTTTGACGTAAATTAATGCAAATAGTCCCAAAATGATTATTTCCCTACTACAATTAGACCTAATTTCGTTCACTATTCTGTTTCTTTATGGTTTATAAAAATAAAATAACAATTTTGAACAAAGTGGCGTTGATGCGATATAATGTCATTTAATGGAAAACGATGCGAATGGCGCGGCAGGATTATGAACATCCTCTGGTCAGGTGTTGTAGCTGGACTCGTAACAATGTGCTCAAGGGCTCTATGTTGTCCGTCAGACCGCCTTTAATATTAACTCAAATATTGTAGTATAGCTGTATAGTTTAGTAAATGTCAAACTTGTTAGTCAGTGGTCCGTTATGTTCTGTTTATTGCGTGATATTTCGTAACTATAGCAACCGCTTCTCCATTGCCGTGTTTTACCAGAAACTATCGCGAAATGCTTAGTATAAACACTTAGGTAAGGGTGACAGTTAAGACGTTTGTTGCAACGCTCTTAAAGACATCCCTTGCCTCAGGGATTTTTCCTCCTTAGGGATACAACCACTTAAGAGGTTTCATTCAAATGGATCCAGTCTATGTTCATTAGAAATTATTTGATAATGCAGCAATAAACTAGCTAGTATGTAGGCTATAAGTTAATGTATGTTTTTTTAATTTTTTTTTTAACTTTGCTGATTTAAAATATGATCAAAACACTCTATTTTAATGACAAAATTTCAAATAAGAGGACAAGTGACAAATATCGGTATCGGAATCGGGCAATAATTGTTTGTTAAAATCGTTATCGGCCCAAAAAAATCCTATCGGTGCATCCCTGGTTGATACTATTATGTAATGCAGCCATTCATCCTCATATGAGTTATGCATTTCAACTTCATAGTAAGACAAAGAAAAACTGAGGGAAAAATAACATAAGAGTATAATAAATAAATAAAGAGTATTCCCTTATTACTGAATTATAGGAGAATGTATTCTGATTATAAACACTGACCATGCAGTTTCGGTATTATAACCACATATCTTTTTCAGATATTCCAAAGAAGACCAAAGAATCTGCCTCAAGTAAGTAGTCACTGTTCATGGAAACATGAACAGTCACTCATGGAAACATATGCTCAAAACATACACATACACATATAAAAGCACGGACACAGAAGAATATATTTTATGCACATACACTCAATACATTCAATTTTTTGTGTGTGTGCTTTTTCTAAATGTAAAAACACAGAAGTAGGTTGAGGGGATAAAGATTAGACATCAGAGAGCAAATCTATTAATAATGTGGCTAATTAAAACTCACTGCCTATCACTCAATAAAAAACATTTCTGAATGTTTTGTATTTTCTTTGATTTAACATTATCTTTGCGAGTATGCCTCTCACAGTTTGTCGGCTTGTGAATTAGCAGAACTTGCACTCAGCCACTATGAAACTGTTCACAAGCTTCTAGGGATTTTATTTTATTTGTGTGTTGAAAACTATATATAAAGAAACACTGTGTCTGGTTTTGTCTGCTAAATGTGACCCACAATCTCTGATTACTCTCCATGGCCATGGAAAATTAAATATTTACAATGAAAACAATAAAACTTCAGTTACATTTAAATGTTTTCAACGAAGAAATTGACTTCTTTCAGCTTGTTGAACACAGATTTTTATTTGGACATTTCTACAGTCCAAACGTTTTCTACTGAAAAATCATAATTGGGGTATCCCTTAATAAAAAATATTAAATAATTATTTAATATTATTTAAAAAATCTAAAAGTCTCACTGTAAAAAGGCAGTTTTCACAGAGCAGTGTTTTTCTAGTTTTATTTATTTGTAATTTGTATGGTTAATATTAATGTAGGCAGGTTTGACAAATGGTCAGGTTTGACAAAGGTAATCTGGCCCACACTGTCACGCGGACTGAAAGAGAGACAGGAGGATCTAATAGCGAAGAATAACTTTTATTTAACACTCAAAACTGCAACTAAAAGTCCAAGGACCACAGAAAGTCACTCAAGCACAAGGCAGGAACCAGCAGGCAGAAGCAGATGGCCACCGATGATCAGACAGCCGCAGCAGCGGCAACGAGAGCAGGCAGGCAGAACAGAAGGGCAGTTACGCAGGGATGCAGTGGGAACACGGCCAGCGAAACTCCGGAACGGAACCACCGGAAGACACAAGGAACACAGACACACAGGAACACCACCAGGAACTGCCTGAAACGATCTGACAATGAGTGAAGGTGAGAGACACGTATATAAAGGCTGGTTGATGAGTGCAGCAGGTGGAGACGATGAGCTCCGCAATCAGTGACCACGCCTCCAACACTACCACACAAACCCAGAAAGAAGAAGGCAATGAATTGATGAATCGTGACAGTACCCCTCACCCTAGGAGCACCTCCTGGAGCTCCCAGGAGGACCTACCTGTCGATTGTAATCATTAATAAGGGAATGATCCAGTATGTCCCTAGCAGGGACCCAACTTCTCTCCTCCGGACCATAACCTTCCCAGTCCACCAAGTACTGGAATCCGCGTCCCCTCCGCCTAGAGTCCAGAATATGATTAACCGTATAAGTGGGTTCCCCATCTGTGAGACATGGCGGTGGAGGAACCGGGGTAGGTGGATTAATACGAGCATGAAAAACGGGTTTTAATTTGGAGACATGAAACACGGGGTGAATCCTCCCGTATGCAGGAGGTAGTTTGAGGCGGACTGCCACCGGACTGAGGATCTTGGTGACAGTAAATGGGCCAATGAATTTGGGAGCCAGTTTATTACTTACGGAACGGAGAGGAATGCTCTTAGAAGAAAGCCACACTTTTTGACCCACGACGTAGACGGGAGGCTTAGACCGGTGGCGATCGGCTTGGGCCTTGGTGCATCTGCCCACCTGGAGCAGAGTCTCACGGGCTCTGCTCCAAGTGTCACGACACCTCTGGATGAAGGCGTGAGCGGAGGGAACCGTGACTTCGGATTCCAGACTGGGAAAAATTGGTGGCTGGTACCCTAAGCTACACTCAAACAGCGAAAGGCCCGTACCCGACACTGGTAACGAATTATGAGCGTACTCAATCCATGAGATTCGCTGGATCCAGGAGGAAGGATTCTTGGAAACCAAACATTTTAACCCTCTCTCAAGGTCTTGGTTGGCCTGTTCAGTCTGACCATTACTCTGGGGGTGAAACCCCGAAGACAGACTAACTGTTGCCCCCAGTGATCTACAAAATTCCCATCAGAATTTGGACACAAACTGGGGCCTCCTGTCGGAAACCATGTCCATCGTAAGGCCATGTAAACGAAAGACGTGATCAACGACAGCTACCGCTGTCTCCTTGGCAGAGGGTAATTTAGGCAAGGGAATAAAATGAACCATTTTCCACCAGAATCGTTGCTTTACCAGAAACTTGGTTCTATTAACTCCTGGGTGACAAGCTACATTGGAACAATGACCCCATCGTACTACATTGGACCATACTCCCTCAGGCACAAATAAACGACTCGGTGGTCCTCCGGGCGGAGGCATTACTTCTAAGGCTGATTTAACCTTCGACTCGACCTAGGTGTGGAGACAATGAGACTCTCCGGTAAAATGCACTCGGGAGTAAATGGGCATTCGGAGTGGTCAAAAACGCATGACAAAGCATCGGGTTTGATGTTCTTGGAACCCGGGCGGTACAAAAGAGACTGCCTAGAGCTGAGTCTTTTAATAGACCTGATATACTCCAAGTTCTTGTGATTGGTCCATACGATAAAGGGTCCCCCCGACCCTTCTAACCAATGATGCCACTCCTCCAATGCAAGCTTGACTGCCAACAATTCTCTGTTACCAATGTCGTAATTGCGTTCGGCTGGTGACAATCGGTGAGAAAAAACGTGTAAGGATGCATCTTGTCATCCGAGGAAAAGCGCTGGGAAAGAACTGCACCTACCCTCACCTCTGACGCATCCACCTCTACCACAAACTGCTGTGAAGGATCAGGGGTGATGAGAATAGGAGCCGAAACAAAGCGGCTCTTAAGTTTGGAAAATGCAGCCTCGGCTACACCAGACCACCTGAACGGCGTTCTGGTGTCTAGAGGTCAACGCTGTCAGAGGCTAGTTGACTGAAGTTGCGAATAAACCAGCGATAGAAAATGGAGAATCCCAGAAACCTCTGCAGGGTTTTATGGGAATCTGGGATTGGCCAATCTAGCACAGTCTTAACTTTGTCAGGATCCATGTGCATTCCCTCGGATGAAACAATATAACCCAGAAATGGAACTGACTGTGCATGAAACACGCATTTCTCTGTCTTGACAAAAAGCCCATTCTCTAACAACCTCTGGAGCACTAGTCTGACGTGCTGGACATGTTCCTGGAAAGAAGAGGAAAAGATCAATATGTCGTTCCAGGTAGACATATATGAATTGGTCAACCATATCTCCCAGCACATCATTAACTTGTGCCTGGAAGACTGCAGGGGAGTTGGAAAGCCCGAAAGGCATGACCAAATATTCAAAATGGCCCCTGGGGGTATTAAAGGCAGTCTTCCATTCATCCCCCTCCCTTATGCGCACAAAATGATAAGCATTACATAAATCCAATTTCATGAATATGGACACTCCCTGTAGCCACTCGAAAGCTGAAGACATCAACGGCAAAGGATAAGTATTCTTTACCGTGATGTTGTTCAACTCTTGGTAGTCAATACAAGGCCACAGAGAGACATCCTTCTTACCCACAAAAAAGAATCCTGCCCCCGCTGGAGAAGAAGACTGGCGGATGAACCTGGAAGCTAGAGAATCAGAAATGTATTTCTCCATGGCCTCCCTCTCAGGAGTAGAAAGTGAATATAACTTGCCCTTAGGCGGAGACTTGCCTGGTAGTAGATCTATAGCACAGTCATAGGGACGATGAGAAGGAAGAGAAGCAGCCCGGGACTTACTGAACACCTCCTTCAGGTCGAGGTACTCCCTGGGCACACTAGATAAATTCACAGTCTCTTCCTATAACACAGAACTAGACATAGAAGAACGGGCAGACACAAGACAAGAGGCATAGCACTGATTGCTCCAAACTGCAACAGAACTGTGTCCCCAGTCAACCCTGGGGTTATGCTTAACCAACCAGGGATGAACGAGGACAATGGAGGTGTGAGGTGGGTCAGTGAGAAGGAATGTGATGGTTTCTGTGTAGTTGCCTGGCTGGTTGAATCTAAGGCTCGTGCGACCCGATGATGTTGGCTGGTTGCGGGAGAACGGCCAGCAGGGTGGGTGCAGTGGGCGATCTCAGTTCTTGGATCTGGGTCGAGAGCTCAGACACCTGCGTCACCAGTGCCTGCACTGCCTGTGCTGTGATGGTAACCTGTTGGTCTTGTCGATCCATTCTCTGACTGCTGGTAGTGAGAAAACCCTGTAATTCAGAAACCCTCGCTGGATCCATTCTGTGGTCAGATCGTTCTGTCACGCGGACTGAAAGGGAGACAGGAGGATCCAATAGCAAAGAATAACTCTTTTATTTAACACTCAAAACTGCAATAGTTCTCACTAAAAGTCCAAGGACCACAGAAAGTCACTCAAGCATGAGGCAGGAACCAGCAGGCAGAAGCAGGCGGCGACCGATGATCAGACAGCCGCAGCAGCAACGAGAGTAGGCAGGCAGAACAGAAGGGCAGTGATGCAGGGATGCAGTGGGAAGATGGCCAGCGAAACTCCAGAACGGAACCACCGGAAGACACAAGGAACACAGACACACAGGAACACCACCAGGAACTGCCTGAAACAATCTGACAATGAGTGAAGGTGAGAGACACGTATATAAAGGCTGGTTGATGAGTGCAGCAGGTGGAGACGATGAGCTCCGCAATCAGTGACCACGCCTCCAACACTACCACACAAACCCAGAAAGAAGAAGGCAATGAATTGATGACACACACATGGTTAATTTTTTTTAGTTTATGACTAAAACCTTTATTGTTTCCTGGTCATGACATCATCCTCCCTGTGACATTCCACAATGCCATTTGACTGTTTTCACACATGCTTCAAGACGCAATCAAGCAGAAGCATTCCCACAGCATCGCTACTATGACACAATGTCTCGTTCCATTCTCAGGAGTCAGAAAACAATGGTTACAATAGCAACCTGAGGCATTTCCTAATGATATATCGCAAGGGAAGCATGTACAGGGTTAAAGCAATAATCCTTGTACTGAGCCTAGCAGCACTCCATACTTCTGATCGAGTCACAGTGTAATGTAGGCCTAGCAAAGAGGTTGAGAGAAAATCAATTAATTATTGTTTGATTATATGATTTGGACCACAGAGGCTTACCATGCCCCACAGTTAATGAGGTAGATTGCATGTTAGTTTCAATGTGTTAGCAGATCTTTCGCACATTTGTTCTTTCTATTTGGCAATTGCATGCATTATTACAGTGCAGGAAGCCTTTAGGAAACACATTAACACAGAAGTTAAGATATTACACAAATATTCACTGATTGTATTTCCTATTTCTTAGCATAAAAACAAAGCAGGAAAACTTACAGCTGCAGTCACTACCTGGGTGAGTACAATATTATTGCTCTAATTTATTGTGACTTGTTTGTTGAGGTTTTGGAAACAGAACAAAGGCTTTTTTGTTGGTGGAACATTGAGTAAAGACCTGTGAGTTCTAGAATAACACTGAATACTGCTCTCACTATTTCTGCAATATAAAGATATACAGTACTTGTCAACAGATTGGAAACATTACAATTTTTTAATGTTTTTGAAAGAAGTCACTTATGTTCACAAGGCTGTATTTATTTAATCAAAAATATGACCCACTTTATATTAGGTGTCCTTAACTACTATGTACTAACATTTTAATTAATCTTGATACAGTGCACTTATTGTGTACATACATGTTTTTACATTGTAATTACCTTTTAAAAATGACCTGTATGTAATTACATCTGTAATTAATTTCTGTAGTTACATTTATAATTACAATTCTGAGACAGAATTATAATTCTGTCTTGGAATGGAGCATGCCTGGCTCTTGAGGTTTTTCTGCTCGGGAAGCTCCCACCCGGCTCCATTTAGAGGGGATGAGAGCCAGGTGACTGCATCCCGCACTTCGGGTCCCGCTGCCGGGGCGGTGCACAGTATCCAATCTTGGGGCTCACAGGTTGATCTCACCGAGGAGCTGGACCTGACCTTTTTTCCAGCCTCGCTCTCAAGTTCAGTTATTCTCAGATCGGATCAGTAAGCACACTCCACGGATTTTTACAGTCTGCCTGAGTGCAGGTTATTGGCCCACTGGGAGATGGGTTTTGAGGCAGATGTTCAGAGCGGACTCGTCTCCTCTCTCACTCCCGGTAATCTTGAGTTAGTGGATGTGAAAAAAAAGTTGCCCTTTAGAATTTTATGGTTTCATGTATCAGGACATAATAAAAATCATCTTGTCAACAAAATTCTTCCAGAATGATGCGAGACACTGATACTGTCATACAGAAAATTATTCCTTCAACTTATTGCTGTGGCTTTAGAAGCAATTTAATCATAGTGTGTACTTAGTTTTTCACCCATGGCTTTTCCATTTTGGCTTAGTTTTTGTTAAATAAATAATTACAAGGTGTAATATGTCATGTGTTGTTGTTCATTTAAGGTTGTATTTACCTAATTTTAAGACCTTATTTAAGATTTTATTATGTCCTGATACATAAAACCATAGGGTTCATTCAATAGGGTGTCTTTTTCACATGACTGTAAGTTGGGGTCTGTGGAGGAAAAGGAGCCTGACCTTGGCAGGTTGGATGAGCGGTTCCTCCCAGGTACTGAGCATCCCCAGCTCATGAGCCTTCTGTTTCTCCCGGAGCTACACGAGGAAATCACAAAGTCCTGGCCCGTGTTTTTTTTTCAGCCCCAATGCTGAATAATTGTAATGTGAACAGGTTGGATGAACATGGGTGCGTGAGGATAACCCAGGTAGAAGAGGAGCTTGCCATCTACCTCTCTCCTGAGGCAACTTCCTCATGGAAGGCTCTTCTGCCCACTAAGCCCAGTCGTCTAATATCTAAATTAGTGAGCAGGGCATATGCAGCGACATATGCACACTATGGCCATGCTCCAAGCATACCAGGCCCACCTGCTAAGAGATCTTAACCAGGGTGAGAGACTGTCTCCAAAGGTAGTCCCACTGCACACAGCAGATTATGTCCTCCGAGGGATCAATCAGGGCTCAGTGAGAAGGACAAGTCTTTCCAAACTTTTGACAGGTACTGTAGAAGAAATGTAAAGCATTTAATAGATTTATATGTACACTAATTATAAAAATATATGGTCATACACCACAGTTATACAAATTAACTAGATCAATGCATTTATTTACATTTAAATGGAATAAAACATTTAGAAAAAGATTAGATTTAAAAGATTCCTTATCCATAGGGCAGTGGTTCCCAAACTGGGGTATGTGTGCCCCTGGGGGTACTTGAGATGACAGAAGGGGTATGCGAATGTAAAACCAGGAAAATGGTAGTGCCATAAAAAGTCAATACATGACATCCAATCAGATTAAATCATCTTTTGTGGTCAAAACTGACTGCAACCACACAAGCAGTGTGCATATGTTGTGTGCAGTGTATGCTGCCTTAGCAAATCGCGCTACAGCATGCCGTTCTCAACAATGTACCTTTGTAAAAGTGGGGTTTTAGCACTTATAGTATGAAGAACAAATATAGACACAGACTGTGCATAGAGATCAATTTAAGACTCAAGCTCTCTTCGATACAAAAACATACCCTATATGTTTTTTTTGTGCATTCTTTTCAGAATATCCATACGATTGCATTTATTAAATCCATACGATTGTATTTATTAATAATAATAATAATAATATGATAATAATACATATTTTTGTACTTTAAAACCGGGCAGAAGGTCAGAACCATACAGAGACAAGGGAGAGCGCTCAGAATTGCAGTGTGACACTAATGCTGAGTTCACACTGCATGATTTTCAAACTGGTCGGATCACTGCTCTTTTCACACTGCATGACTATCTGGGGTAGCATTCAGTCACTGCTGTGTTTATATTGTGCGATGGATTGGCGACAGGAGGTTTCACACTGCATGACTTTATAATAGGAAGAGTCACCAACAACTCTCTCTGGTACACAAACTACGTTTCACAACCAAACACACATGAGATGTGACAAGTAAACATTCCCGTGCAAGACTGTAATTGTTATTAAAAATTATAAACTGCAGAAAGTTTGCGATCCAAGTTGTCTGTGCGCTGATTTGCAGCAAAAAAAGGAGAAAAAGAAAAAAATATTATGGAGGAGGAAATGGTTGAGGAGACACAGGGAGCAAAGATTGTGTTCTGCAAAGTGAGTTTGAGGTAAATAAATAATTTTGTAATGTGCAGCTGTCGCGGCTGGTCAAGCAAATGTTTGTGCTTTGTTTCTGTTTGATATAATTGTAAATACACTGCTCAAAGAAAATTAAAGGGACACTTTGAAAACACATCAGATCTGAATGGGGAAAAATACCATGCTGGAATATCTATCCTAATATGGACTGGGTAATGTGTTATGAATGAAAGGATGCCACATTGTTTGATGGAAATGAAAATTATCATCCTTCAAAGACACCCCAAAAATCAAAGTGAAAAAATTATGCAGCAGGCTACTCCATTTTGCTGAAATTTCATGTAGCAACTCAAAATGGTACTCAGTAGTTTGTATTGCCCCCACAAGCTTGTGTGCATGCCTGACAACATCGGGGCATGCTCCTAATGAGACGACGAATGGCGTCCTGGGGTATTTCCTCCCAGATCTGGACTAGGGCAGCTCCTGGACAGTCTGAGGTGCAACCTGACAACGTTAGATGGACCGAAACATAATGTCCCAGAGATGTTTTATTGGATTTAGGTCAGGCGAGCGTGGTGGCCTCACAATGGTATCCTTGTATTCCTTCATAGCAAAATTGCAACCATTATGTTGAACGTCCACACCAATGCAGTTTCAAAGGGCTAGCGATCTATCTCATTTTCAAAAAAAAAAAAAAAGATATACTTTTTAGGCACAATTGATCGTCTTGAGCCAGGCATTACGTAACATATGTTGAAAAGGTCACGCCGAACTTGGGCAGAAGTAGGCTACCGCCCCATTGTTTAAAAGTGTGGAGAAGGAGGATTGTTCAAATTTTATTGTAGGTTGCATGCCATATTTATTATTTAATTTATCATTGTTTTACCTGTTTTGTTAAAAAAGCGTTTGTATTAGTCTTCAAACGTTCACTCAACGTTGTTTATTATGATGCATAGATCTCAATTAAAAAAATATATACAGACACTGATGTGTGCAACAACAATACTGTGCCTAGTTCTGATCTACTGTCTTAACATAATATAACTTATTCTTAATCATAATATAGTTAGTTTCTATACTATATGCTTAATATGTAGCTCTGTTTGACACATTTTGTATCGGGGATCCCTGCTCCACATCTCTATCGTTTAAGGTGTCCTTGCCCTGAAAAACTTTGAAGATCCCTGTCCTAATTTGTTTAATAGTTTGAAATTCTTTTGATAGTTTATTTTGTCAGCTATGATCCAGTTATGATCCAAAATGTGAACTACCTTGTTATAACGCCACCTAGTGTCGGACAGGTGTTTGTCTGTGTGCCTGAGTAGCAGTGCATGACCATTCTGTCGATTTTGGGGTCTCTACAATTTACGGTCTCTATCGCCAATACACTTTTAGGGCAGCAAAATCAGTAGAAACACAATGGGTTCCAGCACCTTCAATGCTTGGGCCCCTAATTATAAGAGAGTGAGATCAAAGTTCAACCCACAGTATGACACAAATCCCCTACAACAGACTTTTGAAAAGTAGGTGGAAGTCAAAACACAGTCTAAAGTAATTAAGAATAACAAACTGTGAGTATAGGAGATAATTACAAGACATCACAAATGTAAACAACTGATTATTTTACAAGTATTATTTTGTTTTATTGTACAGGCTTTCATACAGTCAGCCCAGTGTACTGGGGTAAGAATACAAACAGTTATATATATATATTATTAATTTTTTTTAATTTTTCTTAATTTGCATTTGGATTTTCATTTCATGCATATGTATGTGAATTTCATCATTTAAAACAGCCCAGATGGGAAAGGTGTTCCCTTGGCACCATGGTTAGCCCCAATTATATGGGAAGGAACTTTTGATCCCACATTGATTGATTCGATCTACAGACAACAAAACATCACCATAGCAACTACAGTCTTCACTCTTGGAAAGTGAGTTTCTATCTCTCCTCTAAACCTCATTGACCTTGAAACTTTTACTTTTCCAGAAGTTTTCCAAAGAAAAACACTGATAAAGGACATATACTTGAAAAGTGTACTTGAGTAGAAAGTAAAAATACTTAACTACTGTCCGCCTGTGATTTGAACAATATCAAAATAAACAAGAATGCTTTTTCAGTACAGCTGAGGCTATAAATGAACGATGGGGCATTTTACATGCAGAAGCTTAAGTTAGACAGAATGCTATATGCTTTAGATCAGAGGGTATTCCAGAAAGCAAGGTTATCTTACATACTTACAAACATACACTGAACTCTCGGTTGATAAATCTAGCCATTTTGATATGTTTATCAAGGCAGCTACAACTGAGAAAAAAAAAAAAAAAAAAAAAAAAAAAAAAATATATATATATATATATATATATATATATATATATATATATATTACTCCACTGTACAACATGGTTAAGGTGGAAATTTTTTTAATTTTGTCAACTCTGTCAGGTTTTATGAATGATGGTTGACAAGTGCTCTCAAAAAAAAAAACATTTAATATAACATTTAACAATAATGAGATTTGTTTTGTTAATTTTGAAAGAAATGTCTTATTCTTTTTCAATTTATTGTGTAAAAATGTTAAAACATCAATGGAACTACATTATATTGTGTCTTAATTACCTACGAATATTGGTGATATATGTTTAATATTAAAATGATGGAGGAGAATTAAGAAATGTAGAAACCGGGAATTTATTTTATGACTTAGCTCCTTTACTGAACACCAGTATTACATAACTGAAGACTTTACATTGTTTTTGGATAGATTAAATTAAATTAGCATGCTTTTAAGTGTGTCTGACAGAGTTCCCTTTCAGTCGGTCACGTTCGACGTACGTCGGAACTGACCAACGAATTGGGATCAGTTTTCAGAGACCAATCTACTTCGAGTGATTAAAAACGAGCCAATGGACATTGGCATGCGGTTCACGCATTCCATGCACCGCCCCGCAGCGCGGGTATAAACACGGAAGTGGAAGTACCGCATATCGCTTTTAACTTCGGAGCCGAACGGTCTGCTGTATTAAGCTGTTTCTACGAAGAGTGTTTAACCGGAATCTCGAGGAGGATCGCTCTCTTACCTGGGTGCTGGTGTGACGGCGCGAGTCAGCGAGTGGCCGCTGCAACATACACTTGTCTCGGTGTTGGTTGGCTGGGCGTTTCCGTTCTTTGAGTGCTCACACGCAGGCTTGCTATCGGACTGCTGTGAGCCGCGGCCATCTCCCTGAGTGCTTCAGCACTTCTAAAAGAGCATTTCCTTCTAAAAGAGCAACACGGTTTGACTCGGCATCTTTTTCAAGATGTCATTCAAACCGTGTGTTTCTGGATGCGGTTGTTTCCTGTCCTCATTTGACGGCCACGATCTCTCTCGCACATAAACATGCGAGATTGCGTTCGTGGGTGATTCATACTCTCTCAGGAGAGTGTGATCACGTCAGCGCGCAGTTCGTCTTACCTTTCTCATAAGGGCTTGGGCGTTCAGCGCGCCGTGTGCCGTTGAGCGGCCGGCTGACAGCGTCACTCGGCGCTCTAGATGGGTGGTCGAGACCATGAAACCTCAAACGGGGTTGAGTCCCTTTGCCTATTCCCCGATCTAGTTCTTTTTCTGGTGCACCAGAAAAGGGCTACTTCGGCTAATAAGCCTTGGTGACCTGAGGGTTACAGTGGGGCTTCCCCACCGGGTACATCCCCACGGGCCCCCACTCCCCTAGCATCACAAGCATGCTGAGACTGTGTTTGTGGGTGGTTCACGGTCTCTTATGAGAACGTGACCACGTCAGCGCGTTGTTCGTCTTCCCTTTCTCAAAGGCTGGAGCGTTCAGCGTGCTGTGTGCCATTCTGATGGCCACGCTCACAGTCTCACATGCCTGCTGGTAGCTTACAGATGGGATTGCTGGTTCTAAAAAAAAACCAAAAAAACAAGGACCTAGCGTTTCATTTGGGGCTCTGGCAGAGGACAGATGTCAATTGCTGCATCGGAGAGAGGGAAATATGGAACACCAAAAGGGCCATAATCTGTATAAGTGCTTTTTCTCTCTCTCACTACCCTCTGTCCTGCATGCACGAGGGTAGTCCCGACCCAGGGGTTATGCAGGAACTGCGTGTGGTGATGGACCTCGTGCTTCGGGCGACGAAAGTCACCGCACGCTCCCTGGGTCAGGCGATGTCCACACTAGTGGTCCAGGAATGTCACGTGGGGCTAAACCTGGCAGAGATGCTTGAGCCCAACAAAGTTCGGTTCCTCAATGCCCCTGTCTGTCAGGCTGGCCTCTTCGGCGACGCCATCGAGAACTTCGCCCAGCAGTTCTTGGTGGCCCAGTAGCAGACGGAGGCAAAAAAAAAAAAAAAAACCTGTCCCGATGACCAGCTGCTGCCTCCACCCAGTCATCGGTCACAGTGTCTCTGCCTGCTTGTCGCCGAGGGTGTCCCCCCCTGCTAAAGCCAAGCAGCAGCCTCCACCCAGGCAGCAGGTGGCCGGGCACAAGGGAGGCACCCTACCCGTCCAGGGTCCCGCGAAACCTGCAAGCGGCCCTGAAACGGGTGGCCCAGTGAGAAGGGGATCTGCTCTTGGGGAGGCGGTGTCCGCACCCCCCACCCCCCCCAGAGGAGGACTGAGAAGGACCCTTAGTTTCTACGGGCGGGAGTGCCCCTAGAACAGGTGTCCAGGCATGCTGTGGTCTTCACGGATGCCTCATCCACCGGCTGGGGGGCCACGTACAACGGGCATGCAGTTTCGGGTCAGTGGACGGGGCCCCAACTGCATTGGCATATCAACTGCCTAGAGCTACTGGCAGTACGTCTTGCTCTGGGCCGCCTAAAAAAGCCGCTACAGGGCAAGCACGTACTGGTCCGCACGGACAGCACTGCGGCCGTTGCGTACATCAACCGTCAGGTGGGTCTACGCCCCGTTGCATGCTCCGGCTCGCCGCCATCTCCTCCTTTGGAGTCAGAAGCATCTGAGGTCGCCGCACCATTCACATCCCAGGTGCGCTCAACCGGACAGCCGACGAGCTCTCACGGCAGCCGACACCTCCGGGGGAGTGGCGACTCCATCCCCAGGTGGTCCAGCTGATATGGGGCCTCTTCGGAGCCGCACAGGTAGACCTGTTTGCCTCTCCAGAGTCGACCCATTGCCAGCTGTATTACTCCCTGACCGGGGGCACCCTCGCACGGATGCACTGGCACACAGCTGGCCCGGGGCCTCACGCAAGCGTTCCCCCAGTGAGCCTTCTCGCACAGACACTGTGCAAAGTCAGGGGAGGACGAGGAGCAGGTCTTGCTAGTTGCTAAGCCCTACTGGCCCAACGGACCTGGTTCTCCGAACTAACTCTCCTCGCGACAGCACCTCCCTGGCCCATTCCTCTGAGGAAGGACCTACTTTCTCAGGGACGGGGCACACTATGGCACCCGCCGGACCTCTGGCGGGACGTGGAGGTTCTAGGTGGTCTACCACAGGCAGTGGTGGACACCATCACTTCCGCTAGAGCCCCCTCTACGAGGCGCCTCTATGCATTGAAGTGGAACCTGTTCGTTGAGTGGTGTTCTTCTCGCCGCGAAGACCCCCGAAGGTGTTCGATTAGCGCCGTGCTTTCCTTCTGCAAGATGGGTTGGAGCGAAGGCTGTCTCCCTCCACCCTTAAAGTGTATGTTGCAGCAATAGCGGCGTATCACGATGCAGTTGATGGTAAGTCCTTAGGGAAGCACGACCTAATCGTCAGGTTCCTCAGGGGTGCGAGGAGGCTGAATCCTCCTCGTCCAAACCCGGTACCCTCTTGGGACTTAGCTCTGGTGCTCAGAGCACTCCAGAGCCCTCCCTTCGAGCCTCTGCAGTCCATTGAGCTGAATATCCTGTCCATGAAGACTGTACTCTTGGTTGCATTGGCCTCCATCAAGAGGGTAGGGGACCTGCACGCACTTTCGGTCAACGAATCGTGCCTAGAATTCGGGCCAGGTAACTCTCACGTTGTCCTGAGACCCCGGCCCGGATACGTGCCCAAGGTTCCCACCACCCCTTTCCGGGACCAGGTGGTGAACCTGCAAGCGCTGCCTTTGGAGGAGGCAGACCCAGCCCTGGCTTTGCTCTGTCCCGTCCTCCGCTCTCCGCGCCTACGTGGACCGAACTCAAAGCCTTAGGACCTCAGAACAGCTCTTCATCTGTTACGGAGGCCAGCAGAAGGGAAAGGCTGTCTCCAAGCAGAGGTTAGCCCACTGGATAGTGGATGCTATTGTCTTGGTGTACCAGTCCCAAGACGTGCCCTGCCCGTTCGGGTTGAGAGCGCACTCAACTAGGAGTGTAGCCTCCTCCTGGGCGCTGGCTCAGGGTGCCTCGCTAACAGATATATGTAGAGCTGAGGGCTAGGCGACACCTAACACGTTCGCTAGATTCTATAGCTGGTATCTTCCCGTGTACTCGCCCCCAGTGGCCAGTAGCGCGACGTGCCCGTTCTAGTGTCGGCTTGCGACGCCATTCCCGCCCCCTGGGCCGGATGCGTGCGTTATTTATCTCCAGTCGTGTTCCCCAGAAAATGGCGAACCCTGTCGAGCTCCTCTGTCACCCCTTCGGTGTCAGACGTTGCGGCCGTCTGGCGCCAGGCCTGCACCCGTATGCTTGTGGAACGTGTGTGTAGGCTGGGTTCCATATGTAGCGGTTCCCTAATGGCAACCCCATATGTGTATTCTCCACGGTACCAGCTACCCTACTCGGCTAGCCCCGTGTCTTTCCCTTGACAGAGCTCGCTCTGTGCGTCTCTGGCGGTGTTCTTCCCCCCTGGGACCAGGCTGGATCCACCCCAGAGACTGCCATATGTTGTACTACCCTGATAGGTTAGTCCTTATGTGTAATTTGCCACCTCTCCTTCCATTTGAAGGATGTGGCCCCCCAGCGTTCTGTTTCTAAACGGGCACGCTTTCCCAGCGTTATCCAATAGTCACTTTGAGTGGGTCTTGCAGGAACAGCAGTGACTGTTCCTCCCTGCCTGGAGCCTTGACTTCCTCTCCAATGTAGGAGCGGTCCAGTGAGCTCAAGCAGGGCGCTGGAAGGGCCAGCATCCTGGCGTGTTGGTAGGGATCCCAATTCGTCGGTCAGTTCCGACGTACGTCGAACGTGACCGACTGAAAGGGAACGTCTCGGTTACGTATGTAACCCTCGTTCCCTGAAGGAGGGAACGGAGACGTACGTCCCGTCGCCAGGTGCTGTGCTTCAGCTGAAGGCCGAGTCACTTGTCTCGGCTCCTCAGTTGAAAAGCGATATGCGGTACTTCCACTTCCGTGTTTATACCCACGCTGCGGGGCGGTGCGTGGAATGCGTGAACCACATGCCAATGTCCATTGGCTCATTTTTAATCACTCGAAGTAGATTGGTCTCTGAAAACAGATCCCAATTCGTCGGTCAGTTCCGACGACGTCTCCGTTTCCTCCTTCAGGGAACGAGGGTTACATACGTAACCGAGACGTTTACACAAATTAAGTTATGGAGTGAATAAATATAAATTAAAAAAATATATATATATTTATAAATAAGCCTGTTCCCTTACATGGTTCATTATCTGAGACCTTAGTCTACAAAAATACCAATTTTTAATGATGTAGTGTTAGTTTTAACACTAGTTTTTGTTAGTTTTGATGTAGTTAGTTATTTTTAACATCTAAAACATGTTTTGTCTCTTTATCTCAAGAATCAGTGATGTACAATTTACCTTGATCTTCAAATTCAAAAGGTTTTCACCCCCATTTCTTTAATATCTTATTTAGGACAGTACTAAATTGCATTTGGTATGATGTCACTTATTTTGTTAAACGTATTCACAGTTTCACAGATTCTGCAAGCGTTTCACATACTTTTTTTGCAACTGTATATCGATAGTATATAACATTGTATATAACAATAGTATAGTTTGTCTCTTTTTTCAGTTCTTGTGTTGGTGGAATTTAATTGCTTTTATTTTTATTTATTACTTTTTAATCACTCTCCCTCTCTGTTTTTCAGGTATACAGTGTTTCTTAAAGATTTCCTGGAGTCTGCGGAGCAGAATTACTTTGTTGGATTTCGTGTGCATTATTATGTGTTCACTGATCAACCAGAACAGGTTCCTGTGGTGAAACTGGGTGAAAAACATAATCTGACGGTGTTAAAAGTCCCTAGTTCTAACAGATGGCAGGATATCAGTTTGAGCAGGATGGCAAGACTGGAAAAACTGATTGAGAGTCGATTGGTCAATGAAGCCGACTATATTTTCAGCCTTGATGTGGATTCAAAGTTCTATGGTCACTGGGGGGTGGAGACTTTGGGTCGTCTGGTAGGTGTGATACATCCATGGTTTTATGGTTCCCCTCGTGAACAATTCACATATGAACGCCGGCCAGAGTCTCAAGCGTTCATTCCTTATTCTGAAGGTGATTATTATTATGGTGGGGCTGTGATCGGTGGCTTAGTGGAAGATGTATATCAGCTTGCTAAAACCTGTCGGGAGCAGCTGGACATTGATAAATCTAAATCCATTGAGGCAGTATGGCAGGAGGAGTCTCATTTGAACAAGTACTTCCTTTATAACAAACCCAGTAAACTGCTTTCACCTGAGTATCTGTGGGATGACAAAAAATCTAAACCAGAAGAGATCAAAATCATTCGCTTCTCTCAAGTTCTTAAAAACTATGCTGAAATTCGTCCAAACCCTTAGCAGCTGTTACCAGAAACTTGAATATCATTTGCACTTTATTTGAAATAAGTATAAAAATAACTGAAAATAACATGTACATGCAAATGATTCACTAATAGACCATGTAGCAAAATATAAATGTAATAAATTATTTATAAATTTTATACAGTTTGCTATTTCTTACTTTGGGTTTTATATAGTCCATATTTTTTGGGCTATGTGTCTCAAATTAAAATAAATAAATAAATAAATAAATAAATAAATAAATATTTATTTATTTATCTATCATGTTTATGTGCTATAAATTAAAGTTATTTTGAAGTATACAACCTATCCCTAAACTAATAACAAAATCAGTGATTGAAATACATTTTGATAATACCCCAGTTATGACAGCAGGTGGGTTGGTTGTTTCAGTGCTGGGTGTATTACTTACAAATAGTAGTCGGTTACTGATTCCAAATTACTTGACAAAAATTTGTTACATTTTAATGTGTTTGAAAGACAAGCCTTCCACAGGAGGGGAAAAATCCTTGATTCTTTGATCTAAGAGCTGTGAGTCTCAGTCAGCAGCTTCTAGGAGATATGTCCCTCTCTAGTGGTTTGTGACGGTATTAATTATTTCATAACTCTGCTATGTCCCCCGGAGGTGACGGGCCAGGGTCTAATTTGTGAGTGGCCATATTCCCTGAAAAGAATCAAACAATAGGTATGATACCAAAACTCTGAGCTATGCCCTGGGCCAAGCCTTGGGAGGAAGGGTGCGTAGCTTGGGCAGTGGACATAGGGAATAGTGTCACAGACACTCTTGCTGGTGCGACGTACTGGTAGTGACATCATAGGCTGTCGCCGGCCAATATTATTGTTGCGTTTAGACTGGTGTTTCAGAAAAAGGTCACACTGGAAGTGTTCCCCAAAATCTCAGGGAACCAGGGTTACATAACCAAATACTTTTATGTGAAGAAAAGAAAAACTTTTGAGTGTGTAGCAGAATGGTAAGCAAGCTTTGGGACATACTACTTCGTCATAATTGTGTCTTTTAAAGGGGACCTATTATGCAAAATTCACTTCAATAAGGTGTTTGAACACAGATGTGTGTCTACAGTTTGTGTAAACAACCAGCCTATAATGGTAAAAATCCACCCACTCCTTTTATAATAATCTCCACAAATCATATACAGTCTCTCTAAATGAGCAGTTCCAAATATCCCCATACACTTATGTAAGAGTAGGGGGAATCCCCACTCATGACTGGTGATTAATCTGCCTAATATGCATAGATACCGTCCTGAGTGAGCTGCATCAGTCCGCCATTTCTTTTTCCTCGCTGTGGCAGCTGGAGATATACAATGACTGTGCCAAATTACAAATATTCTGTTACTGGATGTACCATCGAACATAAAAGTCTCCATAGACTCCCAGCATCTGAGCCACTGAGGACCATGGTTGAATTTCATATATGAAAGAAATGTGCCAGAGAAAATAATTAAAGTGTTAAAAATTTGCGCTAATACTTTTAATATTTTGAGATGAAACTTCACAGACACATTCTGGGGACACCAGAGACTGATAGTATAGCTTGTGAAAAGGGGCATAATAGGTCCCCTTTAATGGACAGCTCTGTAGCTTAGTTACAAGCATCCTGTGACTGTTTAAACTGCCCTGTCAATAATCTTGTCACAGTTAAAATCCTCCATATTCAACTTAATTTAATTTCCTACCATATCGGATCGAAATGTAGTAGCATGTTGATCTGCAGTCGTGGGTCTTTCATACAGAGAGCTCTCCTCATAATTTCATCAGGTTAGATACTGATTACGTCTCAAACATAAATGGACCAAAAAAAATAATTTTTTTATCTTCTGAAAACGTGAATGAAAAATCTGTTAGGCCTACATGTATCCATCATGCCTGTTGGTTGTTAAATGTTTTTTGTATGTTTTTCTTGAAATGTAATAAAACATAAAAAAAAGAAATAAAAAAAAAAAGTAATTCTTGCACATCTGCCATGTTTGTAGTTTTTCATTTTTATTCATGTGTGTAGTTGTAATCAAATCCTCGTCCAGCTCGCAATGGGTTGTAGGCAAAATTAGCTGTTAGAGAATGAATCTGTACTTAGTAAAAGTAAAAAAGTAGCTTTGAATTTTAACATACTAAGATTTGTGACACACAAATTCTAATTTTGAATACTACTCAGGACTGATAGTATGTGAAATGGGATGCAACAATGTATAAGTATGTTTTCATTTTTTTATTTTTTTTTATGGTCACTTTTTATTGGTTCATTGATTAACACACATCTGCTATTTGGTTGGGATCCTTATTTATTACCTTCAACTGTGTTTTGTCCCTTAAAATCTGTGACGCCAACATACTTTTCCGGACATTTCTACAGTTGCACATGTACATGAGATATCTTGTACATAACCCATCACATACACCATGTTTTGCATTGCTGTTTGAGCGTGCTGAAGCTAAAGATGATCAAAGGTACAATGAAGCGCTGCACAAACCATATCTGCACAAAATGACGCAAGGGTCATTTTGCACAAGGGTCATTCTTCAATTGGGGTGGCAAATGAGGGGCAGAAAATGCTTTAAAATGCTTGTCTATTTTCTTTTAATAAAATGTATAGCTATGCATTTAAAATTAGTTTAATATGCTATATCCATTAAAAGCTTAATAACATTTAGATTTTTAAATAATTTTAATCAAACACTGGTGAAACAACCACTTATGTCTATGGTGTTACCAATATTTGAAGCTACATTTTGGTTTGTTTTAAAATGAGCAGGGATATGCAACTTTATGTAATAATAAATAAATAACTTTAAGGACTCGGTTTGAATGATTATGTTTTTTTTTTTTTTTTTTTTTTTTTTTTTTTTTTTTTTTAAAGAAATGTTTAATTGTTCATCTTGGCCCTATTTTTGCCAAAGAAGAATTGTTTTTTTTTTTTTTTTATTTTTTTTTTTTTAAAGAAGATAATTATTGGCTATACATAAAAGGCAGGGATTAAGGTAGCACAGACCATTTTAGTCTTTATTCTAAAAGATTAAATCCACTTTACAGTCTAAAAACATTAAATTATAAGATTAAATGGCTCTGAAGGAAATACATTTCAGATAGGCCTACATTTTGAAGTAACACCACAGATGTAATATTGCATAAAAAGTTTGTGGCGTTACTATACAGCCTGTGGTGTTACCAGGAAAGACAGTAACACCACAGACAAAATAGCCTAAATCCAGACTTTTCTAAAATGGAGGCTGCCATCATGATATTTTCAAGGTCAGGGGACATTTTGGAAATATTAATAAGTATGTATTTATAATTTTTTTTTTTTTAAATATGTAAAATCTGCAAGTTATTAACATAACACCACAGACACTAATAAAGTGCGACACATGAAATAGTCCGAAATTTAACCAACTTTAAGAAAATTAACAAGAAAGAATGTCTTCACCATGCACCCCTCAGATCACCCAGAACCTGCAATGAACTTTACACAGAAAAAGTAGTCCAAATAGATTTCCCCCTTTTCATAAAGGGACGACATCCATTGATGTAACACCAGAGGTGTTGGACTCGAGTCACATGACTTGACTCGAGTCAGACTTAAGTCGCTCTTTTAGGACTTGAGACTTGCTTGACAAATAATAAAAGACTTGACTTGACTTTGACTTGGTATTCATGACTTGAGATTTGACTCGGACTTGAGTTAAATGACTCGAAATAACTTGTTTTTGTTTAATGGATATCAGTTTTTGAACACGCCGCAACTTGACCACGTGACACAGCAAGCAGGCAGAGCGCTAATGTAAGAGACAGACGTGAATGAACCGGAATGGCCAAGTATCCATGGTAATCAGTCACTCACGGATAATGGCATGCCCATGCTCGCGCCCGCGTTCAGTGTTGCTAGATAGGGCGAGTTCCGGGCCGCGCTGTATCCATCATTTTCATACGAAGAGGTCGCGATGATGAGTTCAAATATTGCACAAAAAAACTCCCTCTTCGCTACGAAACCGTCAAGCACTGTAAGTTGAAATGTGGTATCCGACTTGTTGCACAATGATGGATAATTGTATATTATATTTT
Source organism: Paracanthobrama guichenoti (assembly GCA_018749465.1). NCBI lineage: Eukaryota > Metazoa > Chordata > Actinopteri > Cypriniformes > Gobionidae > Paracanthobrama > Paracanthobrama guichenoti. Next base: position 13,849,108 of record CM031947.1, on the reverse strand, counting down.
TCTTGTTGAATAATTAACCAGTTTTGCTGAAGACCCCAAATGTGTGTGTGTGTGTGTGTGTGTGTGTGTGTGTGTGTGTGTGTGTGTGTGTGTGTGTGTGTGTTAATGCGGAATATCCGCGGGAGTGTTACTAGTATCTCAGTTCACAGATTGTTTCTGTATTGTTTCTATATATAAAAATGTCGACACAATGTAAAGTATTTGCGCTGGCTCTTATTTTCAATCATTTTGCTCCTTTTGTGCTTGTCAACTGTTGACATTGTAGGCTACTGTCTGTGTTGTATTTGTGTTTGGACGGCTGGGTTAAAGTCACTCCATCATTTCTGTGCGTTCTGCAATGGAGCAGATTTTTGACAAATTATGTAAAAAAAAAAAAAAAAAAAAAATGTTATAGTCTCCCATTGATTGAAATTATATAAATAAAAAATGCAACACTGCACAAATGTAAAATATGATTTTTCTTTATTTGGGGTCAAAAAGACAGATAGTTTACATAAATAGCATTTCATTTTTAATTAAAAATAAAACCAATCAATCAGACACAGGTCAGAAAAAAACGGGTATAACACTTGACATTCTGTCCCCCTCACTTTTGAAATGATGGCTACGCCTAAAATCAATCAACTGTTATTGAAGAAATACAAAAGCCTTTATTTCATCATGGCTTTAATATTTTAAAAACAGGTGACAAGTACTGCACACCTATGTGTGCTATAGCTAATGAACCTTCGTCAGAGTGTGAGCAACAAACACAATCTGAGTTCTCTTAAATTTATTAGTCATCACATGGTCACGCTGTACAGGACTAGCAGGAGAGAGAAAATTCTAATAACACAAAGAGAACGTATCTCACCCAATATATTGGCCTAGTTTTAGGCTTTGTAGTTTTAATTTTTAGGATTTTATTGTATTAACAACTCTGCTGTATGTGGACTCCTTTAGAGTAGAAATGCATATTGCAATTTTTGTTGCAAATAAAACTCCCATAGTCCACAACTACTGTAGTTTTAGCTTATTTTAATATATAAATTCAGTTCAATCATCAAACATTTGTATGACTTGCCAGTGATTTGCTTGACCAAAAGCTATGACTTGACTTGACTTGGCTTGACATAAAGCAGTAACTTGACTCTCACAAAAAAATGACTTGGACTTGCTTGAGACTTGAGGGTTAAGACTTGAGACTTGCTTGTGACTTACACATGTGTGACTTACTCCCACCTCTGTGTAACACCACAGACATGAATTTGGGGGACACTATGTTTTTCTTAGATATTACAAAATATGTATTTTGTATATGTAAATACTCAATTAAATATGTATTTTAAAACAAAAATGTATCTATTAATAGTGCACAAATTGTGTTTATCCTACAGAATACAACCATAAAAATATTTTATAATTTATTGGTATTTAAAGTTAATTTCAACTGTTGTAAAGTAGAGGGACACCACTTGCCACCACAAATAAAGAATGACCCACAAGTGAAGCTTGAATTAAGTTATGTGCTAATCAGAGTGTGTCTGATCTAAGCCATAGATGCACTTTTCCCACAACAGTGCGCTGAAACAATAACTAAACTCAGAGAATTCACAACGTTTTATTTCAATAGTGTTCTCACTATAATGTTATGTATATGACAGTCCCAGTAGTTATTAATGTTGTGCATTGCTATTTGGCTGCCAGTTGTCCCTTCTGGTTGAAGACAACCAAACCAAACTAACTCCTTTGGGATCGAATAAAATTGTAGTTCGGGGTTTCATTGATGACTGTTGTTACAGTTAACACTACAACATATCCCGGTGTGGTGGCTAAGGCCACACATAATAAAGATTTCATTTGAATATAGTTTTCTTATTTTCATTTATTTTATTTATCTTCTTGTAGGAGAACTTGATATTTTGTTGGCTTCTGTGAGAGATATTTTTTCTTTGTCTTGTTTATCAATTTCTATAAAAATATTCTGTTGTTTATCAATTATGGGAAATGTATGTTTTGGGGAACATGTCATGTAACTTTTGCATACTTTTTGTGTTTTACATTTATTTTTATTATTGCTTTAAGGTGAATGTTTTTTTTTTTTTTTTTTTTCATATGTTTATGGAGTTTATTTGTGTAACTATTTTTTCAATATGTAATGAAATTTGAATTGAGATGTTTGTGAGACCTCTTTAATAACAAAATGGTTTGGTTTGGCTTGTTAAAAGGACATAGTTTTCTGTGTCTGGTTAGTTCTGGTGAACCCTGAAGAAAATATCTGAGGCCCTGAACTCAGTAATTTGCTGTTTTTCCTCATTCATTTAATCTTTATGATAGATTTTATGTTGGTCTCAGCATTGAAAGAAATGGGACAGAGGGTTTTCTCCTGTGTGTGGAAGCTGTATTCTCTATGTTCCTATGTTTAACATATGGGACCCGTCCCTATAAGGAATAGGTTTCTGCTAAGGGTCTTCAGGAGCTCAAGGAGAGCCTGGATGTTGGACAAGGAGAGTACCATATTTGGACTTGTTTTTCTATATGCATCACATTCCTATGCCCTGAGCTGAGGATGTACTCTCTCTCTCATTGGTTAAACCTTTTCTACACCCCTTGTATTCTTTGTATATAACTACTAATTCTACATCAAATAAAGTGAGATGTTACACTCTCCCTCAGCGCTGAGTATTTGTTAATTCAATTGCCAAAACAGAAAACTGGGATGAGGCACGAAGGGGCAAAAACCTAACAATTTGGGGGCTCGTCCGGGATTTCTCCAGACAGGTAAGAAATACAATGCTTAAGTGCATCTTACTGTCTGTTGAGAAATAGATCCTTGTATTTTCGTGCCACACTTTTTTCATATTTGTTAAAAGTGGGGATCCTTGTATTTTTTGATAAATGCGGGAAGAGTGAAAAGGGACTGATCAACCTTTCATTTTTGGTGTTATCCTCACAGATTTTATTCGTGGGAAGATGAATAGATGAGTTTGAGTTGAAGATTTTCTCTCTCTCTTGAGTCTATTTCATTGTGGTATCCTCAGTCCTTGTTGGCAATTGAATGAATAATATTGAATAAAAATATTATTATTTCGGTCAAAATAAAAATACCAAAAGTATAAAAAGTTAATATAAAGCTGCAGACTTTTATTTTATTTGTCAATTTTCTAAAATTATAAGGCTTGCATTAAAGCAAAGGAGAAATCTTTGTTGGCTGTTTCAAATGGGTGACACGATTAGTCGACCATTAACGGGGGAATCCCCAAAGGATTTCATGAATCGCAATAATAAAGTGTTTTTCACAGAACCCTATCTTTCTAATCTCGCGGGATGGTCAGAAAGGAAAATACAATTAGATCCGTTTCCCTGCGATGGTTCCTTTAAGGATGAAAATATGCGTGCCGCAAAAGATATGATCTTTAATTCCTGGGGTGCCTAGACTGGCTGAAGAATTATATGAAAGAGTCATATCAAATTTGGATGAAAATGAAAACTTATTGGGATAAAGGGCCAGAGATAAAGAAAGAAGAGAGCTCTCTCTCTCTCTCAAACCCAGCTGCAGCTGAAATCTGAGGCGTCCCTCCCCTCGTATGAATGTTTTGTTTCTGCTGAAGGTCCAAAGCCCTTGACTAATCGATTATATCCGCAGTTACCAACCACAACAGAAGTTTTTCCGTTTGTACAAATTCCTGATGGATTTAAAATCACTACATTGAGTGTAACAGAAGCAGTGGTAATTTGTAAAGATCTGCCGGATCCTTCTAAAACACCACACCAATTTGTAGCAGTACTGAAACTGTTAACAGCCTACAGTCAACTGACGGGGCGAAGTTATCGTTTTATTTTGACTAAAACACTGCCTGCAGAAATTACGGAGGAGGAAATGATTAGGGAAATTGATTACTTAAACCCCATATATGATACACTGCCTACACATCGTGTAGTGTCTCGGGAAGATACTAAGCCCCTTGATTTGTCTAAACAATCATGAGTGCTTTTATTTGCTGATTCTGATGATGATGAAGACGAGGCTGATTGGGTATGGGCCAGCTCAGGTAAACTCAAAGAATTTTTCAAGCAATTGACTGCTTTTTTGCTGAAAGTGTCTTCTGCTAAACAAGACATTTCGCATGCAGCCAATGCCAAACAGAGAACTGGAGAAAGCCCTGTTGCATTCTTTAACAGATTTAGACATGCTTGGGTGGAGGAATCTGCAATTCCTATTGCTCAAAATTGTCCGTTGTTCTTAAATGCGTTCCTAAATAATATGAACAAGGACACTGCACAGTTAATTCGCATAACTACTCCAAATATTACTACAATTTCTGTTGATGAATTGGGACGACGCCTGCGTGAGCTTTCCTCCGCTGGAGCCTTTGATGTCTCCCGGGGCAAGGCTCCTGCAATGCTTCAAGTTAATGCTGTTGTGAATCCTGGCCCGCAACAGTCTGGAAATGTGAGATGCTGTTTTTATTGTGGCAAACCAGGCCATTTTCAAAGAGACTGTAGGAAAAAAGAGTGGGATTTGAAACAGAGGTCAGAAAGGCAGAGAAAAAAGGGCTCTGGTGGCACTAAGCAAAGGCCAATAGCACCCCCTGCTGCAAAGACTGACAAACAAAATCCAGTCTATCCCATTTCCTGGCCACAATGACTCAGTTCCAGTTCAACTAATCCTTCTTTTGATAATTTTTCACTGATTTCTTTGAGTTATCCAAATGTGTCAACTGTTTTGCCATTTATTGAGTTAAATGTTGACCATAAACCCAATGTCTTTCTCATTGACAGTGGTGCAACCATCTCATCTGTATCTTCACTTGTTTATGAAGGCTCGATTACAGGAAAACATGTGAACTCAGTGGGAATCAACGGTGTACCTATAAAATGCGAAATGACACCAACAGTTCCGGTTACTTATAATGATATCCCATCATTGTTTAAAATGCATGCTTTTGCAATTATACCCGATTCTCCATTCTGCCTTTTGGGTAGAGATTTGATGCATAAATTAGGTATTCAACTTCACTTTGATGCTGACTCTCTACAACTTATGTTTCCTGCAGCCTACTCTCTCACTGTTGATACAGGAAATGCTCTCCTCGAGGACAAGTCTGCAACTGAGCTCAAAGAGGAAATTGAGGGCGTCCACCCCAAATTTTGGGCGGCCCATAAGGATGACACAGGATTCATTGATGTCCAGCCCTATGCTGCTAAGCTAATCACAGACAAGCCTGTGTATCAAAAACAATACCCCCTCTCTAAAGAAAAGGTGGAGGGTATTCTTCCTGTTATTGATAGACTACTGGCTCAAGGCATCCTGGTGCACACTCATTCACCTTATAATACACCAATTAATCCAATTAAGAAAGCAAATGGTTCCTGGCGTTTAACTCAAGATTTGAGAAAAGTTAATGAGTTAGTAATACCTTTATCTCCTATTGTACCTGATGTGCAAACTATAATTAATTCTATTCCTTCTGAACATTAATTTTTTTACTGTTTTAGATATATCTAGTGCTTTTTTCAGCATTCCTGAACTCAGCCATTGTTCGCTTTTACCCTGGAAAATTCACAATTAACGTGGACACGCCTCCCACAAGGGTTCAGAGATTCTCCGGCTGTTTTCTCTGCTGTAGTGCACGCAACGCTGAAAGATGCCAAGCTTCCTCCAAACACCTGTCTGCTTCAATACGCAGATGACATCCTCATCACAGGTGCATCTGAGGACATGTGTGCTGCTGCCTCTAAAATTGTCTGCAACATTTTGGCAGAAGCTGGTTTCAAGGCATCTCGAGAGAAGCTACAGTGGGTACAGAGGAGGGTTGAATACCTTGGACATGAACTGTCACAGGGCAAAGTGCAATTGTTTGCTGACAGAGTGAAAGCTATTGCTACCTTCAAACACCCATCGACACGGAAGCAAATGCAAAGCTTCCTGGGACTGGTTAATTATTGCCGCTCAAGGGTGCCCAACTGTTCCATGTATGACAAAATCCTGAGAACTGCTACTCTGGGGGACAAAGAGGACATTACATGGACAGCTGAGATGGACAAAGCATTCAGACATTTGAAATCCTCCCTTATGAGACCTCCTGCACTCGGCCTCCCAAGATACACTCAAGAGTTTCACCTGTACGTGCATGAAAGTGGAGGCACAGCCGCTACAATCCTGGCCCAGGAGCATGAGGGTACTTTTCGTCCCATAGCTTATTTGTCTAAAACTCTTGATTCAGTAGCCAGGGGACTCCCTGCTTGTTTACGTGCAGTGGCTGCTACAGCGCTCATGGTGCAAGATGTTGAAAAAATTGTGTTATCACATAAATTGATAGTGCACACCTCTCATCAGGTAGGAGTCATTATGAGCAATATTTCTACTCAACATATGACTGCTCAACGCCGCTCTGGCTATGAGGCTATATCATTAGCTACTGCTAATTTGATTCTAAAGCCAACTTCTGTTATTCATGGCCCTACTGTACATTTGCACAGGTTGCTGACGCAAGGTGAATTCGAGAGTGAGGACCATGATTGGCTGACCAGAATCCAAATTTCGACTGCCTGCAGGCCAGATGTTTCTGCATCTGTCCTGGAGGAGGGAAGGGAGTGGTATATTGACGGATCCTGTTTCAAGCCAAATGATAACGTGTTCTTGTGTGGATATGCTATTGTTGAATTACCTGATCATGTAATTGAGGCATACTCTTTGCCATACAAGTCAGCACAAGTTGCAGAATTAGTTGCTTTAACAAGAGCTTGTCAATTGGCAAAAGATCAGTGTGTTAATATATACACTGACTCCAAATATGCATATAGCATAGATGAAGATGCGACAAGACAGTTGAGCAACGAGAAGTCTGTATTAGACAAGAATGGGACAACATTCCTATTCCTAAACTTGAGCAACTTGTCTCTTCAGTCCCCAGACGTTTGCAGACTGTTATAAAAAGAAGAGGGGATGCCACACAGTGGGAAACATGGCCATGTCCCAACTTTTTTGAGATGTTGATGCCATGAAATTTAAAATCAACTTATTTTTACCTTAAAATGATATATTTTCTCAGTTTAAACATGTGATATGTCATCTATGTTGTATTCTGAATAAAATATTGAAATTTGAAACTTCCACATCATTGCATTCTGTTTTTATTCACAATTTGTACAGTGTCCCAACTTTTTTGGAATCGGGTTTGTAGAAAAGGCCTATGATATGTTGTGGAAAGAGGGATTACTAATAAAGTTACAGAAAATGAGTATAAAAGGAAGAATGTATAATTGGATTAAAGCGTTTTTAATTGGAAGAAGTATTAGAGTAAAGGTGGGTGGAGCTATATCTTCTGGAATAATCGATAATGGAACTCCCCAGGGCAGTGTAATAAGTCCACTTTTCTTTATTATCACGATTAATTATGTTTTCTCAAGGATTGATAGAAGTATGGGGAAATCATTGTTTGCTGATGATGGGGCTCTCTGGTTTAAAGGAAAAAATATAGAGTATGACATAAAGAAAATGCAGTGTGCGCTAAATGAAGTGGACAAGTGGTCAGGGGAAAATGGTTTTAAGTTTTCAGTGGAAAAGACCAAAATAATACTTTTACAAAAATCAAGAGGAATGTGGATGTTAAGTTAAAATTAAACTAGAGCGTGTATGTATAGTAAGATTTCTAGGAGTTTGGTTTGATAGTAGATTAACTTGGAGAGAGCATATTGAAAAAATGGTGGGAAGATGCAAGCGAGTAGTGAATGTAATGAGATGTATTTCGGGACAGGAATGAGGAGCAGATAGGTTGACTTTAAAAAAATATATATATATATATATATATATATATATATATATATATATATATATATATATATATATATATATATATATATATATATAAGATCTATAATGGATTATTGTTGTATTGTACACTCACCTAAAGGATTATTAGGAACACTTGCTCAATTTCTTATCAATGCAATTATCTAATCAACCAATCACATGGCAGTTGCTTCAGTGCATTTAGGGGTGTGGTCCTGGTCAAGACAATCTCCTGAACTCCAAACTGAATGTCAGAATGGGAAAGAAAGGTGATTTAAGCAATTTTGAGCGTGGCATGGTTGTTGGTGCCAGTATTTCACAATCTGCTCAATTACTGGGATTTTCACGCACAACCATTTCTAGGGTTTACAAAGAATGGTGTGAAAAGGGAAAAACATTCAGTATGCAGCAGTCCTGTGGGCGAAAATGCCTTGTTGATGCTAGAGGTCAGAGGAGAATGGGCCGACTGATTCAAGCTGATAGAAGAGCAACTTTGACTGAAATAACAACTCGTTACAACCAAGGTATGCAGCAAAGCATTTGTGAAGCCACAACACGCACAACCTTGAGGCGGATGGACTACAACAGCAGAAGACCCCACCGGGTACCACTCATCTCCACTACAAATAGGAATTACAAATACAATTTGCACAAGCTCACCAAAATTGGACAGTTGAAGACTGGAAAAATGTTGCCTGGTCTGATGAGTCTCGATTTCTGTCGAGACATTCAGATGGTAGAGTCAGAATTTTGCGTAAACAGAATGAGAACATGGATCCATCATGCCCTGTTACCACTGTGCAGGCTGGTGGTGGTGGTGTAATGGTGTGGGGGATGTTTTCTTGGCACACTTTAGGCCCCTTAGTGCCAATTGGGCATTGTTTAAATGCCACAGCCTACCTGAGCATTGTTTCTGACCATGTCCATCCCTTTGTGACCACCATGTACCCATTCTCTGATGGCTACTTCCAGCAGGATAATGCACCATGTTACAAAGCTCGAATCATTTCAAATTGGTTTCTTGAACATGACAATGAGTTCACTGTACTAAAATGGCCCCCACAGTCACCAGATCTCAACCCAATAGAGCATCTTTGGGATGTGGTGGAACAGGAGCTAAGTGCCCTGGATGTGCATCCCACAAATCTCCATCAACTGCAAGATGCTATCCTATCAATATGGGCCAACATTTCTAAAGAATGCTTTCAGCACCTTGTTGAATCAATGCCACGTAGAATTAAGGCAGTTCTGAAGGCGAAAGGGGGTCAAACACAGTATTAGTATGGTGTTCCTAATAATCCTTTAGGTGAGTGGATATGGTTCTGCAAATAAATCTCATTTAATTAAACTAGAAAGAATTCAGTCTCAAGAACTAAGAATTTGCTGTGGAGCATATCTAACTTCTCCAGTTTCAGCTCTTCAGGTAGAGATGGGGTCAAATGCTTTTGCAGATAAGAAGGCAGCAATTAATGTCATTCTATTGGGCAAATTTAAGAGGACAGAGTGAGGATCACCCAACAAGAAAAGTAATGTGTCCTAGTTGGGAATATGAGAAGAAAGAATGTAATAGTTTTGGATGGAGTGTGGGAAAATTAGTTAGAGATATTATTTACATTTATTTACATTTTTACAGATGCTTCAAAAGATTCAAAGACAGGTCATGTGGGTTCTGCATTAATTCTTCCAAAGGTTAAAGTATATAAGAATAAAAGGATATCAGACTGTTTATCAGTATATACTGGAGAGATGTTTGCAATAATTATGGCAATAAGGTGGATTAGGAAGTTAAAATATCCAAGGCAGTAATATGTTCAGATTATAGTTCAGCTCTAATAAGTTTGAAGTAGATGAAGTCAGAAACAAGACAAAATATGGTAATAGAGATAATTCAAGAATTATATTCAATCAAACAAGCTAGTTTAAAGGTACAGTTTTTGTGGGTTCCGGCTCATATTGGGTTGAGAGGTAATGAGGAGGCTGATGCATTAGCAAAAAGGCCATAGAAAGAGAAATTGTAGATATACAGATTTTATTTAGTAGGTCAGAAATTAAATCAATTATCAAAAAGAATATTCTGAAATTATGTCAACAGTATTGGGACAATGAAATAAAAGGTAGACATATGTATCAAATACAGTCAATAGTAGGTAAGGGAAGAATATCAAGTGGGAGTAGGATTGAAGAAAATGTGATTACAAGATTAAGAATGGGGCATACAATATTAAATAGAACAATGCACTTAATAAATAAGCATCCAACAGGTTTATGTGAGGTATGTGAAGTAAATGAACCAGTTGAACATGTAATAATGCACTGTAGGAAATATAATGTTAAAAGGAAAGAGTTGAAGGAGGAATTAAATAATATAGGAGTGAAGTTTACAATTCAAAATGTATTAAAATCAAATAGGAGTATAATAAATTTAATGGTAGAATATTTGAGAAACACTGGGTTAAATAAATATAAAATATATAATATATATATATATATATATATATATATATATATATATATATATATATATATATATATATATATATATATATATATATATATATATATATATATATCATATGGTCATTCCTGTATCCTATGGGTTAGCAGATAAACAAGTTCATGCACAAGTGATGCGGGCTCTCCAAAATAGTTAATTCACGAGTTCACACTTACAAATAAGTCAGTTAGAATAAATGGTATGGGTATTTGCCGTACTATCCGAGGAGAGGGCTCCGAGCTCAGTATTTGGCCCGAACCCAGAGTACTCCCCGTACTAGTCCTGGCTGTGGTAGGAACAGGCCAAGAGTGATGAATCGGGGTGGTGGAGGGATGCTGAAAACTGTTGAGAAATGTCAGTGGGTTGACTCTGTGCTTCCTCTCATGCTGATAGGATAGATGTTGCTGATGACGAGTTGTTTTAGATAGAGCAATTGAACCTTTCAAACTTTGTTACTAAAACATCATTAAAATATGTTCCCCAGCATACTGTAATAACTACAAAAACCATGGTTAATTTTGGTTAAAACAAGTTAACTGCATACTAAGAGATTCTCAATGTATTCTATACTTTGCATATCAAATATTCTATGCAATACAACACTGCATGAACTTCACCTTGCTCTACCAGTAGAGCAACAGTAACATAATACTCCTCCCATTATTACTCTCTTGAATGCTTCCTCTTTTCGGACATTCAATTCTCCAAGTGAATAATATTAGACACAAAACCTAATACAGGAAAAATGAAACTCCTTCAAAATGTTAATATCTTTCTTCTCGTGTTGGTTGGCCTCTCAATAACTGGGTATGTAGTTACTATTTTGTCATTTGTAGTTTGCTTATTGTTACCTTTAGTGTTTGGATCTTAAATTAATAATTTACAACAAATGAGTTGTGAAACGGAGTTTACTGGAGTTTAGGTGTCACTTTAATTTGCAGTCTTTGTGTCGTCAAGCCAAGACACCTTTTTTTATATAACGCTTTTTATAATACAGATTGTTTCAAAGCAGCTTTACAGTGAAAACAGGAAAATAATGCAACAAAGTTTGTTTTGGCTGTACAGTTCATTAAACTAAACTTGTGGACTATGGCTGCATTTAGATACATCATCATACATCATTGTTTTTAATCTTTTAAAATGCATTAAACTATTTAACATTTACATTTGGCAGACACTTTAATGCAACTTACAATGCATTCAAGGTACACATTGTTTACATTTTGTCAGTTCTTGCTTTCCCTGGAAATCAAACCCATAACCTTGACGTTGCTAGCACCTTATTGTTTGAGCTTATTGTTTGGTCTTATTGTTTGAGCTTCAGGAAAGTACTAATGAAAACAATTACAAACTATTATACTTTTCTTTATTTTGTTATGTGCAAAAGGGACCATCTGACCATAACTGTATAAAAATAAATATATATATATATATATATATATATATATATATATATATATATATATATATATATATATATATATATATATATATATATATATATATATATATATATTATTGACAAAACACAGTATTCCACATCCTGCCCAATGCTGTCCTTCAAACAAACATGTACATGTATAAATAATAATAATAATTATGAATAAATAAATAAATAACAGGGTTATTGTAGTTATTCAATAGTAATCACAAATTAACCATAGTTTTGCTTCAAATACATAGTTTAACTATATGGAAATTGTGTGGCTATACAAATGGTAATCAATACGGCAAAAGCATGGTTTTATTATAATAAAAACATGGTTTTAATATCTAATAGAACCATGGTTAATTTACGTAAGTGTATATCTGTGCTATCGCCTACATTATGTGCAAAAAAGTATTACTCACAACACATGCAAATTCAAAAACGCTGCAAATACTCAAAATACATGCAAATACAAAAATGCAGAAAATTCAAAAACGCTGCAAATACTCACAACACATGCAAATACAAAATGCTGAAAATACAAAAACACTGCAAATACTCACAGTACATGCAAATACAAAAGCGCTGCAAATACTCACAACACATGCAAATACAAAAGCGCTGCAAAATACTCACAACACATGCAAATACAAAAGTTACTGTTACTGTCATTTCTTTACCGTAGAAACGTCTTACATTTATATTAAATTACATGCTGTTATCTACGGTGGATGAGAGAGCTCCGAGTGCTGCAAATAAAAAATAAAAATAAAAAAACACATGCAAATAGAAAAAATACCAGTAAAAAAAGAAAACATCTTTAACAGTTTGACAACACATGCACTGCAAATGTTCAAAACACATGCAAATAGAGAAACGTGCTGCAAATACTCACAACACATGCAAATACAAAAACGCTGCAAAAACTCACAATACATGCAAATACAAAAAACGCTGCAAATACTCACAACACATGCAAATTCAAAAACGCTGCAAATACTTACAACACATGCAAATTCAAAAACGCTGCAAATACTTACAATACATGCAAATACAAAAACGCTGCAAATACTCACAGCACATGCAAATTCAAAAACGCTGCAAATACTCAAAATACATGCAAATACAAAAATGCAGAAAATTCAAAAACGCTGCAAATACTCACAACACATGCAAATACAAAATGCTGAAAATACAAAAACACTGCAAATACTCACAGTACATGCAAATACAAAAGCGCTGCAAATACTCACAACACATGCAAATACAAAAGCGCTGCAAAATACTCACAACACATGCAAATACAAAAATGCTGAAAATTCAAAAACGCTGCAAATACTCACAACGCATGCAAATACAAAAGCGCTGCAAATACTCACAACACATGCAAATACAAAAACACTGCAAATACAAAAACGTTGCAAATACTCACAACACATGCAAATACAAAATGCTGAAAATACAAAAACACTGCAAATACTCACAACACATGCAAATACAAAAGCGCTGCAAAAACTCACAACACATGCAAATACAAAAGCGCTGCAAATACTCACAACACATGCAAATACAAAATGCTGACAATACAAAAACACTGCAAATACTCAACACATGCAAATACAAAAGCGCTGCAAATACTCACAACACATGCAAATACAAAAGCGCTGCAAATACTCACAACACATGCAAATAAAAAAAGCTGCAAATACAAAAGCGCTGCAAATACTCACAACACATGCAAATACAAAAACGCTGCAAATACAAAAGCGCTGCAAATACTCACAACACATGCAAATACAAAAACGCTGCAAATACAAAAGCGCTGCAAATACTCACAACACATGCAAATACAAAAACGCTGCAAATACAAAAGTGCTGCAAATACTCACAACACATGCAAATACAAAAACGCTGCAAATACTCACAACACATGCAAATACAAAAACGCTGCAAATACTCAACACATGCAAATACAAAAGCACTGCAAATACAAAAACGCTTCAAATACAACAGCGCTGCAAATACTCACAACACATGCAAATACAAAAACGCTGCAAATACTCACAACACATGCAAATACAAAACGCTGCAAATACTCACAACACATGCAAATACAAAAATGCTGCAAATACTCACAACACATGCAAATACAAAAACACTGCAAATACTCACAGCACATGCAAATACAAAACACTGCAAATACAAAAGCGCTGCAAATACTCACAACACATGCAAATACAAAAACACTGCAAATACTCACAGCACATGCAAATACAAAACGCTGCAAATACAAAAACGCTGCATTACTCACAACACATGCAAATACAAAACGCTGCAAATACGCACAACACATGCAAATACAAAAACGCTGCCAATACAAAAGCGCTGCAAATACTCACAACACATGCAAATACAAAAACTCTGCAAATACAAAAATGCTGCAAATACTCACAACACATGCAAATACAAAAACACTGTGAATACTCACAACACATGCAAATACAAAAAAGCTGCAAATACTCACAACACATGCAAATACAAAAATGCTGCAAATACAAAAGCACTGCAAATACTCACAACACATGCAAATACAAAATGCTGCAAATACAAAAGCGATGCAATACTCACAACACATGCAAATACAAAAACGCTGCAAATACAAAAACGTTGCAAATACAAAAGCGCTGCAATACACACAACACATGCAAATACAAAAACGCTGCAAATACAAAAACGCTGCAAATACAAAAGCGCTGCAATACTCACAACACATGCAAATACAAAAACGCTGCAAATACAAAAACGCTGCAAATACAAAAACACTGCAAATACAAAAACACTGCAAATACAAAAACGCTGCAGATACTCACAACACATGCAAATACAAAATGCTGCAAATACAAAAACGCTGCAAATACAAAAGCGATGCAAATACTCACAACACATGCAAATACAAAATGCTGCAAATACAAAAGCGCTGCAATACTCACAACACATGCAAATACAAAAACGCTGCAAATACAAAAACGCTGCAAATACAAAAGCGCTGCAATACTCACAACACATGCAAATACAAAAACGCTGCAAATACAAAAACCCTGCAAATACAAAAGCGCTGCAATACTCACAACACATGCAAATACAAAAACGCTGCAAATACAAAAACACTGCAAATACAAAAACACTGCAAATACAAAAACGCTGCAGATACTCACAACACATGCAAATACAAAATACATGCAAATACAAAACGCTGCAAATACAAAAGCGATGCAAATACTCACAACACATGCAAATACAAAAAATGCTGCATATAAATGCTGAATATTTTGCGCTGAATATGAATGGGCTCCCCTTCGACTGCGTTCTGTCTGTATGACGGAACGCCTGCCGCTCGTTCAGTGAAGTTTGTAGTTTACACAGACTGTCAGGACGCGCTTTAATGCAAAATAGAAATACTCGTGTGAATTGGTAGCACTTAGGCTACAGATGAGGATATAATTACTGTTCTCCGTATAGATCTGTGGATATAACATGTAAAATGAACGTTTTGCGAATGAGAATCGTTGTCGATGATTTTCATTATCTATTATTATCGATTAGTTGCTGGCCTTGTTTTTTTTAAACGTCCTTTAAATGGTCCACCCAGAAACAAGCTATTGTTATATCAGGCTTGTGCACAATTCAGAATTGAATTGAGAATGACTCCTGAATTCCAATTCAATTCTTGAATTTGAAGTAATGTCAAAAACAGGATCTAGAATTACACTTCTAATTTGAATTAAAGGAAGCAGAATTGAAATTAAATAAAAATTAAAAGAAATTCATATACATGTCCATCTTGCCATAGCAGCTTCCTCTGCACCTGTTGAGAGAATCTTTAGTGTTGCAGGAAAGATTTTCAGACCAGAACGGTGCAGACTCAATGAGCTATTGAGAATTAGATGCAACAGTGTTGCTCAGTGAATTTTGCATTGGAATAAATGATAACTGCATTTAGAACGACTTTGTGTTATTTGATTACTTTGAAATTAAAATAACATTGGAACAAAACTAATTAAACAACATTGAGGGGGTAATTTATTTCAAGAATTTGATCATTATCTATATTTTAGAACAAAATGTATGCAGGGTTGAGGAGTGAACCGATTAAGCTGATAAAATTAAGGTAAATAAGGTTACCTATTTATTTGAAGAGAATTAGCTCAATTGTGCAGTTTTATTTAGACACCATTGTTAGTTCCCAGCATGCTTTGCATATGGCTGGAAATGGAGAGTTAATATTGAAATTAAGTGTTATTTTATGTGTTTTTGAGTGAAGGGAAACATCTGTTAATGTTCAATGATCAGTTATGTTTGACATTTGAAGTTTGTTTCTACTTGTGCTAGCAGCAAACAGTCTATTAATTGTATAACATAACTCAAAATCAAATATAAGCAGGTCATTTCCATTTACTCCAATTTATACCCTTTTTAAAAGTCAACTTAAAAAATAAATAAACCCCCACACATTCCACTAATAATATTGAATTCATCATGTGCTATAGACTAAATAATTTAGGAAATTTTACTTAATTTATTCAGGAAGATTCCACAAAAAAAAAAAAAAACCCGTAAAAATACTTAAATATTATGTGTAATATTGTTACCATATTTCTTTAAGTAGATAGTGTGTAATATTTTTACAGTGTAGTTGCGTGTAATGAAATTATGTTATTAAAATTGTATTTGTATTACTGAGGTAAAATGTGTAATGCAATTAGTTACTAATCATATTAAAAGGAAATTGTATTGATAAAGTAATTCAAATAAAGTAATCCAAACCACATTTATAATGGGTAACTTATACCAGTAAGCAATTATATTTCCAAAGTAACCTTCCTAACACTGAATGTATGTGAGATTCAACACATTATTTCTGTTGTGTGACTGTGTGGAATTTCTTTGATTTGTCATGAATTTAATTCCACTTCCTGTCATTCCAATTCAACTTCCTGTGGGGTGGAGTCAATTCAAATTCAAAATTCAAAAAGGCCAATTCTGAAATTCTGAATTTTGCACAAGCCTGGTTTATATGTTACAGACTGCAATGCGTGTTTTTGTGGGAAAACTAGTTGCTGGTGACAGATAGAATACTGTAACTGCATCTGAGCCAACATGAATTCATCCACTTCAACAGGATCATTTCCTGTAACTTAAGACAAGTACATCCTTTCCTTACAGCCTTTCACCACTCTTGTCAAACTTGCCGTTGTTTGCAGACGTTGATCCTTGAACAATACCAAGTGTGTCATTTTCAGAATAAACAGCTTTTATACAGACCCAGATTACAGACCTTTCATTAGTCAACTCAACTGTACATACATGTATATCTGCGTTATTCAGAGAAGCATGCAGCTGAAGCTATAACGCAACTTTTTTTAATCTTTATGATGGAATGTATTTATGATTAAATTAAATTGTATTTAATCATTTTATTATATAATTTTATGGATTATATAATGCAACATACTTGTATAATTACATACAATATAATTATAGTCATGTTAGGATGAAACTTCTTAAAACGAATATAAGGCTATACAGAGTAAGTGCTTTGCGTAGCTACATGTAGTCAAGTTGTTCCTATATTTTTTTGTAAATTTAGATTTTATTACAACATGTTTGGTGAATTGTGATTTTGTTCTTAAAATCGTTCAGTATGCACATTTCAAGCACAAATTTGTGCGTATGCATGCTTAGTGAATGAAACAATGTTTTATGCTGCAATTCTCAACCACCTCTAAACATTCCCTCTGTCTTGAGTCAGAAAGGCTTCGTTCATTTACAAATACTGCAGCAAATTTATTTACTGTAGCAAAGGACAGACAACTTCTAAAAACTATCTATCTCTTATAATTTGCCAGTCATATTATTAGTATTAGACTCAATATAAAATGGACTAACTGGTTTAACCAACTGTCTGCTTGCTACTTTGAGACATCACATAATATTTTCATAGAATCATCACATAGGCAATGTTTACACCTAGTATTAAGACATTTTGTTCGATTGGATCACAAGTAGATGGAAGGCACATTCTCAATTCCACCTGGTGTTTTATTTAATCTAGAGCTGTCAAGCGATTACATTTAAAAAAAATATATATATATAATTAATTAGACAGTGTGGTGATTAATTAATCGCAAATTAATCGCACATCAAATTTGGCTGAGAAATTATTCCCAAAAGATAAAGTCATTATTGTGTAAAAAAAAAAATCAAATAGACATTACAAAAAGTACAAACCCGATTCCAAAAGTTGGGACACTGTACAAATTGTGAATAAAAAGGAATGCAATAGTTTACAAATCTCATAAACTTATATTTTATTCACAATAGAATATAGATAACATATCAAATGTTGAAAGTGAGACATTTTGAAATGTCATGCCAAATATTGGCTCATTTTGGATTTCATGAGAGCTACACATTCCAAAAAAGTTGGGACAGGTAGCAATAAGAGGCCGGAAAAGTTAAATGTACATATAATACTAGAAGCCTGTATTAGACAAGAATGGGACAACATTCCTATTCCTAAACTTGAGCAACTTGTCTCCTCAGTCCCCAGACGTTTGCAGACTGTCATAAAAAGAAGAGGGGATGCCACACAGTGGGAAACATGGCCTTGTCCCAACTTTTTTGAGATGTGTTGATGCCATGAAATTTAAAATCAACTTATTTTTCCCTTAAAGTGATACATTTTCTCAATTTAAACATTTGATATGTCATCTATGTTGTATTCTGAGTAAAATATTGAAATTTGAAACTTCCACATCATTGCATTCTGTTTTTATTCACAATTTGTGTCCCAGCTTTTTTGGAATCGGGTTTGTGTCTTCAGAAAGAAATATTTTTGGGTGAACTATACCTTTAATGTTTGTTTTTATTAATATGGAAATATGAAATTATTTTAATGAAATTATACTCTAAATAAGAAGCTAAAACTGTCAGTAGGTGGCGGTAAATGTCTAATGGAGTAAGTAAGTCATTAAGTCATTCAGAAGTGAAGCAAATGGTTCTCTTTATGAAAATGGTAAATATAAATTGATCTCTTTATGGTCTGAGACGAACAGTTCTGCTTTGTCTTTATTTTTGTTGGCAAAACAGACAATATTGTATCTAAAACTAAACAATATTAACTTACTTACTTATTTAGCCTACTTATTTGCATTTGCATTCGTCTTGTGTTATTCTGGACAGAAAAACGGAATCTGCATAGCTAGGCTATATCATGTAAATGTGAGGGCGTTTGCACATTGGCAGTTTAGTTCGAAACGGGGCACGGTTCACATGAAAAATTGGTAATCTGAAAGCTGTCGCAGACCCGGGTGAGATGAGCTCAGGGGAACTGAATTCGAGACTTGCACTCGAACTGTGCATGTTCATGTGAATATGAAAGCAACACGGAAAAGTAACCTGCGCATGCGTTTTATCAGATGATGATGTATTTAGTTCAATAAAACCCATGACAGTGTTGATGATTTACCTTGGATACGAACAAGAGTGAACCTGCATATGTGTATTCGTGCATAGCACCAGCAGGAACAATCACGTTCTGATGCGGACCACAACAAACGTGCCCAGTGTAAAAACACCTTGAGACTAAAACGGGCATTACTGAATTTTTTATTATATTTATGTTTGATTCATATTTTAATTACCCTTATCTTGAATTGTAGGGACATTCTAACCGCGCTATAGGCTTCATCACACAGTGAATTGTTGCCCTGCATCATATTCATCAATTAACTGTAGGAAATGTAAGATGACCTAAATAGGTCCGGGGCGGGGCAAGTGCGTTAATAATTTTAACACATAATTTTTTTACCATAACTAATTCATCTAATTAACACATTAAATAGACAGTCCTAATTTAATCCATCTCGTTTGTCCACTTTCAACCACTTCTGTCTTGATTTCTTCGAGGGGAGGGTCAATGGGCGGGTAAATGTAATAATGCGTATGCATTAGGTATTAGTCAATAGAAAGAATAGGTGGTCTATTGCAGCTGTTCAAATGCATTTGACCACATGTTCGTTTACACTAAGAAAGCAATCTGGTCGAATGCATTCCCATTCAGTCAGTCACTCTGGACGCCACGTTGGAGTACCGGCGAATAGGAATCTCGCTCGCGAGAGCCAATCTACTTCGAGTGTAACTAAAACGAGCCAATGCACATTGGCATGCAATGATTGCACCAGGTGCTCATGCCACACCGTGTGGGTATAAATGAGACACAGGTGATTGCATCAAATCAGCATTTTGCTTCAGAGCCGAGTGGTAGATGGTTACGCAAGCTATCACTCCTTACCTCGCAGTGACTGAAGCGGAGCCGCCTTTTGGAAGCGATCTCTTCAGTTGGTGTTGGTGTGACGGCACTGCAGCGGGTCGTGTGGTTTCGATCATCTCTCTTTGTTGTTCGTCAGAACGATCACAAGGGCAGTTCTCACAGCTGGTTCGGTGCGCTAGGTGGAGAGCGCTGAAAAGCCATTCCTACGGCTGGTAAAGAGCGCCTTCGTGAGAGAGAGCGCGCACGTCAGGCTGCACTACCCCCTGACTGTGTCGCCGTGATCCCTCCCCCTGTGTGCTTCAGCACCAAGGAGAGCGTCCTTCTGAAAGAGCTACACAGATTGAGCTTGCGTCTTTTTCAAGATGACATTCTATCTGTGTGTTTCTGGATGCGGTGATTTCCTGTCACCGAGGGATGGTCATCAGCGCTGTATCTCATGTTTGGGCGTTCAGCACGATGAGGCAGCGCTGGTGGATGAATCATGTTCTCACTGCGGGAACATGACCATCTCTGAGTTTTTTTAATTCTACTTGACTTGATTTATTTATAATTCTACAGATGGGTAGACGGGGGAGTTAAGGAACCTGACTTTGTTGGTCTCCCTCATGTCCGCCAGACACAGCCAGAGATGGCATTCCTGGACCACCATAGTGGACATCGCACGACCCACGGCCCATGGCATAACCTTTGTCTCGCGAAGCGCGAGGTCCGTTGCGGTTCTCAGTTCCTGAAGAACTGCGGGATCGTGACCACCCTCGTGCAGGGCCTTCAGTACCTGGGCCTGAACAACGCCATAGCGCGTAAGGTGGAGCCTGCCTCTCCACAAGCCTGGTAGGCCTTCCCGATCAGATCGGATGAGTACCTACAGGCCTTGGAGGGAAGACACGGGTTCCCCCTGGAAGTGGAGTTAGGGCACAGTTGCATAGCAACGGCCCGTTCCACGGGAGGAACCTGCGTGTATCCCTTTGCAGGTCCGCCATCGACCTCGGCAGATAGAATGGGCGGCAAATGATTGTTAAATGTTCCAGATGAGGTGAGCAGGATCGCGAAAGAATGGTGATGTTCCTGGGGTTGCACCATTTCTTGTTGATCATGAAACATACTCCACCGCCTTTGGATTTACCGGCCTCGGCTGTTCTGTCCATCCGAAAAACAGAGAAGTTCTCCGACGGCGTCACAGCTGTGTCCGGGACCGCGGGCATGAGCCATGTTTCGGACAAACAGTAGATGTTACAGTCTCTCATGTTCCGTTGAAAACGTATCCTGGCTCTGAGGATAAGTTTTCAATGGAACATGAGATATATATATGGCTGGAACAGACGCCAAATGGCTGGAACAGACGCCTAACCAAATGGCTGGAACAGACGCCTCGTCTGCCTCATCTCAAACCCGTAAAGACCACAGGGTCCCCTGTAAAGAACTCTCACACATGAAACCAAGTGTTATCTGGGAACAAAAGGTGCGTCCAAACATCAAACAGGGACACCTTCCCCTCGACACAGTCCAGAGACTCTAAGAATATCACACCAAAAGACTTCCCAGGACTTTCACAAACCTCTGAATTCATACCAATATTGTAAATTTATCCACCCAAACAGTGCCTTAAACATATACCAAGGTATTATGTGTATTTTTATGTCACTTGTAAAGTTTCCTGCATGACAGACAATTACCATATGTGAACCTTGATTATCTCCTACTCATTATCTCCAATATTACATATTATCTCCAATTATGGGAAGGGTATGCTATGTGATATCTGTGTGATGGATACATGATTTCCATCATTTTAATGCAAGGTAAATTTGTGTAAAATGCACTATAATCACACTATGAAAGTTGGTTTCTTAAAAGTTTCTTAACAAAGAATGCCAGCATGTGATAATGTGGACATTATGCTAATGATATGCCGACACAGCCGAAGTGGGTGTAAGACACACCCAAAACAACAGCCGATTGGTTGGTGACTGCTTAAAAACAAAGGACAAACAAGACGTCTTGGCTTTTTTTGCTTTGCCTCGTGCTTATGCTGACTGCCATGGTTGTGTGGTGACTTCTGCTTTAGTTCGTGCTGGTTTTCCACCTCCATGCCTGCATTTTTTACTGCCCTTCGAGCTACCAAGAGCTCTTCACGAAACTCAGAAAAACTCAGTTTGAACCTCACCGAAGAAGACTTCCTCGCTGCTCACTGAGACTCAGAGAAACTCCCATCGAAACCAGCTAACGCTATCCTGCAGAACAAACTATCCGCCCGACCACCAAGTGTCCCTCCGAACACAACAACCAGGGTTCTAGAGTGCGACCAATTTGGCACACATGTGCCTAAAATTTAAAAGGGTGCAACTAAAAATGTTCCTAGGTCGCACCGGTGCACTTAACGTCCTCGCAGGCACTGCCTCTCCACGAACAACAAGTGTCTTGGGCTTTGTGTTTTATAAGTTATTGCCTCAAACTGATCGATTTTGTTACCTAAGCTCACAAACAGTGAACATAAAGTTAATGATATTATTGCCGTTGTCATGGGTAATATCCCAATTCAAGATTAATAAAATACTGTAATTTCAACATATCGGTGAAAGAATAGTTGATAAAGTGTTAAATGTTAATTTTCACTGTAATTCAATACCCCGTTGAGTTATTTGTTCCGAAACAGTTCTTACAATAGATCACTGCAAAACCTTGTGACAGGATTCTATCTATCTGCACATTAATTTTGATGGGTTATAACACTGAGAAAAGATATGATCTGCTTCACCCTATCATTCATGATCTCTTATGTGTTTCCTCACAGACTCATTTATTTTGGCTTCACCTCAATCAGGTGAGTTTTTTTATAGCGTTAAATGATGGACAAAACAGTGCAGGCACATGAACATAGCGTGCAAGTGAACTACAGCAGTGTGTGTAACTAGTCCTACTCAATCCGCTCTGAGCTTGATTCTAACTGGCGCGTTAACAAGGACACTAAAGACCACAGTCTATAGAACCGGTCGCTACAGCCCCTCTTGAGATCAGGGGAGTGAGGTTAACACGCACAGCTCTTACTTGCCTAAGTTACAATCACCCCCATAAACCTCACTCCATTCCGGGTCACTGCACCAAATGTAACCGGTCCTACTCAACCCACTCCGAGTGAGATTTGAACCGGCGTCTCCAGCATGGTAGGCAGGCATGCTAACAAGGACATTTGAGACTGCAGTCTCTAGCATCAGTCGTGTCAGTCTTGAGATCAGGGGAGTGAGATTTATACATGGCCTATGTTACACTAGCACAGTGACGAAGCTTGCGTGTAAAACGTAAACCTGCAGAAATAAGAATAAACAGCTCATGATGCTTCTCATTAGTTCTGTTGCTTGAGTTGACCTTTGGCAGGAATTGCAGCTTTGAAAAGCAAATTTAACTTGGAAATGTCCTTGTTGAATGGCCAGAAGGAATCCAATGTACTAACAAATGCTATTGGTTGCTGGTCTTTTCTGGAAATCTTATTTTGATTGGCTGCTTTGATTACGTTAAAGGGATATGTTTTAAAACTAAAAACAAAAATAATGTAAGAGAAAATGAGTAATCCATTATTCCTGAATATTTTGATTGTAGATACCATTAAACCCAACTTTGACAATGCAGTATTTCAGCATTATAACCATATATCTGTTTCAGATATAAAGAGCAAAGATTCTGCCTCAAGTAAGTACTGTCACTGTTCTTGCACTCACTGGAACACATGCTCAAAACATAAACTTACACATACAAAAGCGCATTCAGGAGTATACATACATTTATATGTAGTAGTGCGAGTTCAAACTTATTGTCAGAAAGCAACTGTCATTGACTGTTTGTGTTGTATTTGAGGGCTCAAAAAAAATAAAAAATAAAGTGCAAGCAACTTCCTCATTTTAAACATTGTATTTTATCTCTGCTTCTCTCCTGTTATTAAACACTTTTGCTTGATTACTGTAATGCATTAAGGTAAGTCTTGGGATCATGAATGCATGAATTAACTTTTCTGCATTTTATGTATACAGTGCAGCAAGCCTTCACACACATGCTATTAAAACACACCAACACAACAGAACTTATATTACAGAACACAAGTATTCACTGATCATATCTCCTTTTTCTTAGAATAACAAAAAAGCACCAGGAAAACTCTCAGTTGCAATCACCACAAGGGTGAGTACAACACTTCCTTCAATAGTTTTTCTCTAATTTATTGTGACTTGTGTGTTGAGTTTTTGGAAACAATTTAAATGCAAATGAAACCCACTTAACCCACACATTTCTGTATTTTATGTAACGTCAGTTGTTTAACTCTATTTTACGGTGATGCATTGCTGCCACATACATATTATTTTTTCCACTCAATTATGTCGTAATAATGAGATATGTCGTTTTAATGATATCTTTTTTTGGTAATAACGAGATATTATGTTGTTTTAACTACATCTTTTCTTGTAATAACGAGATGTCGTTAATATGACATTTTTCTCGTTAAAACGACATATATTTTCTCCCAATAAGGACATGTGTTGTATAGCAATGTGTACAAAATACAAACCCGATTCCAAAAAAGTTGGCACTGTACAAACTGTGAATAAAAAAGGAATGCAATAATTTACAATTATATTTTTTTCACAATAGAATATAGATAACATATCAAATGTTGAAAGTGAGACATTTTGAAATGTCATGCCAAATATTGGCTCATTTTGGATTTCATGAGAGCTACACATTTCAAAAAAGTTGGGACAGGTAGCAATAAGAGGCCGGAAAAGTTAAATGTACATATAAGGAACAGCTGGAGGACCAATTTGCAACTTATTAGGTCAATTGGCAACATGATTGGGTATAAAAAGAGCCTCTCAGAGTGGCAGTGTCTCTCAGAAGTCAAGATGGGCAGAGGATTGAAAAATTGCAAAGAGTTTGAAGTTATCATCATCTACAGTGCATAATATCATCCAAAGATTCAGAGAATCTGGAACAATCTCTAAGGGTCAAGGCTGGAAAACCATACTGGATGCCTATGATCGTCGGGCCCTTAGACGGCACTGCATCACATACAGGAATGCTACTGTAATGGAAATCACAACATGGGCTCAGGAATACTTCCAGAAAACATTGTCGGTGAATACAATCCACTGTGCCATGTGCCATCACATCCAGACGTCATCTCTTTCAGGGAAGACCTTGCATTTTCCAACATGACAATGCCAGACCACATACTGCATCAGTTACAACATTATGGCTGCGTAGAAGAAGGATCCGGGTACTGAAATGGCCAGCCTGCAGTCCAGATCTTTCACCCATAGAAAACATTTGGCGTATCATAAAAAGGAAGATGCGACAAAGAAGACCTAAGACAGCTGAGCAACTAGAAGCCTGTATTAGACAAGAATGGGACAACATTCCTATTCCTAAACTTGAGCAACTTGTCTCCTCAGTCCCCAGACGTTTGCAGACTGTTATAAAAAGAAGAGGGGATGCCACACAGTGGGAAACATGGCCTTGTCCCAACTTTTTTGAGATGTGTTGATGCCATGAAATTTAAAATCAACTTATTTTTCCCTTAAAATTATACATTTTCTCAGTTTAAACATTTGATATGTCATCTATGTTGCATTCACATCATTGCATTCTGTTTTTATTCACAATTTGTACAGTGTCCCAACTTTTTTGGAATCGGGTTTGTAAAACATAATTACTGTTAGAACTGGTAGCTGGTATAGTTTTGGTGTAATGCGTTGCAGAGTTTTAACAATAATAAAGCAAATATAGCTGCAAGCAGCAATTATCGGGGCCAAGCACAAAAAAGAAGACAAGACATGCCAAAATGGCTGGGAGTGTCAGACCAATTGTAGCAAGGAGCCACTGAAGACCTAATAAAATAATTTAAGGTAAAATGGCTGCAAAATTATAAATACAGTCAATAATAATGATTTAATGGTTTATCACTTTTGACCAATAGGTGGCGCAGTTACGAAATGTATGTGGTGTGGTCAGGATAAGGGAATAATGACACATACAAAGTTTTGTGTCAATATGTCAAAGCATTGCTGAGATAAAAGCCTCAAGAGTCATTTTGGCATCATGCCTCAACTTTGTCGCTGTGGTATACAAAAACATCTATCGACGTTTCATCTATCGACATGAAATCCATAACTATTTGTCGGCAGGGTCTGAAGATGATACAATTCGATTTTGGTGAAAATCGGACAAATGGTCTAGGAAGAGTTTGAAAAAATATGTTTTTAACTAATGAAAATATGTAAGACAGGAAGTTTGGCCAAATATGGCAAAATTGGTATCTATGTTCCTGGCATGAGCCAAGGAGAGTATTATGACCAGTTTAATTATAATTGGCTAATTTAATCAAAAGTTATTAGCATTTTTGT
The DNA here is from genome assembly GCA_018749465.1 of Paracanthobrama guichenoti. NCBI lineage: Eukaryota > Metazoa > Chordata > Actinopteri > Cypriniformes > Gobionidae > Paracanthobrama > Paracanthobrama guichenoti. Next base: position 13,822,690 of record CM031947.1, on the reverse strand, counting down.
AAATTTTGTTATAACTTTTGACCACAAGGTGGCGCTAGTTCAAAACTTTTTTAGTACCTTCAGGGCATGGTCCCGAAGACACATACAGACTTTCGTAATGATACGCCAAAGCGTTATTAAAACAAAGGCCTAGAAAAAAATTTCATAATACTGTATTGAAGTCAATGGGAATTTCATGTTTTTTTTCTATTATAGCGTCATCAAGAGGCACAATCCCACCATTTTTTATGTGTCCTCGGAGTGAGCCCATACATACGTGTGTCAATTTTGGTGAAAATATCTCATTTTGTTTTGGAGTTATAGACATTTATATGAAAAAAAAACACATACATTTTACTACCCCTTACTATCAATATTTTGCCATTTGGGCATTAGTATTTAACTATCGACCTATGTTTTCGAACTTCTGACGCTGGTTTCGTTTCGATTGGACTAGCGGTTTCAAAGATATCAGCTAATGTTTTATAAGCACTAAATTACAACGCTGCACAAACCATAATGCGAAACCTGGCAAGTTTGGTATCGTTGGACTCGGCAATGATTCAGGAGTCTAAGGAGATGACTCCCCTGAAAATAAGTCAACCACACCCAAAGAAAAAAAAAATTCTCCACTAGGTGGTGCTGTTTCAAAACTTCTCAGGCTCCTTCAGGGCACCGTGGTGATGACCCATACCTAGTTTCGTAACAATCAGTTTGTGCGTTCTTAAAATATAGCATTTCATAATTCAAAATGGCCGACAGACAAAATGGCCAATATGGTAAAACTGGATATCAGTCGACTCACCATGACATCCCAAATCTAACGAGACCAGACTTTTATGATTTTTGGACAAACGGTTCAGAAGTTCTAAGCAAAAATAGCTATTTTTTGTATCTCCAAACCAGTAGGTGGCACTGCGCCGAAACATTGCATGTTGCCTCATGTCATACTTGTGATGACATGTACCAAGTTTGGTTTGAATACGATAAAGCGTTGCGGAGATATAGCCTTATTTGTATTTTTGCAACCGCTACGTAAAATTTGTTCATGCGTTTATCGAAAACGATTTGACGAATCAACTTGAATTCCATAACTTTTTGTCAGCATGGTCTGAAGATGATTTGTTTCGATTTTCGTGCAAATCGGACCAACGGCCTAGGAGGACTTCAAAATGGCAGGAAAATAGGGATAGAATCGAATCGGCTTGAGCCAAGGAATCAAAGGAAAAAATAACTTTGTTTCTAGCCATTATGGTTCAAAAGTTATTAGCATAAATATGAATGAAATTTTGGACAGGTGGTGGCGCTAGAGGGAATGAGTTAGAGACTCCAAATTTGGTGTGGTTACTATTGGTACTGACCTCTATCAGTGTACCAAATTTCACAACTTTCCCGTTAGCGGTTCTGTGGACTGCCATAGACTTCCAGAGCGGAAGAAGAAAAAGAAGAAGAAGAAGAAGAAGAAGGAATAATAATAATAAGAACAACACTAATGATTTCAATAGGTGCCTAAGCACCTTCGGTGCTTGGCCCCTAATAATAATAAGAATGCCAACGATTTCAATAGGTGCCTAAGCACCTTCGGTGCTTGGCCCCTAATTAAGAGCTTGAGATGTTAAGATCCATGTTTAGACACATCATCTACAACAGACTTTTGAAAAGTAGGTGGAAGTCAAAACAGTCTCAAGTAATGAGGGATAGATAACAAGCTATGAGTGTACAAACCATCACAACTGTTCACAACTGATTTTTTATTTTATTTTTATACAGACTTTCATACAAACAGCCCAGTGTAGTGAGGTAAGTTATTTTTACATAAACATATATTTATTTTATATTATTATGCATTTGGATTTGCATGCCATGCATATCTATGTGAATTTATTTGAAACAGCCTAGATGGCAAACCTGTTGCCTTAACACCATGGTTGGCACCAATTGTATGGGAAGGAACTTTTGATCCCACGTTGATTGATTCAATCTACAGACAAAAAAACATCACCATAGCAACTACAGTCTTTGCTCTTGGAAAGTGAGTTCATATCTCTCCTATCTTTCTATCCTAAGAACAAGAATGCCCTTTCAGCACTGCTAATGGTTACATTAGGTAACCAGATACGTTTTTATGTCATTTTGCTAAAATCTCATGTTATTAAAGGCAAAGTGCTATACACAGACTAATTATGACCGTATTGGTTATAGCTCAATGACAAATGCTAGACTTACACCGTGTTTACACCGGACACGACTGCTGACATGTTGCATCACGCCGCACTGTAATAAATAGAAGTTATCTACACTGGATGCAACAAAGCGACCATTGCAAATCCATTTGGCCTATGAAGTATTGCGAGTGCTTGAAGTATGCAATAAATCGAACGAAGCATCAGGTCCCTTTCGAATGGGAACTCACACTGCATCTGGCAAGAAACTGAACACGAACATTATTATCTTTTGTAGTTACCATTCTTAGTGTGCATATGCCTTAAATTGCCATTAAACAAATGAAGAAGAAAGAGGTATGGCAGGTATCGGTTTATATGGTAGTCCTGCGTAGCCAGACCTTCAGACTGACTCTTTCACATCTTTCATTGGCCAAGGACTGCCCAAGAGGACATTTGGCTGACATGTAACACAACAATTTTTTCTGTGTCATGTTTATCTGTGTCGTGTCATGAAAATGTCCCTACAATGACAGACCAGCGTGCATCTATAAATTATTTATTCAAGAGCATTGTGCAAGTTTACTGCAACAATAGAGCCATGAACTTCACAGACTTTTGAAAATCCAGTGTTAAGTTGATCCCGGTAAGCGCTCATTGTCATAGTTGTAAATACGACACCGTTCTTTTACAACAAGGGAGTTTGGCGTCACAGCATTTGTTTCCAAGCGGACCATTAAAGAACGCAACACACATGTCTTGCGGACATCCTGTATCAGTTGACGACTTTGAAACTTCTGAAGTATTTTCAGATAAGTGTGCTATATGTATCAGACATTCAGTCCATGGGCATGACGTCTGAGGCTGAGACTATTTTTATGGTGACTCCTGGAAATCCTGGACCAGTTTTTCCTGGGACAGTCCCATATTTCAGCTCTATTTTTAGTGTCCTGACTTATTATGAAAAACTCTTGGGGTTACTTGACTGTAACCCTGTTCCCTGAAAAAGTGGAATGAGATGCTGCACAAAGTGCATATGGGAATGTCTTTCTCATGACCAGCTGTGAAACAGTGTGATCTAACACGTCAACGAAATTGGCCCGGAGGTATTATCATCTATTTATAGCCTTGTGCAGTAGGTGCGCTGATGACATCACCACCCGAGGCTATAAACAGATGAGTTCCAGCTGCAAGCCCTCAGGTCTTTTTTGTTTGAAGAGCAGTCCTGGGACATCATCAGCACGGCACTGCAGTGCAGCATCTCGTTCATTCCGCTTTATCAGTCAAGTAACCCCAGGAGTTCCCTTTCAAAAGCTACACTCAATGCTGCACAAAGTGCATATGGGAACGAGAATACCCACGCCGCCATGCTTGATGGTGTCTGGACCCCTTACGGTTGTGTAGGTGTGCACAAGGACGCAAGAGGCCTCAGACATTAGCTTGTGATGTCGACTCAAGGACATGAGAGCCCACGAGAGTGGCATGAGCATCCAAGCTATAAAATCTTATGAATGTTTGCGGAGACGACCAACCTGACGCATCACAAACACTTTTTAAGGGGGCACCCCTTGCTAACGCAGTAGAAGAGGCGACCCCCCCTGGTGGAGTGAGCCCTTAACCCTATTGGTGAAGCTTGACTGCGCACCTCATAGGCAAGAGCAATAGCATCCCTGACCCAATGTGACATAGTTTGTTTGGTGGCAGCAAAACCTCTGTTACGGCCCCCATGACAAACAAACAGTTACTCTGACCTACGCCACTGGCTAGTGTGGTGGACATAGGCCTGGAGAGCACGAACTGGACACAGTCTATGAAGTCTCTCCTGATCTGGCATTTCGAACAGCGGAGGGCAGAAGGTTTCAAGAGTGACAGGCAGTACAGTTGAAAAAGGAACCTTAGGCAGGTAGTCAGGATGAGGATGGAAAATCACTTTCACCATTCCTGGGGCAAAGTCTAAGCAGCATGGCGATATTGACAGAGCCTGCATATCCCCAATTCTTTTTAGAGAAGTTATAGATTAACCATCTTTAGGGTCAGAAGTTTGTCAGACGCTGACTCTAGTGGTTCAAAGGGAGTCTCAACCAGACCCTCTAGGACTATTGCTAAGTCCCATGAAGGGATCTTGGTTCTTATGGGAGGCTGCCTGGCCCCACGAATTAAGCGAGTAGAGGATGCCTCCCAAGCGGCACCCCATCCACCAGGGTGTGGCTAGCCGAAAGAGCAGCCACATAAACCTTGAGAGTGGAGGAGCATGTGCCTGTTGACAATTTTTCTTACAGAAAGTCCAGAACTGAAGCAACCTGGCAGTTAACGGGATCTACATTATGTGTTGTACATCATCCTTCAAAGACACCCAATTTATTGGCATAAACTTCCAAGTGGAGGAAGCACTAGCACTTAGGATGGTCTCAATAACTGCAGGCGAAAGCCCAGTGTCCCTCAGTTGGTGCCCATCAGGGGCCAAACATGAAGATTCCACAGGTCGGGCCAGGGGTGGCATATGAGTTTTGAAAGGTAGAGAGAGAGATTTTTCAGAGAGATTGTTTTGCACACCACACAGTTTTGGTCTGAAAACACTGAAATTGATCATATAAAAGTAATCTCACGTAAATACAGTTGTTATGGCTAAAGTTAACATAAACAGCTCGGTGAAAACCGGATATGTGTCAGTATAGTAGATCCACTGATTTATGTAGAGATCATATTCATATATATATATATATATATATATATATATATATATATATATATATATATATATATATATATATATATATATATATAGATCATACATAGTCATAGTTGGGACATTGTACAAACTGTGAATAAAAACAGAATGCAATGATGTGGAAGTTTCAAATTTCAATATTTTATTCAGAATACAACATAGATGACATATCAAGTGTTTAAACTGAGAAAATTTATCATTTTAAGGAAAAATAAGTTGATTGACCTAATTGACCTAATAAGTTGCAAATTGGTCTTCCAGCTGTTCCTTATATGTACATTTAACTTTTGACAAAATGTCTCACTTTCAACATTTGATATGTTATCTATATTCTATTGTGAATAAAATATAAGTTTATGAGATTTGTAAATTATTGGATTCCTTTTTATTCACAATTTGTACAGTGTCCCAACTTTTTTGGAATCGGGTTTGTATATACTAGCATTTGATCTTGAAGTGACAGCAGCCTAAAAAATACAGGTCTGTGTCGTTAACCCTAATTCAGAGCTCATCTTACTCCAAGTTCAGGGTTTATGTGACGGTATGTTACCCATTTTCTTGAATACCCTCATGTCTGAGTTCACCTCGACATTACACCAAGGCAGGTGTGTTAGAGCTAAACTCTGCAGGAAAGGGTCCCTCCAGGAGCAAGATTGGAAGCCTCTCATCTAGCGTTTTGTATGGTTTTGAATGTACAGTGTACTGGAGTTGAATTTGTGGTCTTTGTGAATAAATTGCCAAAAGAGGAAAAGAAATTCAGTTTATTACTTTACATTGTTGTCGCTCTCCCTCTGTTTTTCAGGTACACACAGTTTCTTAAAGATTTCCTGGAGTCTGCGGAGCAGAATTACTTTGTTGGATTTCATGTACATTATTATGTGTTCACTGATCAACCAGAACAGGTTCCTGTGGTGAAACTGGGTGAAAAACATAATCTGACGGTGTTGAAAGTCCCTAGTTCTAACAGATGGCAGGATATCAGTTTGAGCAGGATGGTAAGATTGGAGAAACTGATTGAGAGTCGATTGGACAATGAAGCTGACTACATTTTCAGTCTTGATGTGGATTCAAAGTTCTATGGTCACTGGGGGGTGGAGACTTTGGGTCGTCTGGTAGGTGTGATACATCCTGGTTATTATCAAACACCTCGTGAACAATACCCATATGAACGCAGGCCAGAGTCTCAAGCGTTCATTCCTTCTGCTGAGGGTGATTATTATTATGGTGGGGCTGTGATCGGTGGCTTATTAAAAGATGTACATCAGCTTGCTAAAACCTGTCGGGAGCAGCTGGACATTGATAAATCTAAATCCATTGAGGCAGCATGGCAAGAGGAGTCTCATTTGAACAAGTACTTCCTTTATAACAAACCCAGCAAAGTGCTCTCACCTGAATATCTGTGGCAGGCACACATACCTCACAAAGACAGGGTCAAAATCCTTCGCTTCTCACAAATTTATAAAAATGCTGCTGCAGTTCGTCCAAACTGAAACACACTAGAACAAAACCTGCCAAATATTTTTCCATCAGGTTTTTCCAACAACATTTGTACCCACTGAAGGATGAAATGTATAATGTTGCAGTAAAACAGTCTGATTAAATGGATTCAATATGAGATACAAATAGAGTATATTATTATTGTTACACTGTAGCAGCATTAACAGATTATCAACATAATTTTTTTTCCTTCACTAAAGTGACAGAGTAACCTAATAATCTCAAATGCTGGCTGAAACTCAGTTATCAGCACTTGCGTAGGTGAAAAGGAAGGCAAAGAAATGGCACTTTGCATTTAAAAAACCCACCATTAATTAAAATTCCATTTATTGTAAAATAAACATTATCTAATGTTAGGAGTAATGTAATTCTATTGTGAATAACAAATTATGAATATTCACTGTCAGTCACTTTGTGACTTTTATATACGCCAGGATTGAATTGATAACTAAAAAAATTAATCTGAACCCGCTTTTAATGGTCAAATAAACTAAAAATACTTAAATAATACTTAAAAATACCTGACAGATGTTTATTTGTTTCATTAGTTTAATTCATTTTACATTTATTTGTATTGCGCTTTTCACAATTCATATAGTTTACAATCAGCTTTACAGAAAACGCATGTGTCTACATTACAATTCAGTTTGATCTGTTATCAGGAGTGACTGTGTCCATGTAATGTACATATTTCAGAAATGTATAGTTCTAAGATGATACAAATCACGCAGTTAGCTAACATGTATTAATTAAAGGAAGTAACAATGAGCTCATTAGAGTAATTATTAAAAGTTAACATAATAATTACAATATATAGAAAACTTGGCAGTGGTGCACTCTATGCATGGCCTCAAATACAGGATTTTGTGTTAATGAAACATTGTAAGTGGTCATTATTTTTTATTTGTTGTGTTTTAAAAAATGTTGTCATTACTAAATCAAATTAGTTGTTTGCACCATCCATCCATCCATCCATCCATCCATTGTTGAAGTGTTTATTGCATTAATAATAAGTATTTTATTACAATTTAACTGTATGATTATACACTATTATTTACATCTGTGTGGGAGTGCAGGGGTCTGCAGGAGACTGGAAGACCACCCCTCACAGTGTTGGGTGTTAAGTCCATATATGGATATATAGTGCTGGACTCAAGCCAAGTTAAGACATGTGGGGGAAAGATAAACAATGACGTAGTGGGTTTGGAATGTCTAGGAACTGCCTATATAATGGGGGATTTCCCTGAGTCATGAGGAGATCTGCAGATCTACTTGGTTTTGTTTGAAAGAATAAAACCTATATTCTGGCATCAAAGACTGAGTGAAGTGTTATTTCCAAAGAAGAGGAAAACGGCAGCATTTAATCCACAACATTTGGCACCCCAGATGGGACTTGAAAGGAGCTGAGGTGGACGATCTATGACTGGGCTTAACTGGGTGGCCAATTTTGTGTTGGTGGCACAGTTTGCCTGGGAGTGGTGAGACACTTTAAAAAGCTTCTCCAAAATTAAAGAACTAATTAGGAAGAGGGTCTTTGATTCCAGAATAATTGTATGAGTGAGGCCTTGTCGATATCGTATGTGTTTGTTAGTCAGGTCTGTGTTTGTGCACAGATGACGTCAGGGTTGGTTACCACTTCGTGAAACTTAAGGGTTAGTGCGAAGGTTTGCTCGATAGCTGACTAAATGTTCTATGTCTGTGTTTCGATCTTGATACCGCTCAAGCTATAGATTGAGGGCTGCCATGGAAGATGAAACTAAAATAGGTGATTAAGTTATATCGCGATACCGCTATATTACGACCAGAGACTTGTGAGGAATAGAAATAGTATTTCATTCTCATCACTACTCTGACGACGGATATAGGTCTGTCATGGGCGATTTATAGAAAAGTTCTCTTGCGTGGATACCGCTTTGTGACGTACGCATGAAGGGCTGAACGGACGGAGAGAATTAAATTAAACTTCCTTTTGTTGTTACTGTTCTATTTCGATAGAAGCTGTTCAGACAAAGGGTGCATTTAATCGGGAATCTAAACATTACGTTAAATTGAAAATTCCTGTGATACCGTCTCAATTAATATAGTTGAGAGTCTGCATGGACAGGTGTTGTGTTGTTTGGTTAAATTGGCAATTATCGGAATTAAATCCTACGTTTTGTGGGTAAAAGTCTTTTGGTTACCACTCAGCACGCTGATCACGTGGCTGGGGTTTGCTCGGGTAAGCAAAAATTTGGCGTGTGTATTTTTTATTTATTTTAATCAAACTGTGTGATAAAAGAAAAGAGTTTTTGACTTGGTAAGGAGTAGGGAGCTGTCTGTGTGAGTGTAAGTGTGTGTGTTTGAACTCTGAGTGTGTGTGTGTGGTTAAACCATAAACTCTTCTCGCTTGACCTCTGACCCCCTCTCCTTGGACAGAGGTCGGGGGTTTTGCTGGACATCCGAGGAGAGTTAGAGAATGTATGTATGAGCTCCTTGGGACAAAGACTTTATGAGCCCTAGAGAGACACGCATGAAGAATGCATGTATGAGCTCTTTGGGACAGATTTTTTGATGAGCCCAAAGAGACGTGTGTGAAAGCAAATAAAAGATTTTTATGAAAGTGGTGAATGTTTGAGAGAGAGAGAAATTTGTTCAAGAAACAGCCTTGTAAATTAGACTAAAATAAAGCATAGGACTAATTTAGGTCTGATGGTAAAATAATTATTGACTATATTCGTATAAAATAAAACAAATAATAAAGTGAAAATAAATCTGTTAGTTTGTTAAGATAAGAGTTTAACACAAAAAGAAATAAAATAAGAGGAATAAATAGATAATAAATAAAGAGATCTTTCGTGCAAAGTAATATTTGAAAAGATATAAGAAATAGTGTCATTAAAAATAAAAGAAATGGATAAAAGAGAAATGATTACCCCAGTTGAATCATTAGGGGAAAAGTACCCATTATGTAGTGAAGTAATAGGAAAAATGGCAAACAAATGGCAAAAAGAACTGAACAGATGATGACAAAATGGCCAAAAGAAGGGACATTTGATGTATCATTGTGTGAAGAGATGGAAACTTTGATAAAAAAACACAAAATGAAGAGTAAAAGTTTAAAGAAACAACAAAGAGAAGCTAAAAGAGAAAAAGAACAGGCAATACTGGCATTGTTTAAAAAGAAGGAGAAGAAATATTAAAGGATATAAAACAAGCAAGAAAAGAATTGAAAGAGACAGAAAAAGAAACATTGTACATGAGATGTATTCAAAACTACTGACAAATTCAGAAGGTCAGTTTCCAATGCTTAAGGGACTATTGGAAGTGTCAGGAGGAATGCAATTGGAAGGACAAGTAGAGTTAGGAGATGAAAAACAAACAGGGGCAGGGGTAAAACAAAAGATAGGGAGACATAAACAATCTGAGAAAAGTTTGCCTTTAGATTGTTATGAACAGGCACGAAGAGCATTAGAGGTAAAGAAAACACAGTATGAAGGGAAACAAGTAGGAAGAGCAGAAGATAGAACAATTGAAAGACAAAGACGGAAAATAGAAGAAGAAACAGATAAAAAAATTAGTAACACAAAACAACACAACACAAAAATTAGTAAAAGACACAGACAAATTGGTGAAAAGTAGAACTGAGCTTTTGGAAAATTTGCAAGTGAAGTGAAGAAGAGTCATCTGATGGAGGAAGTTGGTCACAGGGAAGAGAAAAGGGGAGGCTTAGATCTAGAGTAAAACAGCTTCCTATTTTAATCAAGGGTGAACAGGGGCAATATGTGCCTTGGGCCACACAGGACCTCGAGGGGTTAGTCGCTCGTCTGCCGGAAATCCAAGATGGGGCTGAAAAGTGGATTAAAGCATTTGAGGAAGAGACAATGGGCAAAATATTATCTGTTGGGGACATTAAAGCTCTTCTAGCAAGAATCATAGGAATGGGGGAAATTCTTGAAGCATCTGATTTAGACAGAGCTGTTGACTCCTATTACATGGATGGGATTGTTCTGGATGCATATCGTCCAGCAGTATGGCAAGCTCTGAGGGATGAATTTCCAACAAAGATTGATCCTAAAGTGTTAAAAGGAGAACAACTGGAGGATAAAGATAACCCAGTCATATATGTGCAAAGACAATTAAAAAGATGGAAGCAGGAGACTGAAGGGAATCCTGAAAATGACCCATTAATGTCAACACTGTTCAGGAATGCCGTGGTAGAAGCGATGCCTCAAGAAGTAAAAAGCAAGCTAGAAGATGTAGTTGGTCTAAACTCTAAATCACACAAAGAGTTCTGCGACCATGTGTCTCATGCTGTAGAACAATACAGAAAGAATCAGCAGAGACAAAAAACTCAAGAAAAAGAATTACAAGAAAATTGACTCAATTGCAGCTTGAACAGCTGACAAGCAATAATAAGAAAAAGATCCAAGCTACAGTCAAAAGTGAAAACACAGAACAAATGTCTGTAATGGCTCCTGTGAATGCTCCACCACAAATGCCCCAGCCTGTAGCAGCCTCTTCAAACGCAAACCAGATGCCTGCACCTACTGTTAATGTATATGCTCAACAACAGGGGCCAATGAGGTGGAAAGTCAATCCATCACAAGGGGGAGGAAGAGGTCAAGGCTGGAATAATAATACTCCTTTGGGAGAATGCTGGACATGTGGTCAGTTTGGACACAACAGAAGAGACTGCCCTAATAATCCATGGCAACAGTCACATGTGGGTAGAAGGGGGAAGAGTTGGCAACGCCCCTCTAGGGGTCCATGTTATGGTCCAGTAAACCCTTGGGGAGGTCCAAATCAGGGATATTAGGGGTGCCCAGAGAATCCTATGAGGGAGAATCAAATGCCAATTTTAACAACCACTGCCAACCAAGAACCAATGCTAAAAGTTAAAATAGAAGGTAAAACAACACCAATGCTAATAGATACAGGAGCAGTTTATACATGTGTAAATTCAAATTATGCTTCTCATCTCCCTCTGTCTGGCAAATTTGCAAAGACAATAGGATTCTCGGGACAAAAACAGTTAATTCCTATGATGGCTCCTGTGTGCTTAGAAGCTAAAAACAAAAGTGTGACAATTCCTGTCCTCGTATCAGATCAAACTCCTGTTAATCTATTAGGAAGAGATGCATTATGTAAATTAGGACTTCAAATTTGGTGCTCTCCTGATGGAGTGTGCGTAGACTTCCAAGGGATAGGAACTCAAATGACAACGGCAGAGCCAAAAGCAAATGTATATTGGCTAGGACAAATTGAAAATTATGTAAGACAAATAATTGACACATGGGGAAAGTTTACTGAAGCACAGATTTCTGAAGCAAAGTTGCCAAAGTCAGAGTTTCACTGTACTATGATATATGATCCTGACAGAAATGCAAAAATAGAACAAAGATGGCAAAAAGAAACTGAAAATCAAAAGGTTGAACTTATCTTGAAGAACATCATAATAGGTAAGCAGGGAGCAGCAGTGAGTATAACTGAGAATGAATTCATAAAGAAGTGGTTCAGTGTACCAGAATCTGTTCCACATGTGTCTTTATATGTAGGAAAGAATTGGGAAACAAAAGACTTAGGGCCAATGATGAAAAAAGCTGAACAATGCCAGTGGGAGCCAACCATAAATCCGTTAATTTTTCATTCAAATGACAAAAATTTCATAAAAATTTTGTGTGCAACACAAGTGATAGGGACTCCTCAGGAAATAGTCATTGATGAAAAATACAAAAACAGATGACAACAGCACCTAAAACAATGGAGACTATTGATGTTGAACTTTTAATGAAGCAGAGCAACAAGTGCCTACTGAATTATGGTCTCAACATGATACAGATGTAGGATTGGTAAAGTCAGCTAGCCCTATAATTATCCAGCTAAAACCAGGTGCATGTTTGCCTAGAAAATCTCAGTATCCTTTAAAGCCTGAAGCTGAAGCAGGCATTAAGAATACTATCGAAGGTCTTCTAAAAGCAGGAGTATTGATAGAAACAAATAGCTATTGTAACACTCCAATTCTTCCTGTAATTAAAAGCGAACAAATCTAAATGGTGTCTTGTGCATGATTTGAGAGCAATTAATGACATAGCAGAAGACTGGCCAGCTGATGTGCCAAATCCGCATACGCTGCTAACGAATGTACCCCCGGATGCTAAATATTTCACGGTAATTGATCTCTGTAATGCCTTTTCTATCATTCCTGTAGAAGAAAAAAGTAGACATTTGTTTTCGTTTACTTATGCTGAAAAACAGTACACATATACTCGAATGCCACAGGGATTTAAGCATTTGCCGCATATTTTTAATCAGGTTCTCAAGGCTGATTTAGAAGACCTTATAATGGAAAGTACTCTGTTGCAATATGTAGATGATTTGATGATTTGTTCAACAACACGCAAACAGTGTCACAAAGATTCTATTAAAGTACTTACAAAGTTAGCACAAGGAGGACACAAGGCTTCTAAAAGTAAACTGCAGTACTGTCAGCCGCAGGTTGAGTATTTGGGAAAATTGATATCACATGGCACAAAAGCTATAGCTCCAGCTCAGTTGGAGGGTATAAGTAAAGCACCTTTGCCACAGACTGTAAAACAAATTATGACTTTTCTAGGAATGACAGGACTCAGTGCTGATTGGATAGAAGACTATACAATAAAAACAGCTCCATTGAGAGAAATAATGAAACAAACAGGACTGCAGATATTAAGTAATCGGCTAAAATGGAATACAGATGCTTCAATAGCATTTGAATCTATAAAGAAGGAATTACAAAGAGCACCAGCACTTGGAAATCCTGATTACACAAGAGAGTTTTATTTATATGTGGCAAACAGAGAAGATGGATATGCATCAGCTGTTCTGATGCAGGAGACTTGTAGTGGCAGGAAAAAGCAACCCATTGCATATTATAGTACTAAACTTGATAATGTAGCTCAGGGTTATCCACTATGCTACCAGGGTCTTGCAGCAGTGCACTATGCATATGAGAAAGCATCTACAATTACTATGGATATGGATAATTACACTGGATATCCAGTGACTGTTATTGCACATCATAAAATTGTGGAATTGATAGAACAAGGAAAATTTGTTTTGACTCAAGCGCGTATTTTAGCATATTCATCATTGTTGACATATCCAGATGTTACCAACGGATTCCTTTGCAGCATGAAGGAGAGGCGCATGATTGTGTGGCCAATTCCCTGGCATTCACTAGATTACGTCCAGATCTTGAATCTACACCAATTGCTGAAGCAGAAGTGATCTACTTTGTATATGGTTCAAGTTATAAAGATCATTTGGGAAATCATGCAGGATATTCAGTGGTAAGAAAAGAAGGGGAGAACTCTGAGCCTGTAATATCTCAATACTGTGCACAGCCATGCTCTGCTCAGTTAGCAGAATTGAAAGCTTTGTCATTAAAGGTAACAACATGGCAGACTTGGAAGCTAAAAAGGCATCAGGATGTCAAGTAGCAATATCAACACCAGTAGTTCTCATAGAACCACAACCTCAACTGGATGATATTGTTAGAATACAGCAGCAAGCTGGCCCGTATGAACATTCAATGTGGAATCAAAGAGGGGCCACACAAGATGAAAAAGGTCTTTGGTGTTCACATGATGGACAGATTGTTGCATCAACAGCTCTTTTAAACATCCTCATTTTGGATGCACATGGTTTTGACCATTGTGCAAGGGGGGAGGTGATAAAGAAAATAAAAAATCAAGGATATTGGTCTCCATATTTATATGCAATGGTAGACAATTTTCTGTCCACATGTGAAATTTGTGCCAAAAATAATGTTAGGAAAGGAACAGCGACACCAATAGGTCACATACCAGTACCAGAAGGGCCATTCAAGCATCTGGTAATGGATTATGTGGACATGATAAAGAGAGTACAAGGCAAAAGGTACATGCTTGTGATAATAGACAGATTTAGCAGATGGGTGGAAGCAACACCATCAGCAGATGAAGGAGCACGAACGGTTATTAAATTTCTAACTAGAGAGGTAATTCCTAGATTTGGAATACCATCAGAAATAAGTTCGGACAATGGATCGGCATTTATTCAAAAAACTGTAAAACAGGTTTTACAACAGTTAAGAATAAAACAGAGACTAGGGTGTGTCTATCACCCAGATTCACAAGGGTGTGTAGAGAGAGTGAATGAAACCCTCAAGGCAAAACTTAACAAGTTGTGTTAAAGTACTAAACTTAACTGGATTGATGCCTTACCACTTGCATTAATGAGTTATCGCATGCAAACTAACAGAAGTACGCATCTAACACCGCATGAAATGCTTACGGGTCGACCCATGCCTGTGCCATATTGTAGAGGACCGCACAAAGGACCTCCTTTGGAACAATTACAACTGGAGTTGAGATCGTATATGAAAAAACTAACTGCAATACATAAAGCTATATATTTGCAGGAAATAAGAAAGCAGCCCAGAGAGGAGACGGAGACACCTTGTCCAGTTGTTCCAGGTGATCAGGTGTATCTGAGGGTGTTCAGGAGAAAGTGGAATGAGCCTAGGAGAGAGGGACCGTACAAAGTGGTGACAGCTACGCCAACAGCGGTCCAAGTGGAAGGAAGCACCACCTGGTATCATCTGAATCACTGCCCAAGAGTTCCCAGGAGTGAAACGAGAGCGCAAGATGAAAGGGTGCAATATGCTGAAAGCTCAGAGAAGCAAGGAGCTGAGCAAAGCAAAGAAAGTCAACAAAGAAAGAAAGATGAGTCCAAAAATGTGTCTGATGATGATCATCACATGCTTACTGCATCTGACAATTCAAGTGCAAGGTTTAAGCAACAGCACTCAAGTTCCTCTTCAAGCTCAAACTGTGCTCAGCACAATCCAGACTTCCCTGCAATTGATTTTTCAGCCCTCAGATAAACCTAGTGACAACTCAACAATAACACCAATAGAACAAGAATTGACTAATAACCTGACAATATCAAAGCAACGTAGAAATGTTGAGGAGGAAAAAATCTGTGAGAGTAGCAGAGAAGATATTTTATGGGAAACAGCGCAAAATAATGATTGGTACAAATGGGCAACATTTACAGCAAGAGAAGTAGTTATGGATAATTGTTTAGTGTGTGCTAAATCGCCTCTAAATAAGTTAATAGCAATTCCAAATCCACATGATTATGTGACGTGCTAAATTTAACAGGAATTTTTGCCATTCAAATTATTATTTTATGCCTTATTGTTCAGCAGAGTGTTTAGCTTTTTTAGGTAGTTCAGAATATCAGAATAAATTTAACAGACCTCATTGGGGAGACTGGTGTAGATACTGGGATGTAAATGCAAACCTTAGAGTAGAAAAAGAAGAAGTAGAAATACCAAAATGGTTTAGCATTGATCAGAACCAAGAATATGAGTGTTTTAATAAATCAGAAGGAATGTATGATTTAGGAAGATTCAATGGAAAATGTGCTACTATTTGGAACATAGATAGAAAAAATTCTTGGAATTCAAATACGCCAATAAGAGCTCCAGAACTTCAAGCGCTAGGAACAAGAAATGGGAGAAAAATAAATCCGAAAGAAGAAAACTGTAAAAATCAAACTATAGCGTTGCCATCAATAGAATTGTATGAAGATCAAACAAAGGTAGTAGCAGATTTCTTTTGGGCTTGTGGAAAAGACAGACTTCTAGCATTTTTACCTTTAAGATGGAAAGGAATATGTCAAGTCAAAGTCAAAGTCAAGTCAAAGTCAGCTTTATTGTCAATTCTGCCATACGTACAGTACATACATACAGAGAATTGAAATTCTATGACTCTCAGACCCTAGGTGCCTAACAACAACAAAACAATAACAACAAAAGTTTAACAGTAACAACAACAGAAGAAAGATTTAAAAAAAGATGGATAAAGTGAATTATAGAGGTAAAGTGGCGATGGCAAATAGTGCAAACAATAGTAACAATAGTGCAATTTCAGATTTTAAGTCAGTTTATAAAGTCAGGTATAAGTCAGGTATAAAATTATAAGAGTGTGTGCAAAAGATTCACAGATCAGGTGCGTGGGGCAGAAGAGGGGAGAGTCGGCAGAGTCGGGAGGGAGTTCAATGCCCTGACAGCTTGGGGAATGAAGCTGTCCTTCAGTCTGCTGGTCCTTGCTTGGAGACTGCGTAGCCTCCTCCCTGATGGCAGCAGACTGAAGAGGCTGTGCGATGGGTGGGTGGGGTCTCTCGCAATGATGAGGGCTTTGCAGGAGAGGCAGGAGTAATAAATATCCTGGAGGGGTGGGAGAGAGACACCAACGATGGGATGCGTTGCAGGCGCCGTACCACACAGTGATACAGCTGGTCAGAATGCTCTCGATGGTGCCTCTGTACAAGGTGCGCATGATGGGGGCTGGGGCTCTGGCTCTTCTCAGTTTACGGAGAAAGTAGAGTCGCTGCTGTGCTTTCTTGGTCAGTGCTGTGGTGTTGGCGGTCCAGGAGAGGTCTTCTGTGATATGTACACCCAGAAATTTGGTGCTCCTCACCCTTTCCACGGTCGCACCGTTGATGGTCAGAGGAGCGTGCTGGGTGTGCATTCTCCTGAAGTCCACAACAATCTCCTTCGTCTTCTCCACGTTCAGAGAGAGATTGTTGTCACCACACCACCTGGCCAGGCGGCTCACCTCGCTCCTGAAGTTTGTCTCATCATTGTTGCTAATGAGACCAACTACAGTCGTGTCGTCCGCAAACTTGATGAAGAGATTGCTGTTGTGTTTGGGTGTACAGTCATGTGTTAGCAGAGTGAAAAGGAGGGGGCTCAACACACATCCCTGAGGGGCTCCAGTGTTCATGATGATGGAGCTGGATGAGTTACTGCCGACCCGAACTGCCTGAGGTCTTCCCGTCAGGAAGTCCAGCAACCAGTTGCACATCGATGTGCTGAGTCCCAGCTGTGACAGTTTTTGAGTGAGCTGTAGAGGGATGATTGTATTGAATGCTGAACTAAAGTCTATGAACAGCATTCTGACATAAGTGTCTTTATTTTCCAGGTGTGTGAGTGCTGAATGGACAGTAGTGGCGATGGCGTCATCGGTCGAGCGTTTAGACCGATATGCAAATTGGTAGGGGTCCAGGGAGGGGGGGAGGACAGACTTAATGTGGTGCATGACTAGCCGCTCAAAGCACTTCATAAGGATGGGGGTAAGTGCGACTGGACGGTAGTCGTTTAAGCAGGACGGAGATGATTTCTTAGGGACTGGAATGATGGTGGTTGCTTTGAAGCATGTGGGGACGACAGCTTGACTCAGTGAGATGTTGAAGATGTCTGTGAAGACATCAGTGAGTTCCTCTGCACAGTCTCTCAATACACATCCAGGACTGTTGTCAGGACCTGGAGCTTTGCGTGCGTTGACCCTGCTGAGGGATCTTCTCACGCTGTCCCTGGGCAGTGACAACATCTGGTCATCGGGGGGAGGTGGTGACTTCTGTGCAGTGGTGCTGTTGTGTGCTTCAAAGCGAGCAAAGAAAGTGTTCAGCTCATTCAGCAGGGGGATGGAGCTATCACATGTCCATGCAGGGGGCTTATAGTCTGTGATGGTCTGAATCCCTTGCCACAGGCTCCTTGTGTCTCTGCTGTCGCTGAAACGATGGGCTATCCTCCTGGAGTACTGTCTCTTAGCCTTCCTGATGCCGCGTGACAGGTTGGCCCTTGCTGTCCTCAGGCCCGCCTCATCTCCAGCTCTGAAGGCAGCATTACGCGTCTTCAGAAGTCTGTAGACATTCCCTGTCAGCCACGGTTTTTGGTTGGGCCAGACGGTGATGGTCTTTGTGACTGTTACATCCTCGATGCACTTGGTGATGTAAGAAGTAACAGTCTCAGAGTACTCCTGGAGGTCTGTGGTGTTGTGGTAGGTTGCAGCCTGTTTAAACATGTCCCAGTCAGTGGTGTCGAAGCAGTCTTGAAGAGCCTCTGATGACCCTTCAGGCCAGACTTGAATCTGCTTCTGGACTGGTTTGGTGGCTTTCACAAGTGGTCTGTATGCTGGCATTAACATAACAGTGATGTGATCTGAAGCACCCAGGTGGGGGAGGGGAAGGGCTTTGTAAGCTCCTCTCTGTGTAGTGTACACAAAGTCCAGAGTGTTGTTTCCACGTGTTGGGAAGTCAATGTGCTGATGAATTTTTGGAAGCACACTCTTTAAGTCTGCATGGTTGAAATCACCAGCCAAGATGAGAAAAGCATCTGGGTGGGCTGTCTGCTGATCACTGATGTGTTTATAAAAATTATTCAGTGCCTCACTCCTGTTGTTGTTGGAGCTGGGGGGGGATGTATACAGCAACAAGTATAATAGCTGAATATTCCCGCGGTAGATAAAACGGCCGACATTTAATAATCATAAACTCCACCAGGGGTGAGCAGTGTTTGCAGACCACAACAGCATCGCGGCACCACGCATCATTGGTGTAAACACAGAGTCCGCCGCCGCGGGTCTTACCTCCCTCGACGAGCACTCTGTCCGCCCAATGGCATGTGAGCCGATCGAGCTGAATGGCGCAGTCCGGAACGCTGTTGTTGAGCCATGTTTCTGTGAACACAAAAACACAACAGTCTCTTACAGTCTTCCGGGTAGAGCAAAGAAGACGAAGATCATCCAGTTTATTGTCCAACGAGCGTACGTTAGCGAGAATGATGGTGGGGATAGCCGGCTTGTGTGGTTTAGCCGCTAGCCTGACACGGATACCTCCGCGCTTCCCCCTCTTCTGTTTCCTCTCACCCCGTTTGTGGCGCCTCCGCTGTGGGAGAGGTGCAGTAGTGGGGGACGGTGATGGGGTAGGCCCCCGGAGAAGGCCATGATCCCGCAGATCTTGAGCGAGCGCCGAGCTTGGATTGTAGTTTTTCCTGTCTGTAGCTGAGTTTGCAGATGAACGGACGCGTCAAGGACGTACAAAAACACTGTGATTTATACGACGAAAAACACAAAAACACCGGTCCGTCGGGAGAGAGAGAAGCCGCTGCGTGTGCACGCGCCGCCATCGTGTCCGATATGTGCTAGAGTTCGACTAATTCAAGAAGTAACCATTGTACAATGGGATTCAGAGCAACCGGTAAAAGAAGATAACAATAGGACTAAGAGAGCCTATGAACCAGATCCTAAAGTAACTATAGATTCAATTGGTCAACCAGGAGGTATACCTAATAAGCTTAAAGCAAGAGATGAGGTAAAAGCAGGATTTGAATCAATATTCATATGGATCACCCCAAATAAAAATGCAGAATGGATCAACTATATTTATTATAATCAGCAGAGATTTATTAATTACACTGATGATGCTTTAGCCGCATTAGGAGAACAATTACATGAAACAAGTAGAATGACATAGCAAAATAGGCAAGCGCTGGATTGGATATTAGCAGACAAAGGAGGGGTATGTGTAATGTTTGGAGATCAGTGCTGTACATTCATACCTAATAATACAGCTCCAGGAGGAAAATTTAGCGAAGCTATGAATAAAATAAAAGAATTAAGAATAGAGCTTAAAGAAAATGCTGGAAGGGATGAAAAGATATGGGATTGGTTGGATCTAAAATTTGGAAATTGGGGGGCATGGCTTGCTAAATTAGGAGTGTTTTTAGGAGTTGCAATATTAATAGGAGGTTTATTGTTCTGTTGTGTACTTCCTATCTTAAAATCACTAGTAATCAAAGCCACAACTAATCAAATGGAAATGTTAAGATGTCATGATAATGGTAAAGTAATTCTGGAGGGCAACCAAAGTATATATTACCAGGAATTGTATGGGAAACCGAGCTGGGTTATGAGAGCATTGGATATTGATTCGAGTACCTCCAATGAGGACGAAGAAGATGAATAATGATGAGCCAGACCCTGGGTGTATGTGCTAGCCTAACCGCTCCCCAAAGGGTGACCCTCTACGATGCGCAAAGTATCTGGGTTGAAGAGGATGTCTACAGCGCAAGAGAGTTTTTAAATATATATAACATGATTATTTTTGATGTATTTTACATAACTGTGACAACCACAGGCAAGGCTGAACAAAATGCACGCACATGCTTATAACAATATTTAATTTTGAAGGAAAGGATTAGGGAGAGTTGAATCTTTTACTCTTTTTGGAAAAAAGAAAAAACTGAAAGAAAAAGAAAGAAAAAAGTCTGAAAAGAGATGTTTGGTTCTACTTCTCCTCTGGAGTGTGGTTGCAATAATCTGGTCATTGGAAATGAAACTAAGTGACTTGATTTGATTGCTGTAGCATAACTGAGAAGGCTGGATTTTGAAGCTACACTCTGGGTAAAGAGTGGGGTAAATGTTGAAGTGTTTATTGCATTAATAATAAGTATTTTATTACAATTTAACTGTATGATTATACACTATTATTTACATCTGTGTGGGAGTGCAGGGGTCTGCAGGAGAGTGGAAGACCACCCCTCACAGTGTTGGGTGTTAAGTCCATATATGGATATATAGTGCTGGACTCAAGCCAAGTTAAGACATGTGGGGGAAAGATAAACAATGACGTAGTGGGTTTGGAATGTCTAGGAACTGCCTATATAATGGGGGATTTCCCTGAGTCATGAGGAGATCTGTTTTGTTTGAAAGAATAAAACCTATATTCTGGCATCAAAGACTGAGTGAAGTGTTATTTCCAAAGAAGAGGAAAACGGCAGCATTTAATCCACAACACCATCCATCCATCCATCCATCCATCCATCCATCCATCCATCCATCCATCCATCCATCCATCCATCCATCCATCCATCCATCCATCATCTTCCGCTTATCCGGGGCTGGGTTGCGGGGGCAACAGTCTAAGCAGAGATGCCCAGACTTCCCTCTTCTTAGCCACTTCCTCCAGCTCTTCCAGGGGAACCCCGAGGCGTTCACAGGCCAGCCGGGAGACAAAATCCCTCCAGCGTGTCCTAGGTCTTCCCCGGGGCCTCCTCCTGGTGGGACATGCCCGGGAAGGTGTCCAGGAGGCATCCGAAATAGATGCCCGAGCCACCTCAACTGGCTTCTCCTGATGTGGAGGAGCAACGGCTCTACTCTGAGCTCCTCCCGAGTAACCTAGCTTCTCACCCTATCTCTAAGGGAGCGCCCAGCCACCCTGCTGAGAAAGCTCATTTCGGCCGCCTGTATCCGGGATCTTGTCCTTTCGGGTCATGACCCACAGCTCATGACCATAGGTGAGAGTAGGAATGTAGATTGACCAGTAAATCGTGAGCTTCGCCTTACAGCTCAGCTCCTTCTTCACCACGACAGACCGGTACATCGACTGCATTACTGCAGAAGCTGCACCGATCTGTCTGTCAATCTCCCGTTCCATCCTCCCCTCACTTGTGAACAAGACCCCAAGATACCTGAACTCCACCTGAGGCAGAAACTCTCCACCAACCTGAAGTGGGCACCCTTAAATCAGTTAGGTAACTACCACTTCCAGCACTGCAAAACACTGCAGAGAGAGAGAGAGAGAGAGAGAGAGAGAGAGCGAGAGAATGGATGCACTTCAGAGTCTACAGGAGGAGATGAGAGAAACATTATGCACTGTCAAGAGAGAAATTAATAGAACTACACATCACGTTTGTGAAAGATGTGACAAATGTGACCCCTCTCTCACTCATAAAGTATCTCAGCAGCTATTTATTGAGGAGTGAGATGGAAGAGCTAGAGGATAGTGGTATGGCGGAGCTATTGAGTATTCATGAGAAAATAAGCAAACTCACAGTGACCACTGCTGCCAATCCAAACAAGTACTATAACTGAGTCATTTCAGGCCATGCATATCAATACCACTGTTGCACATACTGACAGACCAGTCACAGCTGCCCCAGAGACACAACGTGCCAGTAATTTGGCATAAAGAGTTTAAAATCTCGATCGGTGAGCCGGGCCAAAAAGACAGATTATCATTTTCTAGCCTTGCTCGTCAAATAAAGAGTGTGTTGTGCAAGGCGTATCCTGAACAGGAAATCATAGATGCAGTGATCAGATCCATTATACCTGGGCTTCAACTGCACAGCTATCTTGAAGGGAAAGCTGGTTTAACTCTTCCTACACTGAGACGCATCCGTTCCCATTATCAAGAAAAGAAATGCAACTGAATTATACAAACAGTTGACGACCGAGGGCCAGCGCAGCAAAGAGACCCCACAAAACTTCTTGATACGTGCTCTTGACCTGAGACAAAAATCTGGGCTGAAGTATGGCCCTGTTTTAGTGCAGAACATGTTTCTGCATTCAGTACTAACGGGCTTGCAAATTGACCATATTCAGAACGATTACAGCCATACCTTTCTGATGCTGCGATTTCCAACAAAATTATTGCTGGAAAGGCAGAATATTGCTTGCTCTCATGAGGCGGAAAACAGAATGCCAGGCCATTGTTCATGCGAAACAGCTAGATGAGCCAGTCCCCTATCAAAAATGTCTGCCTTAACAGTCAAAGCTCGACCTGATGTCTCAGCTAAAAAGACTTAAGCCTTGTTTACATTGCACGTGTCTGCGGCACGTTACGGCTGCAACGCGGCTACCGGAGCTGATCGCGACCACTCTAGTCAATGCTTGTGTTTACACCAGCCGCATCGCGGCGCGTTTCAGAAGCGTCCCAGAAGTGGCTCATCGCGCCGCTTCGCTAAAGATAGGCGCCTCGCCTATTTTTGACGGATGCCGAGCTGAAGCCGTGCAGTAAATACGTATTTCATATCACTATATCCTTGCCAGGAGGCAACACAACACAACAATAAACAGAATTCAACTGGACAAAACAAACATTTAACTTACCCATGTTTGAACACAAAAATTTGAGAAAAACAACGTAGGACTGTGCAATCACGTGGTCTCACGAACCCTGTCGCCTCGCTCCTAAAATGCTTCTGGTGTGAGTTGGCACCGTGTAGAAGATGGAACAAAACCTCACCGCAGCCGTAACATGCCGCAGACGTGTGCAGTGTAAATACTCCGTTAGTGATGACATCATGCAGAACAAAGAGACTATTTAGCAGCCACCAGTTGCATCACAACAGTGATTTGCAGTTGGCAATGAAGAGTTAGGAGTGACCATGGCACGCAGACATCCTCAGAATGTGACACAGATCAGCCAGCTGCTGCCAGAGTGGAGCCCAGGGCCAGATCACCAAGTCCAGCGGCCAGATTCAGTCACACATGAACAACAACAATATTGATTTCAATTGCAACATCCACAGTTTGGTGCTGGATCACAGCAACAGTATCCAACACTGCAATCGTTCCATTCCTTGACACATTTGCTCAACATCAGCCGCCCGACAGACACACACTTCTAAGCATAGGTTCCTACGTCACGAAGCGCGAACCGGACTTTGAGTTCTTGAAGGCTGGCGCCCTGTTTACAGACACCGCATCAGAGCCCTTTGTCTGGGTCGCACGGGCGCGACGGAGGAAAAGTCGCCGGAAAAGAGGGAAGAGAACCGGCGTCCTAGTAAGACGTCATCCCTTCCGACCTCCTCTCCCAACCATTCTGCTGGCTAACGTTCAGTCACTGGACAACAAACTCTGTGAACTGCGGGCACGCGTCTCATACCAACGAGAAACAAGGGACTGCTGCATTATTTGCCTCACAGAAACCTGGATGTCTGCAGTGGTTCCAGACTCAGCCATCGAGCTCACGGGGTTCTCCGTGCACCGTTCGGACAGAACGAAAGAGCTCACGGGGAAAAGCAGAGGTGGGGGTGTTTGTTTATTTGTCAACCACTCGTGGTGTGACGAAAGGAACCTACACTCCATTAAATCCTTCTGCTCCCCTGATCTGGAATTTCACATGCTTCTGTGCCGACCATTCTGGCTACCAAGGGAATTTACAGCGGTCATAATCACAGCTGTTTATATTCCTCCTCAAGCCAACACAGAACAAGCACTCAAGGAACTGTATGGGAATATAAGTGAGCAGGAAACCGCGCACCCAGAAGCAGCGTTTGTTGTTACGGGGACTTTAACAAAGCCAACTTCAGAACAATAGCCCCAAAATACTTTCAGCACATCACCATCAACACGCGTGGTGATCGTGTTCTGGACCACTGTTACTCTCCTTTTCGGACGCATACAAATCTCTCCCGCGCCCACCTTCGGCAAATCAGATCACTCTTCCATCCTGCTCCTGCCTGCTTACAGGCAGAAACTGAAACGGAAGCACCCGCCCTCAGGACAATCCAATGCTGGTCGGACCAATCAGACGCTACACTACAGGACTGTTTTGATCACGTGGACTGGGACATGTTCCGGGCAGCTTCTGATGACGACATAGAGGTGTACTCAGAGACTGTAACGTGTTTCATCAGGAAGTGTGTAGAAGACATTGTGCCGACTAAAACAATCCGTATCTACCCCAACCAAAAACCGTGGATAAATAG
This sequence comes from Paracanthobrama guichenoti, assembly GCA_018749465.1. Taxonomy (NCBI): domain Eukaryota; kingdom Metazoa; phylum Chordata; class Actinopteri; order Cypriniformes; family Gobionidae; genus Paracanthobrama; species Paracanthobrama guichenoti. Next base: position 13,797,981 of record CM031947.1, on the reverse strand, counting down.
CGATGTTCGAGCAGCCTTGTCAGCACGAACATCCGCTTTTAAATCCGGTAATGCTGATGATCGCAAACAAACCAGTTACGATCTCAGAAAATCCATCAAAGCCGCAAAAAGACAATACAAAAGCAAAGTTGAAGATCAATTCAACACCAACGATGCAAGAAGTATGTGGCAGGGAATCAATAACATCACAGACTTTAAAGGGAATAAACCAGCTACGGTGAACATTGCCGCCTCTCTACCAGATGAGATGAGCTGAATAACTTTTATGCTCGTTTCGAGGCTCACAACACCGCCCACACAGAGCGCGCTCCCGCAGCTGCTGCAGGAGACGTGAGTGCACTCACCGTCTCCGTCGCAGATGTAACCCGATCCTTCCGACGGGTAAATATACGGAAGGCTGCGGGTCCTGATGGCATCCCCGGCCGCGTGCTCCGAGCATGCGCATTACAACTAGCCGGTGTTTTCACAGACATTTTCAATATCTCCCTCTGTCTGTCTGTGGTTCCCTCGTGCTTCAAAAAATCCACCATTGTGCCAATACCAAAGAAAAGCAAAACCACCTGCTTAAATGACTGGAGGCCCATTGCTCTCACACCCATCTTCAGCAAGTGCTTTGAGAGACTCATCAGAGATCACATCTGCTCTGTGCTGCCTTCATCATTGGATCCGCTACAATTTGCATATCGTAGTAACCGTTCTACAGATGATGCTATTGCTTTCACCCTACACACTGCTCTCTCCCACCTGGAAAACAAGAACACCCATGTGAGAATGCTGTTTGTGGACTACAGCTCAGCATTTAACACCATAGTGCCCACTACACTTGTTGCGAAGCTCCAGACTCTGGGACTAAACAGATCTCTGTGCAACTGGATCCTGGACTTCCTGACAGGCAGAAGTCAGGTGGTCAGAATGGGCAACAACACATCATCCCCTCTGACCCTCAACACTGGTGCTCCTCAGGGCTGTGTCCTCAGCCCACTCCTGTACTCCCTGTACACACATGACTGTACAGCCACACATAGCTCCAACGTCATTGTCAAATTCGCCGATGACACAACAGTGATAGGCCTGATCACCGACAACGATGAAACGGCCTACAGAGAGGAGGTGAGCACTCTGACTAAATGGTGTCAGGAGAACCACCTCTCACTCAACACCGACAAGACCAAGGAGCTGGTGGTGGATTTCAGGAGACAGAGCAGAAAACACAAACCCATCACCATCGACAAGACACCAGTGGAGCGGGTTAACAGCTTTAAGTTCCTCGGTGTCAACATCAGTGAGGATCTCACCTGGTCCACACACACGACGCAGTGCTGAAGAAGGCACATCAACGCCTCTTCTTCCTGAGACGGCTGAGGAAGTTTGGAATGAGCCCCAGCATCCTCAGATCCTTCTACACGTGCACCATAGAGAGCATCCTGACGGGCTGCATCACGGCCTGGTTCGGAAACAGCACCGCTGGCAACCGTAAAGCTCTGAAAAGGGTCGTGCGAACTGCCAGCCACATTGTTGGAGGTGAGCTTCCCTCCCTCCAGGACATCTACACCAGGCGGTGTGCAAGGAAGGCCCGGAGGATCATCAGTGACTCCAGCCACCCGTCCCACAGACTGCTCTCTCTGCTGCCCTCAGGAAGACGTCTCCGCAGCATCCGATCCCGCACTAGCCGACTTAGGGATAGCTTTTTCCCTCAGGCTATCAGACTATTGAACGCCCAAAACTAATACTCTCTACAGCATACTCCCACAATATGGCATGCCACACACCGCACTCAACTATAACAGTCAACACTGGACTATATACTGTGTTGACTGTTATAGTTGATAATGTGACATGTGAAGGCACATGTGCTTTGGTGATGTGACAATAAAACTGACTTGACTTGACTTGACCCCAACACCAGCTTCAACAGCCCAGACGTCAACAAGCTAGACAATGTTTTCACTCCCAACAGAGGGGTGGCACAAAGTTGTGCACCCATTGCTATTATTGCGGTAGCAGAAAACTTTTTGCAGCGGGTTGCAGAGACCCCAGAGAAAGATTCAGTTAAACGAGGAAGGGTTGCTCCAAAGGGACAGGGAGTGACCCAAGAGACAAGCACATCCCCACAACGCACAAAACAACAGTTTACTAAAGTACTACAACATCAGTCTGGTGAAAGCGGGTGATCTCGGCGAGTATATAGTGAGCACTGCCAAGGTACTGGTAAACATACCAAAGCACACAGTCATGCACATACCATGTGAAATTAAAATGCCACGTATAAGACACTGTGTTACTGTTTGAGCTATGTGTCAACCCTCAACACCCTGTGGGTTTAGAACTATTTGACACTCTGTTGGAAGTGAAAAAGTGTGTTCAGTCAGTCTAAGTGTGCAGAACGAGACAGACCATGATATTATCTTAAATGCCCATACGGTAAAAAAATATATATATTTCAAAATATATTTTCACATATATTTCAAAATATACAACAAAAAAAAATGGCCAAAAATATATTTGCAAAAATATATTTACATAAATATATTTTCTACCAATATATTTTTGGCCATTTTAAATATATTTTCAATATATAAATATATTTTTCAAAAGCATTTAAAAATATATTTTGCCCTCCATATATTTCAATCCAAGAAAATACATTCACGTCACATTTGAAGAAAAACTTTATTTGTCTGTAAAACGTATGAATATTTTAATAACAATTTGCAAGGCACATAAACATTTGTTAAACAAATAAATAAAATACCATAATACAATATATTTTAAAAATATTTAAAGTTTTTTTTCCCTTTCAAGCAGTGAATTCCCCCATTTAGAATTGACTGTAATCACCAAAGCCTTTGGACACATTTGGAAATCTCTTCTTGACTGCCACTGCAAGAGACAAAGATCACAGCTATATTTTAACTGAATTTTTCCAGTAAATTTCCCTTTCACCAAGTATTGACTGACCATATATGGTTGCCATGATTGCCTCGTCAAGGGCACTTCTCTGCACCATTGTCAGTTTTGCTCTTCCCTCCTACAAAAGACAACTCAACACAACACATAAACATTTGAACAGGGTACAGAGGGCATGCACATGTTGTCTTCTGACTAGTTTTGGATTTCCTGATATTTTTGTTCACATAAATTCACTTGTTCACATTTGTCACATACACAGTTATATACAGAATATACAACCGGCAGTGAAATGTAATCAGGTCCGCTCCATGGACAGTGCAAATTCACAGTTAAAAACACAAGGAGGAAATTATAAGAGAAATAGGATAAAAAAGTACTATATATATATATATATATATATATATATATATATATATATATATATATATAAATAATCTGTAGAATTGTAAATAATCAAGTCAAGAGAAAAAAAAAATAAAAAATAAGAATAAAGTGGAATAAAATAATTGAAGTAGACTGTGCAGTGAGTAAACTGTAGACTTATAAATATGTGGTTAACAAATGTATAAAGAGTATAATGTGCAAACAGGTTTATAACAGGTTGTTACACAGTAACAACGAGAACAGAAAGTGCAGTGCAATGACAGTATGTTTATCCTGAAGTGAAGTCACGTGATGTTAAGTGACTGAGTTCAGGAGTCTGATGGCCTGGGGGAAGAAGCTCCTCCTTTCAGTCTCTCAGTTTTGGCCATCAGGCTTCGGAAGCGCTTACCAGATGGCAGCAGCGTGAAATGAGGGTTTGCAGGGTGATTAGAGTCCTTGATGATCTTAGTAGCTCTACCTTTGCAGCGTTTGGTGTAGACGTCCTGCAGAGACGGGAGAGCTGACCCTGAGATACGCTCGGATAAGCGCACGACTCTTTGCAGGGCTTTGCGGTCATGACTGGTGCTGTTCCCATACCACGCTGTGATGCACTGAGTTAAAACACTTTCTATCGCCCCTAAATAGAAAGTTTTCAGGATAGCTGGTGAAACCCTGAATTTCCTCAGCTGGCGCAGGTGGTACAGTCTTTGCCTGGCTTTTTCACCTGTGTCTGAATGTGAGCAGTCCAGGTCAGGTCCTCGGAGATGTTTACTCCCAGGTACTTGAAGCTGCTCACTCTCTCTACTGGTGACCCGCTGATCATGAGGGGAGTATGTCCGTTGCTGTCTCTTCCTGAAGTCCACAATCATTTCTTTGGTCTTGCCAACATTCAGAGAGAGACAGTTGTCCTGGCACCATGATGTTAGATGCTCCACCTCGTCCAAGTATGCCGTCTCATTGTTGTTGGAAATGAGGCCCAGGACAACAGTATCATCAGCAAATTTGATGATAGAGGTGGAGCTGTGTGTGGACAAACAGTCATGTGTGTAGAGAGTAGAGCAGGGGACTCAGGACACAGCCCTGTGGAGCTCCCACACTCAGGGTGATGGAGGTGGAGGTGAACTGGCCTATTCTCACCACCTGAGGCCTGCCAGTGAGGAAGTCCTCAATCCAGTGGCAGAGAGAAGGATTCAGGCCGAGATCCAGGAGTTTGGAGGTTAGCTTGGTGGGAACTATGGTATTAAAGGCTGAGCTATAGTCAATAAATAGCAGCCTTACGTAGTTCCCACTTTTGCTGTCGATGTGAGTGAGGGAGGAGTGGAGGACATGAGAGATTGCATCTTCAGTCGATCTATTGGGACGATAGGCAAACTGAAGAGGGTCCAAAGTGTCAGGAATGTAGGCGCAAATGGTGTTTTTAATGAGTCTCTCAAAGACCTTCATGACTATAGACGTGAGACCCACTGGACGATAGTCATTTAGGCAAGAGGGTTTACTGTTCTTAGGGACAGGGATGATAGTGGATTTTTTAAAGGAGGTGGGGACCACAGATGTAGCGAGGGACTCATTAAAGATAGATGTAAACAACCCGGCAAGCTGATCAGCACAGGACCGCAGAACACGGCCTGAAATACCATCTGGCCCAGCAGCTTTCCTGACGTCCACACGCTTGAGTGCACTCCGAACTTCATCCTCCGAGACAGAGATCACGTGGTTGTTGCTGCTCTGAGTGATTCCCTCTGACGCGCCACTTGGCGGAGTTGCGTTGCCGCGGTTACAGTCAAAGTGAGCGTAGAAAGAGTTTAACTCGTTCACAAGCAGCAGATCAGCTCTCACCTCTGCAGAGGATTTAGATCCAAAAGAGCAGATGGACCTCAGACCCTGCCACATGCGCCGCGAGTCGTTGAGTTGGAAATGAGACTCCACTCGATCCTTATAACGGAGCTTTGCGGCTTTAACTGCGCGTCTGAGAGCATAGCAGGACGATCTGTATTCAGTCATGTTCCCCGATAGGAGACCGGCGTTGTAAGCGGCAGTGCGTGTGTTCACTGCAGCGCGGATTGAATTGTCCACCCACGGTTTCTGATTTGAGAAGGACGTTATTGTTATTGTTTGCGTGGCTTGCTCTGTAAGCGTGTTGATGAAGCAAAGCGCCACATCTGTGAACTCGCTGACGTCAGCTGAACTCGCTCGGAACATGTCCCAATCCACATCATCCAGAGCTGCCTGTAGCGCAGTCTCTGAATTGGGGGACCAGCACTTAACTTCCCGCCTCACCGGGGGTTCCTGAACGAGCCTTTGTTTGTATTCAGGTGTGAGAAAAATGGCGGCATGATCCGATTTGCCAGAGGCTGGTAGTGACCGCACTTTATAGGCGTTCTTAAACGGAGAGTAGCAATGATCCAGTGTGTTTGCTCCTCGTGTAGGACAGGAGACATGCTGGTGAAAGTTTGACAAGACTTTCTTTAGGTTTGCTTTGTTAAAATCGCCCGCGACGATGAAAGCAGCATCGGGGTGTTTGTTTATGACGCCGCTGGCAACATCATGAAGGCCAGATAAAGCCAGCCCTGTGTCTGCCTGTGGTGGAATGTAAACGGCAGTGGCGACGACAGCAGAAAACTCCCTCGGCAGATAGAATGGGCGGCAAATGATTGTTAAATGTTCCAGATGAGGAGAGCAGGACCGCGAGAGAATGGTGATGTTCCTGGGGTCGCACCATTTCTTGTTGATCATGAAGCATACTCCACCGCCTTTGGATTTACCGGCCTCGGCTGTTCTGTCCATCCGAAAAACAGAGAAGTTCTCCAACGGCGTCACAGCTGTGTCCGGGACCACGGGCGTGAGCCATGTTTCGGACAAACAAAAGATGTTACAGTCTCTCATGTCCCGTTGAAAACTTATCCTGGCTCTAAGATCTTCCATCTTATTTTCCAAGGATTGGACATTTGCTAGCAGAATGCTTGGGAGGGGAGGGCTGAATGCCCTTTTCCTCAGTCTGTTGCGGATCCCAGCGTGTTTCCCACAGTGCTTCTTGATTCTTCGCTGTCGGCTCTGTCCATTGTTCAACTCGGCGTTCTGAAGGATCTCAGATGGCCACAGAGGATCAGCGAAAGTGTCCTGAAACAGTCCAGTGTAGAGGTAACCAATGTCCAAAAGAGTTTTGCTGTCATAGCAGATCAATGCAGTTGATAAGTTTGTAAAAATTGAGAGTAAAAGAAAGTAAAATAGTAAATAAAAGCACAGTCTTCGCAGAGCGACCTGAATGGCGACCGAACACGGCGGCGCCATTTTGGGATATGCGGCGCCATTTTGGGATATGACAAATCTCATCTGCAAATATCTCATCTGCAAAACTGAATGCTACCGGATGCCGATGGGTCGGTGAACTAGCGGACTTCCACTTCACAATCCGCTACCGGCCAGGGAGGAAGAATGGAGATATGGACTCATTGTCTAGGATGCCGTTGGACATAGAGACTGCGATGAAGGAATATACAGAGGAGTTTCTATCACATTGTATCAGAGCGATGATACAAGCAGTTGAAATCCAGGATGAGCTGGGTCCCACCATGTCCCATCAGATGTGGTGATGTAATGGCATGGAGACAGATGAAGTACCACCAAAGTCATTGTCAAAAGAGGAAATTCAACAGGCACAGAGTGACGATAGGGACATCAAAGTGATCATTAAGCACTTACAGTCTGGGTCCAGGCCAGGGTCAAAACAGTGGTGGGCAGTCAACCCAAAGTTCAGGGGTTTACTCCGAGACTGGAACAAATTACAGTTAGACGAACATGGCATACTCTACTGTAAGACATCACAGCGGACTCGGCTTGTGTTACCAGCCAAGTTCAAGCACATTGTCCTGAGGGAACTGCACGACAACATGGGCCACCAAGGGCTGGATCGGACTACAAGCCTTTTCAGAGACCGTTTTTTCTGGCCGCAGATGCAGAAGGACGTTGAGGAATATATCCTGAAGGCGTGTCCGTGCATTAAGCAGAAAAAAACATGTCAGTAGTCACGTGCACCATTTAAAGAGCATCAAGACAACTTACCCATTTGAGCTAGTATCGATCGACTTTCTCCATCTGGACAAGTGCAAAGGAGGATATGAGTATATCCTTGTTGTTATTGACCATTTTACTAGATTTGTGCAAGCCTATGCCACCACTTCAAAATCAGGCAAAACGGTGGCTGACCGACTGTTCAATGATTTTGCTATGAAGTTAGGATTCCCTTCAAGGATCCACCATGACCAAGGGGGGGAATTTGAGAACAAGTTGTTTGACCAGCTAAGGAAGTACAATGGTATCACAGCGGCAAGACCTACTCCTTACCATCCACAAGGAAATGGCCAGGTGGAAAGTTTCTGTAAGGAGCGGTTTTACTGCTAAGACAAAAGCTGAGATCCAACGCCCTGACCAAAACCCTCTCCCCCTCTCTACCTCCCTTTACCCCCTTCCCCCTGATTTAAGTCCCAAAATGCAGATATACTACATATGATTTATCTTGTGAATCTATTGTTTTATCCCTTTCATGTCTGGTGTCTTTTTAAAGGTCATAGTGCGATTGGTAAAATGGTCTCAACATCACTGAAGTCACTGGTAGGGTTAGAAAGATTGAAACATATGAGAATTGTGTTCTCCTTTTTTGAGTGGTCTCTCCAAAGATATCTGATCCTCTCCCCCAAACTAGGTGTTTGTGTTGCAAATATTTACAACCCTTTGTTCTGGTCTGGGTATTTAAGGAAGGGTAGCAGGGCTGCCATTTGGGAACATTCTGTAGACAGAACCCCCATGCAGTGTTGTGTCAGTGTCATAAGAGGCACTCACACACACACTGTATGTATTGTGCCAGATATGACTCTATTTTCATATTACTTTGCAATGGTATTTTATATTCTTATGCTGAAAGTTGTGTACCATGGATTCGTGTTTAATTATGTTATTTAAGTTCTGTCTGGCCAAAATAAACCTTTATCTTGATTTACCTTGTATTATTCTGAAACAATTTATTCTAGTATTGATCAATCCGAAGTCCTTTATTTCCGCAATTCTTTTGCCAGAATAGATCAAACCGAGGACCCCTGACTGAAGCATGGAGCGCAGCATGCGGGATAATCTGATTTCTGACTATTACTGTATTAGCAAGTTGCAGCTTTCATGACTATTACTAAAATTACACTTTTTGTTGAGTAAGCATGTGCAACCACTTAAAGGTAAAATATTCACTCTGCAATCCTCTGACTAATATCAGAACTGGCTAGGTTGTGATCGTGGGCGGGCGAAACCGGATGCTTCGTTCCTGTGCGATATCAGGTCCCTTGATGAACGAATATTTGAAATTAAGAGATACTAAGAAAAATCCATCCATCCATCCATTATCTTCCGTTTATCCGGGGCCGGGTCGCGGGGGCAACAGTCTAAGCAGAGACGCCCAGACTTCCCTCTCCCTAGCCACTTCCTCCAGCTCTTCCGGGGGAACCCCGAGGCGTTCCCAGGCCAGCCGGGAGACATAATCCCTCCAGCGTGTCCTAGGTCTTCCCCGGGGCTTCCTCCCGGTGGGACATGCCTGAAACACCTCCCCAGGAAGGCGTCCAGGAGGCATCCGAAATAGATGCCCGAGCCATCTCAACTGGCTCCTCTCGATGTGGAGGAGCAACGGCTCTACTCTGAGCTCCTCCCGAGTAACTGAGCTTCTCACCCTATCTCTAAGGGAGCGCCCAGCAACCCTGCGGAGAAAGCTCATTTCGGCCGCCTGTATCCGGGATCTTGTCCTTTCAGTCATGACCCACAGCTCATGACCATAGGTGAGAGTAGGAACGTAGATTGACCGGTAAATCGAGAGCTTCGCCTTACAGCTCAGCTCCTTCTTCACCACGACAGACCGGTACATCGACCGCATTACTGCAGAAGCTGCACCGGTCCATCTGTCAATCTCCCGTTCCATCCTTCCCTCACTCGTGAACAAGACCCCAAGATACCTGAACTCCTCCACCTGAGGCAAAATCTCTCCACCAACCTGAAGTGGGCAAGCCACCCTTTTCCGACTGAGAACCATGGCCTCGGATTTGGAGGTGCTGATTCTCATCCCGGCCGCTTCACACTCGGCTGCAAACCGCCCAGTGCACGCTGAAGGTCCTGGTCTGAGGAGGCCAACATGACAACGTCATCCGCAAAAAGCAGCGACGAAATCATGTGGTTCCCAAACCGGACACCCTCCGGCCCTTGGCTGCGCCTAGAAATTCTGTCCATAAAAATTATGAACAGAACCGGTGACAAAGGGCAGCCCTGCCGGAGTCCAACATGCACCGGGAACAAGTCCGACTTGCTGCCGGCAATGCGGACCAAGCTCCTGCTCTGGTCGTACAGGGACCAAACAGCCCTAAGCAAGGGGCCCCCGGACCCTTGGAGTCAGATAAAATTATTCATGGAGTCAGATTTAAAATTCGATGGTCATAAATTAAGTTAATTCAACAGAAGTGCTGAAAAGGCATACACGCAGAAGTCCTTCAACCAGGCCGTTAGATTCCGTTTTTGGGCTAACGGATGGACCTTACATTTCAATCGAACAATACTGCAGATGCTCAAGACTCTGACGGAGAGAGAGAAATCCAATTGGAAGGAGGCACTAAAAAACTAGTCTTCACATACAACTGTACCAAATGCGATGTTACTGGTTTCTCGCCATTTTACCTATTGTTGGGTCACTCTCCAAGGCTCCCTGTGGATGCGTTGTTAGGACTTGACCAGGACCGTGGCTCCATCAGTCAGTGAGAGTGTGTAGAACGCTGGACTAAGGGGATGCAAGAGGCTCACGAAACTGCTTGAGAACATGCAAAAAAGTCTGCCGAAAGGAACAAGCGAAACTATGACCAAAAAGTAAGATGTGCTGACCTGTACCCTGGAAGCAGAGACTTCACTTTGCGAGGGGGTCCTGGAAAACTAAGGAACTACTGGGAGGACGAAGTTCATGTTGTAATCCGCAAAGCCATGGAAGATGCCCCTATTTACGAGGTGAAACCGGAGCAGGGAAATGGAACATCAAGAGTATTACACAGAAACCTACTCCTATCCTGCGATTACTTACCATCAGCCACTGCCAAGAAAAAGAAACTCACATATAACCAACAGAGGAAAAAGAAGGGTGAGCTTGGGAGGATAAGCAGAGAGTATGTGCAGGAGACCAGCAGTGAAAATGATGAAGATGAGTACAGCTTCAGAGTGGAACTCCAACAAATGGACCAAAGGACGAACAGACAACGTGAGACAAGGAGGGACTGTTATCAGAGTCAGACTTATCATCAGTATTTATGTATGGACAAGCATGTGAACCACATCCACAGTCAACCCAAGTCAAATTGGAAGTCTAGAGGAAAGAGACAAATAGACAACACAGAAGCTGGGCAGGGAACTCAGGAAATCGGATCAACTGCTGGGTCAAAAGAACTGCAGTTAGTTGAGAGAGGAGCACTTAGGGGAGAGGAACACAAGAACAGAGAAACATGCACTTAGGGAAGCAAGACACTTTCAAGTTAACAAACGAGGGCCTGACGTCCTCCCAAAAAAGTTCACATACGGCACCTTTGGGACACCAGTATGTTGCAATGTGCAGAGCATGAGTGGTGACTATTATCAGGACTTCAGTTCCAATCACTTGGTCAACAATGCCCCTTTCTTGCCACCAAACCCCAGCTTTTTCCTATTAACTGTGAACTGCCATATCTTTAACTTGATCAGCTAGTTTGATTATATTACCAAGTGCCTTTGGGGTGAAAATGATATGGACTGTTGAGATGTGTTCGTATACAATGTAACATTTGATGAACTGCCCTTTCTAATTTGTACACTGAGAGCCTGGAAACATATGAACAGTAGACGATCAGTAGTGAACACAAGTGAACAGCAAGGCAGACACTGCTGTTGGATTTAGGGAACATGGACTGTTTTAGGGCTCTGAACACAGCCACGTTAAACCGTCCTAAGCTTCAAATGGACTGTTTTTTTGTTTTTTAAAAAACGGTGAAACAGTGAGTTTATAAAACGTATCTTTATGACAAAAATGATTACCCAAAAACCGGGCCGATGTTAGTTGAATTCTGAGAAGTTAACAGTGTTAATGTGCCGTTCGATTTCCGCACATCTTCTGTCGGTTCAGTTTAGCTAACGTTAACATGTAAATGTGCTGTTTCTGTCAGGTCACATTTTATAATGTTAGCCAGTGTGTTTCTGTATGTTCACAGTTTAGCTATAACATTTGCATTTCGTTGGCATGAGCTATTTCTCTCAGTTTATATCAGCACGTGTGTATGTATTTGTGTTTCTGCCCAAGAACACTTGCCTGCTTTTTATTTTTTTACAGAAGATCAGGTATGTTCAAGAGTGTTATTACTTATCTTTATTATTTGATGTCATTGAACAATGTAATTGTTACATTTTTTATAAAATATTTAATCTCTAAGTCCATATAATGCAAGTATACAGGTCCCCCAAAATTGACACTTTAAAAACCACACAAAGCGAACATCTTTGTGTTCATCCAAAGAAATAAAGAAATTCATATAAACCTGGAAAAGCATAAGGGTGTGTAAACAAGCAAATTTTCATGTTTGAGTGAAGTATCCTTTTAATCTTTTGTCACCATAATTTCGTTTTTAAATTTAATCCTCTGTATTTTTTTTCTATTTTACAGGTGTTCATGGAGTTCAACAGGATTGAGTGAAAGAAGTTCAAGCAGGAGCAACAGATTTCGATCTTGATTCAGTATCAATTCATATGTATATAGCCTACTGTACATATAAGGGAAAACAAGTTTGCCTTTTTAGCACTATTTTAAACTTTTCTTGGGTTAAATTATATTTGCTTGCATTCATTAATATTCACTTGTGTGTGCTTATATAAGTATCATTAAAAATATTAGGATGGAAGTTATTAGCATTTTAAAATTTCACATTTAAAGAAATGTAGTGTTTGATCATGTCTAAATATATATTAAAATGCAAAACCTAAAAATAAGTAAGCAGTTGATCTGCAATACTTTTTTTAGCAACTAGACTAGATACATGTATATTTATTTATAAAAATGACTCTAATTTGCCTCTTTGCATTGGAATTCTCTATTTTAACCTTAATTACAACACTAATTGTAATATAAATAATACAAATTGTTGGACCATAATTATTGCACAAATAGTATTTAGTACCAAATCAAATAAAATCAAATCACCTTTATTTATATAGCACTTTTAACAAGTCCAATTGTTTCAAAGCAGCTTCATATTGTTAACAGGAAAATAATGCAACAGAATTTGTACAGCCGTTCTGGTGAAACGGTGATGTTATCCAGCTAATTTCAAGTATCATATAGTGTCAATGCGGGCAGATCGGTAATATAGATGACATTTAGGTGCCAAAAGATATCATCAAAATATTCAATACATATTATTAAAGTAAAATATAGAACAATTATTTAATTGAAAGTGTATGGTCACATTTGACCACCAATGAGTATGAGTGTGACCAATTAGTAAGGAATACCTGAGGGCTAAATACAAGCAAAACATTAATGTTAACAATGTTGCATCTTCATCACTCCATAATAAAATTATACTGTAAATATGCACACTTGCTGTACTGTTTACCAAAATTTGCTTTGTATTGACAGCGCTGGTTTGTTTAGAACTATTGAGAGCTCCATGAACCACGTATGTCGTAACTTTATCAACGACTCTGGCTTTAACTTATGTGACTTTTGCCACATTAGTGGCAAAACACTATTTATTGTTTGAATTTTGTATTAATACTTTACAAAATTTAAAAGCTTAGACCTTTTCATATCAAAAGCAGGTTTGGCAATTTGTCACGAGATTTACTTGGGCAGAGTGAGAGTGTGAGACAGAGCCTGAAAGCGTGTGTCTCACCAAATGCATGAGAGTTGGCAACCCTGGAATGATCTGTGTGTGTGTGCGAGATCACAGTGTATCTGAGAGAGAGAGAGACATGTAAGTGACAGGGAGACGGAGGAAGAGCAGGGAAAGGAAATGCAGCTGAACGAATACGCTGCGTTTTAAATAGCGTTAAAAAAAATAAATGAATAACGACACAATATGTGGTGGCCGGTGTTGATTATGTGGCACACCGCCACAAATTTGTCTGTGTGAGAAACACTGGTTTAAGTAATAAAAACATGTCACAAAACTATATTACTACTAATACTATATTGGTTGTCCAATACAATCAAAATTGTGCTTTGTTGTTTCTGCATTCTTGTAGATAATTTCTTGTTATTCTAGCTATGTAACTTAATTTTTTTTATTTTACTACCCAACAGACTCGAGAGCCAACTGATATTAGATCACTGGTGCTCAGAGGGCTCCCGATTGTCCTTTGTGACAACCCCACAGCCTTCAAAGCATGCTTTGTAAGTAACTTATTTTCTCAAAGGACCATGACCACATAATTATTTTATTAATTGATAGTCCTTTTGATATCCTGTGTGTATGGAGTTTAAACCATTGAAACTTAGTAGCAAAAGGTCTTTCTAACATTGTCATCATTTACTCACCCTCATGTCATTCCAAACCTATAAGACTTTTGTTCATTTTTCAGAACACATTTAAGGTATTTTTAATAAAACCTGAGACATTTATGTCGCTCCATTAAAACATAAAGTTTTAAAAAGGTCCTTAAGGCAACATAAAATACACTCACCTAAAGGATTATTAGGAACACCATACTAATACTGTGTTTGACCCCCTTTTGCCTTCAGAACTGCCTTAATTCTACATGGCACTGATTCAACAAGGTGCTGAAAGCATTCTTTAGAAATGTTGGCCCATATTGATAGGATAGCATCGTGCAGTTGATGGAGATTTGTGGGATGCACATCCAGGGCACAAAGCTCCCATTCCACCACATCCCAAAGATGCTCTATTGGGTTGAGATCTGGTGACTGTGGGGGCCATTTTAGTACAGTGAACTCATTGTCATGTTCAAGAAACCAATTTGAAATGATTCGAGCTTTGTGACATGGTGCATTATCCTGCTGGAAGTAGCCATCAGAGCATGGGTACATGGTGGTCATAAAGGGAAGGACATGGTCAGAAACAATGCTCAGGTAGGCCGTGGCATTTAAACGACGCCCAATTGGCACTAAGGGGCCTAAAGTGTGCCAAGAAAACATCCCCCACACCATTACACCACCACCAGCAGCCTGCACAGTGGTAACAAGGCATGATGGATCCATGTTCTCATTCTGTTTACGCCAAATTCTGACTCTACCATCTGAATGTCTCAACAGAAATCGAGACTCATCAGACCAGGCAACATTTTTTCCAGTCTTCAACTGTCCAATTTTGGTGAGCTTGTGCAAATTGTAGCCTCTTTTTCCTATTTGTAGTGGAGATGAGTGGTACCCGGTTGGGTCTTCTGCTGTTGTAGCCCATCCGTCTCAAGGTTGTGCATGTTGTGGCTTCACAAATGCTTTGCTGCATACCTCGGTTGTAACGAGTGGTTATTTCAGTCAAAGTTGCTCTTCTATCAGCTTGAATCAGTCGGCCCATTCTCCTCTGACCTCTAGCATCAACAAGGCATTTTCGCCCACAGGACTGCCGCATACTGGATGTTTTTCCATTTTCACATCATTCTTTGTAAACCCTAGAAATGGTTGTGCGTGAAAATCCCAGTAACTGAGCAGATTGTAAAATACTCAGACCAGCCCGTCTGGCACCAACAACCATACCATGCTCAAAATTGCTTAAATCACCTTTCTTTCCCATTCTGACATTCAGTTTGGAGTTCAGGAGATTGTCTTGACCAGGACCACACCCCTAAATGCATTGAAGCAACTGCCATGTGATTGGTTGATTAGATAATTGCATTAATGAGAAATTGAACAGGTGTTCCTAATAATCCTTTAGGGGAGTGTGTATATATATATTAGGGGTGGCACGGTAAATGCGCAATGTAGCCTCGTGCCCGTATGTTACCTCGGACAGTGGGTGTCCTTTTTGCGTGAAATAAAAGGTGTGTGTTAGAAACAGCAAGTGGGAGAGATAAGGAAGGCTGCCCGGATTTGGAGGATAATGCCAGGGTCATATAAGGCCGGCGACACACTGGCTGCGTGGCGTGAGCGTGGCGTTTCTGTTGCATGTCAGCTGCATCACGTTTTCTATGTCTTTGCACACCAGAAACGTGTCTGATGCGGCGCTGCTGCTAGGTGACATACAGTCAAGGCCTATACTTCATGTTAAACATAAATATATAGCCTACTGATACAGCAAAGAACAACATCGGTAGTATTGACGGCAACATAAAACTAATGGTACTCCACATGATATGCCACAACAACTGTTTTATTTTAAATGAATGGCTGCAACAATTAAATGTGTGTGAATATGGGGAGTGTTGTGCGTGTGTGTGTGAGTGAGAGCAAATTAACAAACATTAATTATTAAATTATTAAAACATTTTCTTAGTTGTAAGTGGATAGTTGTTTCAAAAACATGTTACAACCTACCCTGTCACTGTCACTCTATTTATCATCACCATCTCCAGCGGACAGTGTGCAGACACTCACTACGTGGGTCTCCAGTTACCACCTCACTACCGTATCCATCCAGTGTTTCACATATCACGTATCACTACTTAAACCTCACTACCCACCTGGTAGTGTCACAGATCAGCCAGACTCTCTCACCTCCCTCACGCACAGGTGTTCTCCAGACTCCTAACGACTCCTTCCTACATGTTGGTTACCTTCCTTGCTTCAATTATCCCAGCCACTGTCTATTCCAGCTCTCCAGTGTTCTTCCACGGCCATAAGACTCATCCAGAGCTCCACTCATTACATATTCACTGTGCACTGCCCCAAATTCCCAAATAAAGTCTTCTTGTGTGTTCAGTATTAACCTTGTCCCATTTCCAACTCAACGACTCGCGGCGCATGTGGCAAGGTCTGAGGTCCATCTGCTCCTTTGGATCTAAATCCTCTGCAGAGGCAAGCATTGATCCGTTGCTCGTGAACGAGTTAAACTCTTTCTATGCTCGCTTTGACTGTAACCGCGGCAACGCGACTCCGCCAAGTGGCGCGTTAGAGGAAATTACTCAGAGCAGCAACAATCACGTGATCTCTGTCTCGGAGGATGAAGTTCGGAGAGCACTCAAGCGTGTGGACGTCAGGAAAGCTGCCGGGCCGGATGGTATTTCAGGTCGTGTTCTGCGGTCCTGTGCTGATCAGCTCACCGGGTTGTTTACATCTATCTTTAATGAGTCCTCGCTACATCTGTGGTCCCCACCTCCTTCAAAAATCCACCATCATCCCTGTCCCTAAGAACAGTAAACCCTCTTGCCTAAATGACTATCGTCCAGTGGCTCTCACGTCTATAGTCATGAAGGTCTTTGAGAGACTCATTAAAAACACCATTTGCGCCTTCATTCCTGACACTTTGGACCCTCTTCAGTTTGCCTATCGTCCCAATAGATCGACTGAAGATGCCATCTCTCATGTCCTCCACTCCTCCCTCACTCACATCGACAGCAAAAGTGGGAACTCACGTAAGACTGCTATTTATTGACTATAGCTCAGCCTTTAACACCATAGTTCCCACCAAGCTAACCTCCAAACTCCTGGATCTCGGCCTGAATCCTTCTCTCTGCCACTGGATTGAGGACTTCCTCACTGGCAGGCCTCAGGTGGTGAGAATAGGCCAGTTCACCTCCACCTCCATCACCCTGAGTGTGGGAGCTCCACAGGGCTGTGTCCTGAGTCCCCTGCTCTACTCTCTCTACACACATGACTGTTTGTCCACACACAGCTCCACCTCTATCATCAAATTTGCTGATGATACTGTTGTCCTGGGCCTCATTTCCAACAACAATGAGACGGCATACTTGGACGAGGTGGAGCATCTAACATCATGGTGCCAGGACAACTGTCTCTCTCTGAATGTTGGCAAGACCAAAGAAATGATTGTGGACTTCAGGAAGAGACAGCAACGGACATACTCCCCCCTCATGATCAGCGGGTCACCAGTAGAGAGAGTGAGCAGCTTCAAGTACCTGGGAGTAAACATCTCCGAGGACCTGACCTGGACTGCTCACATTCAGACACAGGTGAAAAAAAGCCAGGCAAAGACTGTACCACCTGCGCCAGCTGAGGAAATTCAGGGTTTCACCAGCTATCCTGAAAACTTTCTATTTAGGGGCGATAGAAAGTGTTTTAACTCAGTGCATCACAGCGTGGTATGGGAACAGCACCAGTCATGACCGCAAAGCCCTGCAAAGAGTAGTGCGCTTATCCGAGCGTATCTCAGGGTCAGCTCTCCGTCTCTGCAGGACGTCTACACCAAACGCTGCAAAGGTAGAGCTACCAAGATCATCAAGGACTCTAATCACCCTGCAAACCCTCATTTCACGCTGCTACCATCTGGTAAGCGCTTCCCGAAGCCTGATGGCCAAAACTGAGAGACTCAGGAGGAGCTTCTTCCCCAGGCCATCAGACTCCTGAACTCAGTCACTTAACATCACGTGACTTCACGCCAGGATAAACATCGATACACTGACATTGCACTGCACTTTCTGTTCTCGTTGTTACTGTGTAACAACCTGTCATAAACCTGTTTGCACATTATACTCTTTATACATTTGTTAACCACATATTTATAAGTCTACAGTTTACTCACTGCAAAGTCTACTTCAATTATTTTATTCCACTTTATCCTTATTTGTTACCTTTTTTTCTCTTGACTTGATTATTTATAATTCTACAGATATAGATATATATATATATATATATATATATATATATATATATATATATATATATATATAGAGAGTACTTTTTTTATATCCTATTTCTATTATAATTTCTTCCTTGTGTTTTTAACTGTGAATTTGCACTGTCCATGGAGCGGACCTGTTTACATTTCACTGCCGGTTGTATATTCTGTATATAACTGTGTATGTGACAAATAAAACTCTTGAATCTTGTCCAGTGTGTGTATCCTGGCCATGGTGGGTCAGGAGCCTCGGGCAGCCATGGCGGGTCAGGAGCCATCAGGTGTGCTCCACCCACATGTTCTCCACCCATAGGTGTATAGCCCCCCCTATTCTTTGGGGAATTCAGGGGTGGAGTGGAGGGCTCGCGGAATGGGATGGCCTTGTGGGCTGGAGCGGGCTCGTGGGCTGGATCAGATTTGTGGGCTGGAGCGGGCTCGTGGGCTGGAGCAGATTTGTGGGCCGGAGCGGGCTCGTGGGCTGGAGCAGATTCCAGGAGATTTGGAGCGGGCACTTGGAAAGCTGGAGCGGAATCCAGGAGACTTGGAGCGGGCACTGGGAAAGCTGGAGCGGAATCCAGGAGACTTGCAGCGGGCACTTGGAAAGCTGGAGCGGGCTCGTGGAGACTGGGAGCTGGCTCTCAGAGAACCGCCACTGCGGATTCGCTCCAAAAGTCTATAAGCCAGCGCTCCTGTGGCTCTGGCGAGGTTGCGGCCATCTCGGACGGAATCGGGGGCTTAGCGGTGGCCCTCTTCCTCTGCCGTTTGGGCTTTGGGGCTGCCAGGACCACACGGGAAGGCCCACTGGAGGGATAGGTGGGGGAAACTGGCTGTGGGTGAACTGACCAGGCCGTGTGTTTTTTGAGGGGAATGGATAAGAAAGACACTTCCTTTCTTGAACTTCCTCGATTACAAACTCAGAACAATTTAGACTTAGAATCAGATTAATGGTCTCGACTAGGGAAAAGGAACAGGCAGGTTCAATGAAACAGATAGTGTCCTCGCCCAGACCTATCAGAAAAAAAAAGGATTCAAAGGATCGTCTGGCCAGTTCACCAAACTAGATAGCTCAGTGAATTCCTCCACATACCTCTCCAGCGGGTACCATCCTGCCGAAACCCACACAGGCGATCCACCGCCAAAGAGTCTTTCTCAAGGGACACAGAAGAGAGTGGGAAGAGGAAAATCCCCATCTTAAGAATGGAAGTCCTGGCAGTTGTGTCCGTTGTTCTGTTATGCTTGTGTGGTGCAGCAGAGAAGAGGAGATCCAGGGCTTCCAAAAAGACAGGTTTAATAAACAAACTGAATACAGAACACACACAAAATAATTTCCTGTAGCTTTCCTGCTTTCCTGTAGCTCAAACAATAAGATTGTGACAATAAGAGCGTGGCGCTAGCAAAGCCAAGGTCATGGGTTTGATTCCCAGGGAAAAGAGAACTGACAAAAATGTAAAAAATCGGTACCTTGAATGCCATGTAAGTCGCTTTAGATAAAAGCGTCTGCCAAATGCGTAAATGTAAATGTAGAATAACATTCAACAACGGACAAGGAGTGCAGGGAGTGAATACAATATAAAGGAGAGCTAGATGACGAGGACCAGGTGCAGGGAATCCGGGGAGAGCGGGAGAGATTATGAGGAAGTGAGTTCAGGTGTGAGTTCAGGTCATCTCTCATAAATACAGACTTAAAGATTAGTAGTAAAGCTTTAGCCATGCGACTAGATACATTTATTCCCACATTAATACAATCAGATCAAACCGTATTTATTAAGGGAAGACACACAAAAGATAATATGCATAGATTATTTAATATAATTCCTCTATCTAATGACACAACTTCTTTATATTGCCCAAAATCCCCATGTATTATTGCCTCATTAGATGCAGAAAAAGCATTCAACAAAGTGAGCTGGCCTTTTCTTTTTTTCTAGTCTTAATCATTTTGGTTTTGGTGAATACTTCACTAACTGGATTAGGTTATTATATAAGTCTCCGATTGCATCCGTTGTAACTAATGGACACATTTCAAAACCATTTAAGTTATTACAAGGCCCCAGACAGGGCTGCCCACTTTCCTCACTATTATTTGCCCTCTATATAGAGCCCTTGGCAAGTTGGCAGCCTCAGTTCGGCAAAACCAAATAATAACGGGAATATACAGACCAAATAATTTCACCGTAAAATAAGTCTTTATGCAAATTATATTTTTATTTATATTTTATTTTATTTAAAATCCATCCAGCTCACTTCCGGCTATTCATAATATAATAAATGCATATAGTAAGGTATCAGGTTACTCTATAAATTGGTCAAAATCAGAAATTCTTCCTTTATCCCATAAATGGGACTCTAGGACCTGACAAGCTCTCTTTAAAAAATTGTTCATTCCATTAAATATATCTGTCCCCAAATTTTTCAATAGTAGTGTACTGTATGATTGAGGTTTTGCTTACTATATTCATATGGTTCATAGCCTTTGACAGGAGGTCCGCTCAGCTCTGCAGCAGGCCATCAGCTTGGAAGGATCTATGGACACAACATGCAATTTGTCACAGAGCCAAAGATATTTAGTATAAAATGCCAGGTTTATTACAAGAAAACAAGCTAGAGCAGAGGTGGCAAGAATAATATACATATTACATAATATAAAAAATGAAGATAACAGAATTTATATTTTTAGCTTTAGAATAGTGTTACTTTAGTTTGGATGTCTAAGTCTTCTTAACTAATAAATAAAAAAATATAGAATTTTGCAAAAGAAAATTGCAGATGCATGGTGAAAAGGTGAAATATATGGTGAAATAAATGCATATTAAATTATTTAATGTGATTTCTCAGTTCACCTGTGTTTAATCCTCTTTCAGAAGCTTCCTTCAGAAATATTGAAATCTTTGGAGCTTCCACTTTGCTGTGGAGGGGATTTTCTGTCGCCCCTGAAATTACAGAACAGTAACATTACATACAGAACATTTCTTTTTTTATTATTGGTTTTAAAGAAATACAAATATTAAAACAGTCAGGGGTGGACTTAACATTTCTGAAATATCGACGTAGCAACAAACTGAAGAAGTGGCAGAATAGACCTAAATCGTGATTATTATATGGTTCAACACTTGTTTTTGAAGGTACCTCATTTCAGGTAGACTGATTTCTTTACATGTCTTAAGCTATACTATTTTATAGAAGGGGATACATTGCACAACATTTTCTTAAATGCCGTATTTAAATTCTGCTTGCATCTGAATGATACATGTATTCAACTCAAACAGTCTTTCGTTGTGAAAGCAAGACATTCATTTTTATCTTCTCATCTTTTTCAGTCATAGAGAGATTTTGCTTGCCACCAGATGCAAAAGTTACATACAATGATGCAACAGGGACAGAAGTCGATGCAGAAATATTCAGCGACCTCGTTGGACAAGGCAATGTGGTGCTGATTGTTTTCTCAAACAATGGTGAGTTTTATTGAATTTGAAAAGAGGGAAGTATTATCAGAGGCAAACCAACATTTAGTGGGGACCCCAGGCAAAATTAATCAATGGAGACCCTATTAAAAAAAAATTGTTAATATATCTTCGTTATCTAATTTTACAACATGCAAAAAGTAGTCAAACAGATCTAACAGAACCTAAATAATTTATAACATTAAAGTGTTTTAATGGTTTTTTTTGGTTTTTGTTTAACAAAATGTCAATCTTCATCTTTATAATAGAAGATACAATACAATATCTTCAAAATACAGTATACAATCTTCATCTGTATAACCAATTGTCACCATTGTCAACGGTGCTTTGTGTGGTGGTGACAGGAAATGCAGTTTTCATACATAACCAAAGAATATTTGTTTTCTCTGTATGCTAAATAGGTTTGACCAAAGCTTTTTTTTTTTTTTTTTTTTTTTTTTTTTTGAGTCTTTTAAAACGTTAGTTCACCCAGAAATGAAAATTCTGTCATTAATTACTCGCCCTTGTGTCATAACAAACCTGTAACACTTTCACTCATCTTTGAAACACAGATGAAGATGTTTTAATGAAATCTGAGAGGTTTCTGTCCCTCCTTTAATAGTCCACGCAACTACCAATTTCAAGCCCCTGAAAGGTAGTTTAGACGTCTTTAAAGAAATCCATGTGACTAAAGGGGTTTAACCTCAGTTTTAAAAAGTGATGCAAGTGCTTTGTATGTGCAAAAAACATAATTTAACCACTTTATTTACAAAATAAGAATCCTCGACATGCACCTCGAAGAGCACCTCGACACGCGTGTTGTGATGCCATGAGCGTTGTTGCAAGAATGCGTGTTGGAGTTTAATATTTTGTAAATAAAGTGGACAAAGCAAACAAAGCACTCACATCGCTTAATAAAATGGAGATAAAACTACTAGTCATATGGATTACTTTAATGAGGTCTTTACTACCTTTCTGGGGCTTGAAAGTGGCAGTTGTGTAGGCCAGTGGTTCTCAACCACTTTCCTTGAGGCCCACTAACAGTGCACATTTTGCATGTCACTTAAATATTATTGCATTTGAAGTTTTCAGTTAATTAATTCATGCAAATCTTTGTCTTCAGTCTACGACCAGGAAATGGCATTCCTTCTGTTACTGATACATCTCCTTCCACCACCACCAGGAGGACTGAAGTATCCAAAAATGAGTCCATGTGATGCTGTTGAAAGACTTGTAATCTTTCATAAGGTAGGGCCATTTTAATAATGTTTAATAAAGTCTTCAGAGACATTCTCATACTTCATTAGCCAATGAGTCAATGTTTGTTTTCTCTGTGACTGCACATTATGTTTGTGTCTAATGTTCAGTGTCCATCCTAACCCTAGTCATGCTGCAGTTTGGAGGAGCACCTCAGCAACAACCAGCATCAGCAACCGTACCACCTTCTACATCACCTTGGATAAGCATCTCATCCCATGCCAGGCAACCCACTCCCTTGGGGCATTTGATGAACTTTAAGGCACATTTTGTGTTCAATTTGTCTTATGATAGTGCACTTGTGAGCTTTTACACATTCATACAGACAACAGTGTGCAACATTGATGTAGGGAAAATGAAGGAGTCACCCAGAGTAAGAGACTTGAGAGCCAGGCTGCTTAACCAGACTGTAACCTTATCTTAAAGTCTGAGCATTGTACAGAGAATTTTGATGAGCATTTTCATGCATAAAGAGTATTACGTAAGTGAGGAACGGTGTATTATAAAAATGTCAGATTTTGTATGTTTATATATCATTCCTTCTTTTGTAATGTTTTAATTCAAATTGCACTAAGGAAAATTTAAAATAAACAAGTTGATGGAAATTATTTTGTGTGCTGGAGTTAATTTAACTATTTTTAATTTTATTTACCAGTGTTTTGTAGGTTTTTTTGAGACTATAGTGCGAAACTAATTCTACCCACCTAAAAATGTGTAACTCTGAACAGTGTTTCTGTATCTCTTTAAGAGTTATTTTAACACTTGTTAGTTAAAGAAGGAACTCTGAAAAGTGTTGTTTTTCTGTATCTCTTTAAGAGTTATCTTAACACTTGTTAGAGTCAAAGAAGGAACTCTGACATAGTGTGGAGCTATATCAAGAAAAAGTGTTAAAATCAACTCTGTGAGAGTTAAATCAACACTGGACTTTTGCTGTGCTCGTCTAGGTTAACAGATTTTACTCTTTGATGTCTTTAGCTTTTTATTTCATTTGTGAGGCTTTAAAATTAATTTGAATAGTAAATGCACTTACTTGTATCTGTCACATTTTTAAAGCTTTAAAAAGCAACATTAAAATCTTTCCACACCTTTGGGAATCACTAGTCTCCAAGTACTAATTGATTCAAAGGTATAGTCCATCCAAAAATTAAAGAAAGATATTCTGAAGAATATTGGGAACCAGTAGAACCAATATTGGTGCCCGTTGATTTCTATTTTATGTACAAAAATACACTGACACTTTTTTCAAAATATGCATGAGTCATACAACTTTAAAAGGAGATGAGGGCATCATAATTGTGATTTTTGAACAACCAATCCTTTTAAAATAGACTCTCAAAAGAGAGTTTTTTCTCTATGTTTTTCTCTATTGTATTTAGTTAACAGTCAAATACAGTTTATATAATCTAAGATAAAGAACTAATAATAATAAACATTATATTAATATAGTTATACTCTCTCTCTCTCTCTCTCACACACACACACACACACACACACACACACACACACACACACACACACACACACACACACACACACACACACATATAATAAAGCATACCTCGTGTCTGTTCTTGCAGACTGAAAAACAACTTCATGTCAGGTGTTTTCTATGGTGTGTGAAATCATCTAAAATGTAATGATCTATAACATTGTGTTAATCGTATTTAACATTTGAAAATCTTATTAAAACTCTTTTTCTTATTTTACAAGTATACAATGATACCATTTCTGATAATTTCTGAAAATTGTAGGGCAGGGATTTCCAAACATTTTGTCAGCCAAACTCTGTTGACCTAAAATATTTACTTGAAGTCCTCTTGAATTTAACGACACACTTTCACATTCACCAGTTCTCTGATGTTGGTTAATGGTGATGATGTACATGTAAACAAATAAAATTTCATATTTTTTCAGTGTTTTATTTGGATTGTTTTTATTTTTTCAAGTTTTATAATAATTACAGTTTTGTAATAAATAATTATTAAAACAGGGTCTTGGCACTCAATGAGAGAGAACAGCCCCCATGTATGTCCAGACACACTGCCAGAGTTACTAGTGACTTCAGCTCGTACATCCAGTCTGAAACAGACAGTAACTTTATATGATGATGAATATAAGCATCACAAAAGCAAAATTAAGCCATTGTGACACTGGTGATGAAGACACGAGTAGCCTATAATTTTTTCCTATCCCGCTTTAAAAATAATAACCGCAAACTCGGTCCTGGGCCATCCATCAGAACAATGCTTTAAAGCTTTATGAACTGTATTATATAATCAAGTACAAACTGCAGTGTTAATTATGATGACTACAAGATTAATAAAACATTTTCTTCAGTAGGTATGTAGTTTATGTAGTTAACAGAAACACTGGCTATATAATTAACAAGAAATTCAGGATGACTCCCAACAGGCTAGCTTTTAAACTTTTTATTACGGCACAAATAATTAATAATAAACTGTTAAACTAGACGAGCATAGGTTATTCGGTGTCCTTACCTATTTATCTGAATGCCTGTAATCAATCAGGCAAAACAACTCATACGATTTATCATAGTACACCAACTATTCATTGCTTTCAAAATGTGAACTGTTGCAGTTAATGCTTAACATTGTACCTTAATTGTATTTTCGAAATAATCCATGAAACGACTTGCGATTCGAGGAGCGTGCACTATTTTCAGTTCCATTCGTTTGCCACGCCCGCAACAATGGAAATATCATGAATATTCATGTCCGCTCCACCCACTGGAATAGTCTTTCACAGGAACTGAATATTACACAACACCGGTAAGTTAACTGCAGCTTTATTCAGAAAAAGTGTTTGGTAAAAAAGTTAACTGCATATTAAGTTATTCTCAAGGTGCTCTCAACTTTGTATATCATGCCAATGCGAAATAACAATGCATACATTTCGCTTTGCTCTTCTGCTAACACTGACGTTAGTTTACTTGACAATCTGTGTCTCCACAGCAACACACTCCTCCCATTATCACTTCTCTTGCTTGCTTCGTCTATCTGACATTCAGTTCTTCGAGTGATAAAGGACGCAAAACCTAATACAGGAATAATGAAACTCTTTCAAAATACTAATATCTTTCTTCTCGTGTTGGTTGGCCTCTCAGTGACTGGGTATGTAGTTACTATTTTGTAATTTGTTACTTATTGTTACCTTTAGTGTTGGGATCTTAAATTAATAAATACAACATATCAGTAGTGAACCTGTCTAGGAGTTTAGGTGTAATTTTAATTTAGACTGGTGAAAAAAAAAAAAAAACTCTACTCATGGTAATTATTAACAGCAAGCTTTTGTGGACCAAACTATGGATACATTTTAATACATCATGTATATATAATGTTATAGTTTTTTCATCTTATTTGAAAAACTATTTAAAATACTTACAAATTATTATACTTTGCATTATTTTGTTATGTACAAAAGGGACCATCTGGCCATAATGATTAACTCAAATGACTGAATAGATTTTTTTATACCTTTTCTTTTCTTTTCTTTTTTTTTTTTTTTTTTTTTTTTTTTTTGACATACTACACAAAGGGAAGTCTTAGTTAATATCTGCAGATCCGGTATTACAGGGTTTTTTTTTATATTCACCCATCAAAGCTTTGTTTACTTATGTTAAGTTATTGGGCTGCTACAATGAGCATTTTGTGGAAAAACTAATTTCTGGTGACAGATAGAAAACTGTAACTGCATCTGAGCCAACATGAATTCATCCACTTCAACAGGATCATTTCCTGTAATTTGAGACAAGTTGATGTATTCCAGTGTAATGTACACACACTTGTACGGTCACAGGTCCATTATACTTTAAAACCTAGAGGTGTTGAAATTAATTATTGCATCGGTGCAAGTAAGTGTGTGTGTGTGTGTGTGTGTGTGTGTGTGTGTGTGTGCGGGCGCGTGCGTGCATGTGTGTGTGTGTGGGCAAGGCTGGATGTGTATATGCTTGTGTGTGCTAGCTCCCTTTTGAACAGTCGTACTGCATCTTTAAGACACTATGGGGATAAACTCCTTTATCTCTAAATACTGAAGCTTTTTGTAAAATCACGCAGTGCTACTGCCCAGTCAAAACAGTGTTGAGACATCTCACACGCTATTGCCTGGCCAGTGGGAACTGCATGAACCAATGGCAGAACAGCGTAACTGAGCGAACCAATGGGCATAATGCTCCCTTGCATTCTGCCGCTATAATGGCGAATTCAATAAAAAAAAATGAATGTTCAAAAAATGCATTTCAAATTAACATTATACGACTAACCAACTTACAAAATGGCATGGGACTCACATATACACTCACCTAAAGGATTATTAGGAACACCATACTAATACTGTGTTTGACCCCCTTTCACCTTCAGAACTGCCTCAATTCTACGTGGCATTGATTCAACAAGGTGCTGAAAGCATTCTTTAGAAATGTTGGCCCATATTGATAGGATAGCATCTTGCAGTTTATATAGAATTTTGTGGGATGCACTTCCAGGGCACGAAGCTCCCATTCCACCACATCCCAAAGATTCTCTATTTGGTTGAGATCTGGTGACTGTGGGGGCCATTTTAGTACAGTGAACTCATTGTCATGTTCAAGAAACCAATTTGAAATGATTCGAGCTTTGTGACATGGTGCATTATCCTGCTGGAAGTAGCCATCAGAGAATGGGTACATGGTGGTCATAAAGGGATGGACATGGTCAGAAACAATGCTCAGGTAGGCCGTACCTTTTTCCATACAATGTAAAGTTGTAATGTTGAGTAAATGAAGACAGACAAAAGAATAAATTGCAAGTGTGTTGTCAAGCAGGCAGTGTCCTGACTATATTCACAAAACAGCATGACTTTGAGTCATGTGTGGGTGTGCATGCACTGGTTTTACCTACATTATGAGGATGCAAATTCCTTATATTGTGGTGTGTATTCAGGTTCCATGCCTGTGTGTGTGTGTGTGGTAGTCAGTTCACAGCAGTGACAGAAATATTTTTTTTTCCAATACATTTCATTTGATTTTTACCTTTTATTGGCATTTTTACCTTTTATAAATTTATTTTTAAACTTAATTATATGCATGCATAATCTTTTGTGTCAGTTTCATACATTTAATCAAATTTAATTACAATAAAACACAATAGGGCTGTTACCAATCAAATTAAATAAGTATCAACAAAATTTTCAAAGGACAGGAAACTGCATTTGCATTTGAAGTGGCATTTACAAAGACTGTTTAATGAGCTCAGAGGTGACAAATAAATAAATAACCTACAGTTAATAAATGCATGAATAATGTTTTGCTGTTTTAAACATAAAATGTTGAATATTGATATTTGAAATGATTTAAAACATGAAACGTCTCGGCTATGTATGTAACCCTCGTTCCCTGAAGGAGGGAACGGAGATGCCACCGAATAATAGGAAACCTTACCAAAGCGCCATGGCCTCTGCCCCCTTCCAGTGCCCCGTGTGAGCCTCCTGAGCTCTCTTACCTGATGAGACATGGCTCACACAGAGAAGTCCATCACTGCTGTTCCTCATGACCCACTTAATGACTAATTGGCTAACACTGGGAAAGCATGCCCTCTAGTAGGAGGGGACGAAGTCTGGAGAATATAAGCATCATAGCGCAGCAAGCCGACAAGAGCCAGCTCAGTGCTTCTACCAGTTTGAGGTGAGAACGCAGGAGTACACATAGGCTATAGAATCTAGTGGACATATTGGGTGTCACCCAGTCCGCAGCGCTACAGATATCTGACAGCGAGGCACCATGTGCCAGCACCCAGGAGGATGCAACACTTCTAGTAGAGTGTGCTCGCACCCTGAGCGGACAGGGCACACCCTGTGCTTGGTAAGCCAAGGTGATGGCATTCACTATCCAGTGGGCCATCCTCTGCTTGGAGACAGCCTTTCCCTTCTGCTGACCTCCGTGACAGACAAAGAGCTGATCTGAGGTCCTGAAGCTTTGCGTTCTATCCATGTACAGCCGCAAAGCGCGGACGGGACAGAGCAAAGCCAAGGCTGGGTCTGCCTCCTCCGGGGCAGTGCTTGCAGGTTCACCACCTGGTCCCTGAAGGGAGTGGTAGGAACCTTTGGCAGATAGCCAGGCCAAGAAGTACCACGTGGGTGTCACCCGGCCCGAAATCTAGGCTTGATTTGTCGACCAAAAATGCCTGCAGGTCCCCTACCCTCTTGATGGAGGCCAGTGCAGCCAGCAGCAAAGTGTTAGACAGAATCTTTAGCTCTGCCGACTGCAGAGGCTCAAATGGGGCATTCCGAAGTACTTGGAGCACCAGAGCAAGATTCCAAGAGGGTACAGAGGGAGGTTGAGGAGGATTTAACCATCTCGCCCCCCTGAGGAACCTGACGACCAGGTCGTGCTTCCCAACCGTCTTACCTTCTTCATGGTCATGATAAACAGATATTGCAGCAACATAGACCTTGAGGGTGGAGGGCGACAGCCTACGCTTCAGCCCTTGCTGCGGGAAGGAAAGCACAGACTCAACCGAACATCTTTGGGGTCTTCTCGGCAAGAAGAACACCACTTGATGAACAGCTGTGAGCAAATGCATCCGTGCCAAGTGTACCCTCGGTCAGCAAATCAAACCACCGGCAGTGGGACGTTTCTGGGGAGGCAACAGGTCGACCTGCGCCTCCACGAACTGTCTCCAGATCAGCTGGACCACCTGGGTGTGGAGTAGCCATTCTCCCGGGAGTAACAGCATTTTGAGGTTGCTCAGTGCAAGATGTACTGCTAGAAACTCGAGGCAGGTCCAAACCCCTGACACTGCATGCCCGTTGTACGTGGCCCACCAGCTGATAGCAGAGGCATCCATGAAAACCACAGCATGCAGAAACCAGAAACAAGGGGTCTGACCACGGGCTGAAGGTTTGACGACAGGCCGGTGTGATACTCACCCGGTGAGTGCCGCGCTGCCACGCCCAACTCGGGACGCGGCTGTGAAGCGGTCTCATATGAAGCAGACTAGACAGATCCCTGGATCTGTCCAGTCAAGGCCCCCCCGCCCCCCCGCGACTTTCGTGAAGACACTGTGGGACAGGGACAGCCCGAAGGGCAGGACTTTGTACTGATATGCCCAACCCTTAAATGCAAAGCCCAGAAATGGCCTGTGTCAAGAAAGAATTGAGACATGAATGTATGCATCCTTCCGGTCGATCACTGCAAACCAGTCTTGGGGACGAATGCATTCGAAAATGCATTTCTGCAAGAGCATCTTGAATGGTAGCTTGTGAAGGCTCCGATTCAAAACAAAAGTCAGGTCCAAGATTGGCCGCAACCCACTGGTTTTCTTGGGTACAATGAAGTATGGGCTGTAAAACCCTGTCTGCATATCGGTTGGAGGGAACGGCTATATCGCTTCCCTTGCCAGTAGGACTGCGATCTCCGCACACAGGACATGGGCATCTGCAGCGTTCACCAAAGTGAAGCAGGCACCCATGACCTGGGGGGATGCAGGGCAAACTGAATCGCATAGCCGAGCCTGATGGTACGAGTGAGCCAGCGAGACGGACTGGGGAGCTCTAGCCAGGCTCGCAGAGACCATACAAGCAGGACCAAAGGGACCACCGGCGTACCCACCGTGAGGCAGTGGAATACAGGTACCGGGGTGGGGCGGCTGTCTCATGGAGATGGCCCGCAGCAGGGTGTGAGTGTACTGTGCAACACTTACCTGATTGACCAGATGAACATCACCTGTGAAGAGACAACTCCAACTCCTGCTCTACGTCAACATGCACCCATGCTCAATTTCTATATACCCTAACCATTAACATGTATTCTTATTTCACATAGCCCATTGTCTGTGCCTTAATTTATTTGTATATTGATTAATAATACATTGTTAGCTAACTGTGTGCTTTGTATATGTACATTTCTGAAATACATAACTTGGACACAATCTCCTCTAATAACTAACCACTTTAAATTGTAATGTAGACGCATACATTTTCTGCTGCTTTGAAACGATATATATTATGAAAAGCGCTATACAAATAAATGTGAATTGAATTGATTCCACAAGTGGGTAGAGGGTACATGAGAAGGTTTGGTTGGAGGAGGATAAGTGTGGTCCGGCATTGAACCACCCACAGCTCTCCGAACCCCCTTGGGACCCAGAGATAAAGGAACTGCTCTTTTGTTGTTGTTGTTGTTGTTGATAATTTGGGTACCACTGGTTGTGGTACTCTCGCTGATCTCCTCGGTCTCCCAGAGTGTCAAGCAGACCCGCAGCTGGCCAACAGCAAAGGAGACTCAAGCTTCCCAGAGAAAGAAGAGTCGCGTGGTCATGTGCTCATTAGACCTACGAACGTAAACATAAATCACCCACGAATGCTATCTCAGCATACATTCGCCCAGACATGTGAAACAATGCTTGTGGCCGTCAGTGAGGACAGGGAAAATGTGCAGACTGTCATGTACAATTATATATTATAGCATGACCTTGTTACATCGTAACAAACACAGATTTTATATACACTCACCTAAAGGATTATTAGGAACACCTGTTCAATTTCTCATTAATGCAATTATCTAATCAACCAATCACATGGCAGTTGCTTCAATGCATTTAGGGGTGTGGTCCTGGTCAAGACAATCTCCTGAACTCCAAACTGAATGTCAGAATGGGAAAGAAAGGTGATTTAAGCAATTTTGAGCGTGGCATGGTTGTTGGTGCCAGACGGGCCGGTCTGAGTATTTCACAATCTGCTCAGTTACTGGGATTTTCACGCACAACCATTTCTAGGGTTTACAAAGAATGGTGTGAAAAGGCAAAAACATCCAGTATGCGGCAGTCCTGTGGCCAAAAATGCCTTGTTGATGCTAGAGGTCAGAGGAGAATGGGCCGGCTGATTCAAGCTAATAGAAGAGCAACTTTGACTGAAATAACCACTTGTTACAACCGTGGTATGCAGCAAAGCATTTGTGAAGCCACAACATGCACAACCTTGAGGCGGATGAGCTACAACAGCAGAATACCCCACCAGGTACCACTCATCTCCACTACAAATAGGAAAAAGAGGCTACAATTTTCACAAGCTCAACAAAATTGGACAGTTGAAGACTGGAAAAATGTTGCCTGGTCTGATGAGTCTTGATTTCTGTTGAGACATTCAGATGGTAGAGTCAGAATTTGGCATAAACAGAATGAGAACATGGATCCATCATGCCTTGTTACCACTGTGCAGGCTGGTGGTGTAATGGTGTGGGGGATGTTTTCTTGGCACACTTTAGGCCCCTTAGTGCCAATTGGGCATCGTTTAAATGCCATGGCCTACCTGAGCATTGTTTCTGACCATGTCCATCCCTTTATGACCACCATGTACCCATTCTCTGATGGCTACTTCCAGCAGGATAATGCACCATGTCACAAAGCTCGAATCATTTCAAATTGGTTTCTTGAACATGACAATGAGTTCACTGTACTAAAATGGCCCCCACAGTCACCAGATCTCAACCCAAGAGAGCATCTTTGGGATGTGGTGGAACGGGAGCTTCATGCCCTGGATGTGCATCCCACAAATCTCCATCAACTGCAAGAGGCTATCCTATCAATATGGGCCAACATTTCTAAAGAATGCTTCCAGCACCTTGTTGAATCAATGCCACGTAGAATTAAGGCAGTTCTGAAGGCAAAAGGGGGTCAAACACAGTATTAGTATGGTGTTCCTAATAATCCTTTAGGTGAGTGTATATGGCGGTAATACGGCATATCGCGCTATTGAGACACTCATAATTACCGCAGAGGAAATTCCATCACCGCGACAGTCCTAGCTGTGGCTTTGTTTTGAACTATTTTCGTTGGCAAAACACAGCAAAAACAGGCTATATGGTTTCTAAAATGTCACTTAATATTAACTTCTTGTTTAGTAAACTTGTATAAAATCAATATCACATCTGTTATCATGCTGATACCTGGAGAAAAACTGCACTCTTCTTGTGATATTAACTATATTAAATGATATAAATATAGACTAAATCATGCAGTGAAAGCAAGCACTCTAAATGTGCACCCGCACTAGTCTAATCTGCAAGACTACCCAGTAAACACAGAACGTGGGAACCAAAAATTAATCACGTAGTGAGTGCATGCATTCTCTGGGTGTTTATGAGGGATATACTTGATAATGTCAGATCGCACATCATTAAAACAACAGTTATGATATTATCGCAGACGATATATAATGCACATCCCTATTTTAAATCCATCTTTTTTTAGCGGTTGGTACAGTATACAGTACAACAGCTCTGTGCCATCTCTGTTTCTAGATATGCCGTAAAGAGTGCTGCTTTCTGCCCCCTAGTCATCTCTGTGATGTTGTTGCACAGAAAACTGTCTGGGTTTTTTTTTTTAGGTTGACATGTTACTTTGTACAGTGACAGTATTTATTATTATTTTTTTTTTTATCTATAATTTATTTGTACAAACCCGATTCCAAAAAAGTTGGGACACTCTACAAATTGTGAATAAAAACAGAATGCAATGATGTGGAAGTTTCAAATTTCAATATTTTATTCAGAATACAATATAGATGACATATCAAATGTTTAAACTGAGAAAATGTATAATTTTAAGGGAAAACATAAGTTGATTTTTAAATTTCATGGCATTGACACATCTCAAAAAAGTTGGGACAAGGCCATGTTTACCACTGTGTGGCATCCCCTCTTCTTTTTATAACAGTCTGCAAACGTCTGGGGACTGAGGAGACAAGTTGCTCAAGTTTAGGAATAGGAATGTTGTCCCATTCTTGTCTAATACAGGCTTCTAGTTGCTCAACTGTCTTAAGTCTTCTTTGTCGCTTCTTCCTCTTTATGATGCGCCAAATGTTTTCTATGGGTGAAAGATCTGGACTGCAGGCTGGCCATTTCAGTACCCGGATCCTTCTTCTACGCAGCCATGATGTTGTAATTGATGCAGTATGTGGTCTGGCATTGTCATGTTGGAAAATGCAAGGTCTTCCCTGAAAGAGACGACTCTGGATGGGAGCATATGTTGTTCGCGTCATATGAAATGGCGTCCCAGTTTTCCACAGAACAGTTTTCCACTTTGCCACAGTCCATTTTAAATGAGCCTTGGCACAGAGAAAACGCTCTGGATCATGTTTAGATATGGCTTCTTTTTTGACCTATCAGTTTTAGTCGGCAACGGCAAATGGTACAGCGGATTGTGTTCACTGACAATGTTTTCTGGAAGTATTCCTGAGCCCATGTTGTGATTTCCATTACAGTAGCATTCCTGTATGTGATGCAGTGCCGTCTAAGGGCCCGAAGATCACAGGCATCCAGTATGGTTTTCCAGCCTTGACACTTAGAGATTGTTCCAGATTCTCTGAATCTTTGGATGATATTATGCACTGTAGATGATGATAACGTCAAACTCTTTGCAATTTTTCTCTGAGAAACTCCTTTCTGATATTGCTCCACTATTTTTGGCCGCAGCATTGGGGGAACTGGTGATCCTCTGCCCATCTTGACTTCTGAGAGACACTGCCACTCTGAGAGGCTCTTTTTATACCCAATCATGTTGCCAATTGACCTAATAAGTTGCAAATTGGTCCTCCAGCTGTTCCTTATATGTACATTTAACTTTTCCAGCCTCTTATTGCTACCTGTCCCAACTTTTTTGGAATGTGTAGCTCTCATGAAATCCAAAATGAGCCAAAATTTGGCATGACATTTCAAAATGTCTCACTTTCAACATTTGATATGTTATCTATATTCTATTGTGAATAAAATAAGTTTATGAGATTTGTTTATGAGATTTGTAAATTATTGCATTCTTTTTTATTCACAATTTGTACAGTGTCCCAACTTTTTTGGAATCGGGTTTGTATGTAATTCTTGTAAGTATTCTTAATTTACAACCATATAACTTATTTTTGTGGTTTAAGTAATATGATGATTGGGGTTATTCCTTATTTCTGCACTGTTCACAGGACAATGTTGATAACTAATTACTTTTTATTATTTGCAAGTGGTGTGAGGGTATATTTTTCTAGTTTCATCCGTACAATTAAATATATTTAATTATTAATTACACTTCTACACAAGCAATTTAAATCCTTTTTATGCTTATTTCCATTTGTTGTAAAAAGGAACAAGGACCATTATGGTTGAGGGTTGTGTACAAAAATGCATATCAAGAGTGGGCTTTCAAGCTTTTATTACAGTCGGTGGTTTGCAGAACCTGTTTTTAGATCTGTTCTCTTTGGGGGTTGTTATAATGTGCTGAGTAATTCTGATCAGTCATTTGCTGTTGAAATATCAAGTGTAGTTTGATTGGTTGTTTGAGGCTCAGGTAGTCTAGACAACACAGTGGCAAAAGACTCCTCCCCCTAATAGAAGAGTATTTCTCCTGTATTATCTAACTGTTAAGTTCACCTCTCAAAGTGAATGAGGACCCAACTGTTAAAAAACAATGCAATCAAATCCCTTTTTATGGTGTTGCTTGGCATCTTACTGAGTGGGTATGTTATTAGTTTTTGAAGTATGGTGTTGATAGGCAATTTTCATGTAATAGATTGTAAGTGTGGGAGAAAATTGACTTAGTATTTTAGACACAAATAATAATGACATTTGTGAGCAATTAGTACTCTAAGATTTCTGTAAACGCCTTTCTCTCTAAACAGGGATCATTATGTTGTCAGGGATGAGCTCATGTAGGGCGCCATGCAATTCAACAATAAGGTGCTTTCCAGCATACTGAAATATTAGACAGATGGTTTTACTGTGTAAAAAAATATATATATATATATATATATATATATATATATATATATATATATATATATATATATATATATATATATATATGGAAAAAGTTTCAGTATGGCCTTCATCCTATTGCAACAGGTGCTGAAACGGTTTCTACTAATCACAGCAATCTTAAAATTATTTGCAAGCGAAAGAGAATGTGAAGTAATTATTGTAAACTCACTATTTTTATCACTTTGGGTTTGTCTGTTAGTTGATTTTTATAGAGTCACATTAAAATAAGTAAAAATGACACCACAGTAGCTCCTGAAAATTCACTCCACAGTCTTTCTGCTGGTCCACTGGGCATTTACAGGAACAGATTCAACCCTTATAAACTTTTCTAAACAATAATATGTGTTTGCTACAGTATAGATCACTGCAAAACATCATCAAACTACTGTGACAGGATTCTCTGTATCTTTGTGTTAAATCTGATAGTTCCATTGGGAAAAGATATGATCTGGTTTACTTAGGCCTATTCATGATCTGTTATTGTGTTTCCTCACAGACTCATTTATCTGGCCTACACCTCCACCTCAGTCAGGTGAGTGTTTTTAAACTGTGTGTGTGATAACTACACCCATCAAAACAATTTTGAGAAAATTTCTCTAAAGCCTAGAAATTAATGAGATATTTCTAGTCTGTTTTACAGTAATCAGTAATCACTGTCTTAACATTGATGACTTGATTACCTATACCAAGCAGTTCATACACAATTCATAACATAAAAACACTTTTTTATGCATTTTTAATTTTTAATTTTTATAATTCACGGTAAACTTATAAATGGCGCCATCTGGTGAGTCTTTAAAGAATAGCGCCACTACAGCGCCTTTCATCGGGAAACAGTATTACTGATACTATTACATAATGCAGCCATTCATCCTCATGTGAGACGAGCTGCATTTCTGCTTCAGAGTAAGACCAAAAACTAAATAATAATAATGTAAGGGAAAATGAAGAGTAATCCCTTATTCCTGAATTGGAGAATATATTGTGACCATTCAGCATTCTAACCATATCTGTTTCAGTTACAAATATCAAGGATTCTGCTTTAAGTAAGTACCGTCACTGTTTATGCATTCACTAAAACAAATACATGCTCAAAACATATACTTACACATACAAAAGCACATTCACAGAAGCATAGATACATTTATATGCACATGGCCATAGTGCAAATTTAAACTTGCTGTCAGCTTGGCCAAGTGACTATGTATTTTTGTTTTTTGAGGGCTCAAAAATCAAGTGCAATCAACTTCCTCATTTTATACTACCTGTTATTGGACACTTTTGGTTGATTACTTGAATGACCAGTAAGGCATTACAATAATCTAGCCTTGGGGTCATGAATGCATGAATTAACTACTTCTGCTTTTGACACTGAGAGCATATGTTGTAATTTAGAGATATTTTTAAGATGGAAAAATGTGGTTATACAAATTCTAGTTTTGTCAGACCTCAAAAAATATAGAGCATAATAGTGAAAATTAACTCCATGTTTCCTAGTGATATCTTCCAGAGGTTGCATGTATAAGCAACGGTTTTAGGACTAAGCCTTGCCATACTCCATATCAAACTTGAGATCAATATGTGATCGAGGTGAGCAAAGCGGATGAGAGGAAACATGGAAAAAATCATAGGTTTACATTTGAAGTGGACATAGTGGCATACATATTAAGACACTTTCTTTAAAAAAATTGTTCACAAACAGTATCCATCCAATGTTACAACAAATGTTTTTAGAATGATACAAAATAAAAATGTTAAAATGAAATGAAATGGTATTTTAATAGTAAATATCTACAGTGGTGGACATTGGTAACCTGCATTCTTTCCTGGTTCAAGATTGTAGAATACTTACTTTCCTTCACTGCCATATATAGTGAGATATACATATATATATATATATATATATATATATATATATATATATATATATATATATATATATATATATATATATATATATATATATATATATATATATATGTGTGTGTGTGTGTGTGTGTAATATATGTTTTTTTAAACGCTAAAACAATTTATATAAAGAAATATAGCTAAGTAACAGTATCAATTTATATATAGTATATTACAACAAAAAAATAAAACTCTCTAAACATGCATACTCTCTGAACCTTATGTACATGCACATTCTGCGTTAGTACAGGCAGACCACGTAGTCAAGCTCTGCTATCAGCTGACATGAGCCGATTCAAAAATTCAAATCCCGCCCATATCAGCTCATCCAATTCCTATGCACTTATTTGGCGTCATCTGAGGTTTTTTCCAGACATAAAATACAGAAATCTCTTGTCTCAGGGGGACATGAGGGAGGGAACACGGTCAGGGGGACACGGTCATTCGAATATACTACCGGGTTTCTACTGATACAAAGCTAAATGCTAATCTGTGAAGTATCCCTTTAAGTGGTCCTGACTGAAATATTGTTTGATTAAGGGATTTGGACTATAGAGGTTTACCACACCCCACAGTTAATGAGGTGGGTTATACCCTTAAAAATAAAGGGTGGTACCAAAAGTACCAAAAAGGGGTTTTCACGGCGATGCCATAGAAGAACAATTTTTGGTTCCCTGAAGAACCGTTTTGTGAAAGGTTCTTTTAAAGAACTATTTCCTTTTGTGCAATGGAAAGTGTTGAGTTATGTTTTCATCATTCATGTTGTATTATGTTGTTTGTTATTATTGTCGTTATTTCCCCCCCTTGTGTCAGATTATGGTAATGACTGTTGGGTGTTAAAAGTGGGAGTGAGTTCTTTTTAGTGCGCAGGTGTGTTTTTGTGCGGTTCGACTTCACATGTGATTGCTGCCTCGAGCACTGATGTTATGCCAGTGTATTGAGATGAGAAAAGTAATAATAAAACAAAACTAATAAGTCATTTCTGTGGCGGTCTTTTGTGGATGAATGACGGCAACATTCCACACGTGGACATGACGGAGAGAAATGAAAACACAACAGGTTATGGGCCCAGGCGCGCCAATGCTAACGTTAATGCTACAGGAGGAAAATGGCAGAGGCTAGTCTTCGACGGAGACGAAAATAACTACGAACTATGGGAAGTAAAATTTCTTGGTCATATGAGACTAATGGGCTTAAAAGAAACAATACTGTCTACCGGGGATATAGACGAAGCAAAGAATGAGGAATGCTACGCTGAACTAATCCAGTTTCTCGACGATAAAAGCTTGTCACTGGTGATGTGAGAGGCGACTGATGACGGCAGGAAAGCTCTGGAAATACTTCGAAGTCACTACGCCAGTCAGGGTAAGCCGAGAATTATCGCCCTATATACTGAACTAACCTTGTTAAAGAAGGAATCTAACGAGACGATAACAGATTACATCATCCGAGCTGAAAAAGCGGTGACTTCCCTAAGAAACGCAAAAGAAGTAATAAGCGACGGATTGATAATAGCTATGATCCTAAAGGGCCTACCAGATTCCTACAAGCCTTTCGCTATCCACACTACACAGAGTAGTGAAGAGTTGACTTTCACCCAGTTCAAAAGCAAACTGAGAAGCTTTGAAGAGACAGAAAGATTTGATGATAAAGCCAAAACTGACAATGTGATGAAAGTAAAGCGTAGCATCCGTGACCTGCTATGGATGTGGAAACC
Organism: Paracanthobrama guichenoti; assembly: GCA_018749465.1. Classification (NCBI taxonomy): domain Eukaryota; kingdom Metazoa; phylum Chordata; class Actinopteri; order Cypriniformes; family Gobionidae; genus Paracanthobrama; species Paracanthobrama guichenoti. The sequence continues at coordinate 13,758,813 of CM031947.1, read as the reverse complement.
GCGGTCATATCGCACGTGATTGCCGCCAAAAAGGCGTACCCAAGTGGTGCAGCTACCATAAAAGTTCAACACACAGCGATGAGACATGTCGCCGGAGAAAAGATGGACACAAAGACGAAGCAAGACAGGCTGCAGAAAGACAAGAGGAGCATGAGAAAGAACAAACATTTGTTTTCAAAGTAAGTCAAACATTTCTTCCAGACAACATTACGAAAAATGGATTAATGGTGGACTGTGGTGCAACATCCCACATCTTAACAGAGAAGAACGATTTCACGAGATTTGATGAGAGTTTCGATCCAAAGTCACACTACATGGAACTGGCAGATGGGACCAGGATGAACAACGTGGCATTAAAGCGTGGCGACGCAGAGGTGTTATTACTGGATGTGGAAGGGAAATGCATCAGGGTCACTCTAAAGAAGGCCTTGTTCATACCATCATATCCACAGAGCATCATCTCCGTTCAAGCTGCTACAGCAGACGGTGCCAAGGTGATCTTCCAAGAAGGACAGAATGAACTGATAAGCAAGGATGGAGCTGTGTTCCGCTTGGAAGAGCATGAGAGACTGTACTATCTGAAAATGGTAAATAACAACAAACACTGTGTTGATGCATCAGTTACTGATATAATGTCCAGGGATAAAGTGAGTTTAGCTTGTGATGTTAAAACTTGGCATGAGATCATGGGACATTGCAATGTTAGTGATGTGTTGAAATTACCTGGAGTGGTAGAGGGTATGAAAATTACAGGTAATACCAAACTAGACTGTGATGTTTGTACAGAGGGAAAATTCATCAACAGCAGAAATAGAAAAACTGACACAAAAGCTGACAAGGTCCTAGAGTTAGTACACACTGACTTAGCAGGCCCTATTGAACCAACTTCTAAAGATGGATATAAGTATGCAATTTTATTCACAGATGATTTTTCAGGGGCAATATCTGTTTACTTTCTCAAGAACAAGAGTGACACTACTCTAGCGACAGAGAAGTTCCTTGCAGACTGTGCACCATACGGTAGAGTCAAATGCATAAGGTCAGACAATGGTACAGAATACACAGGCAATGCATTTCAGTCACTGTTACGAGAAAAGGGTATAAGACATGATACATCATCCCCGTACTCCCCACATCAGAATGGTACAGCTGAGAGACAATGGCGAACCATTTTTGAAATGGGAAGGTGTTTACTAATAAAGGATTACCAAAAGCTCTATGGCCTTATGCTGTCCAAACTGCTACTCATATCCGAAACAGATGCTATAATGACAGAATTAAGAACACTCCATATTTCATGCTGACAGGAAAGAAACCAGACCTTTCAAAAATGTGGGTTTTGGATCAGAATGCTATGCATACAAACACAACCAAAAGAAATTGGACCCGAGATGTGAGAAGGGAATATTTGTGGGGTATAGTAAAAATAGCCCAGCTCATCTGGTATACAATCCACAGACAGGAAACGTGTCAAAACATAGATTGGTAAAATTCATTAGGAAGAGCAGTGTTGAACAACAGACACAAACCAATGAAGATTACTTGGAAACCCACTTAAAGAAAATGACACATTTGAATTGACAAATCTACCAGAAGGCAGAAAGACAGTAGGGGGAAGATGGGTATATGCCCTTAAAGAAAATGCAGAGAGAGGAAAAATCTTCAAGGCTAGGTATGTTGCAAAAGGGTACAACCAAACTGAAGGCATCGACTACCATGAGACTTTTGCACCTACGGCAAATCTCACCTCTGTACGGGCATTAATGCAGATAGCTGCTCAGAATGACTTTGTTGTCCATCAGATGGACATCAAAACAGCATATCTGCATCCCCGATAGAGGAAGACATATACTTGCAACAACCAGAGGGTTTTGAAGAAACATCTGACATAGGAGGCAAGTTAGTATACAAATTTAAAAAATCCTTGTATGGTCTAAAGCAGTCTGGAAGGAACTGGTACGAACTTTTAAATGATCATCTTGAACAAAATAACTTTGAGAGAAACCAGTCTGATCACTGTGTGTATAGAAAGCAGATCGAAAATGAGACAATAATAGTGATCATCTGGGTAGATGATTTGATAATTGCAACAAACAGTGAAGATCAGCTCAACAGTTTTAAAGAAAAAATGAAGTCCAAATTTAACATGAAGGATCTGGGAAAAATATCTTATTTTTTGGGGATACAGTTTGAACAAAAAGAGGGAGAGATTAAAATGAATCAGAAAAGGTACATCGTCAAAATGCTTGAAAGATTTGGAATGTCAAACTGTAAACCAAAAGCTACCCCAAGTGAATTAAAAGTGGAGTGTGACAACAATGAGGGAGAAAACAACAAAGATATTGAGAACCCCCAAGAATACCGTGAACTTGTTGGAAGCTTGATCTATGCAATGACCTGTACCAGACCAGACATTAGCTGGATAGTCAGTAGATTGTCACAAACCCTTGCAAAACCTAAAACACATGACTTAGTAGCTGCTAAACATGTCCTGAGATACCTAAAAGGTACAGCTGACTACGAGCTGTTCTTTCAAGAGAACAGACAAGACCCTAAGTCTAATAGCATTCAGTGATTCTGACTGGGCATCTTCAAAGAAAGATAGGCGTAGCACTTCAGGATACTGTTTCAGCCTTACAGAACAAGGTCCTGTTATTTCATGGAAGTCTAAGAAACAGCCGACAGTGGCATTGTCGACCTGCGAAGCTGAATACATTGGTTTAGCAAACACTACTCAGGAAAGCATGTACTTAACCCAACTGCTAAATGGAATGGACAGTAGTGTTAATACTTGCACCACAATGTATGGAGATAATCAGGGGGCCATTGCATTGAGTAAAAACCCAGTGAATAGATCTAGATCTAAACACATTGACGTGAAATATCATTTTATTCGTGATGCTGTTAATGTGGGAAAGATACACATTGTATACTGTCCAACAGAAGACATGGTGGCAGATATTCTGACAAAATCTGTATCAAAAATTACAATTCTAAGGTTCAAATGTAAAAGTGGGAGTGAGTTCTTTTTAGTGCGCAGGTGTGTTTTTGTGCGGTTCGACTTCACATGTGATTGCTCCCTCGAGCACTGATGTTATGCCAGTGTATTGAGATGAGAAAAGTAATAATAAAACAAAACTAATAAGTCATTTCTGTGGCGGTCTTTTGTGGATGAATGACGGCAACATTCCACACGTGGACATGACGGAGAGAAATGAAAACGCAACAGAAAGGTTCTTTGGATATTAAGGGTTCTTCATGGAACCATACACCCCGCCAAAGAACCATTTAAGAATCTTTATTTTTAAGAGTGTAATGGCCCTTAATGTTAGTTGTAATGTGTTAGCAGCTCTGTCACACATATATGTTCTTTCTGTCTGGCAGCTGTATGCATTATTACAATTGCCAATGATGTATACTGTGCAGTAAGCCTGCACACAGATGCATACATGCTTGACAAGTATGACAAGTTATGTCTCCAATTTCTTAGACTAACAAAAGAGTACCAGGAAAATTCTCAGTTCCTGATACCACAAGGGTGAGTACAACACTTCCTTTAATAGGTTTGCTCTAATTTATTGTGACTTGTGTGTTGATTTTTTGGAAACAGGGTTTTATATTTCAGAGCCCAGGAAATACAATCCTCTTAAAGGGATAGTTCACCCAAAAATGAAATGCCCATGGTTTACTCACCCTCAGGTCATCCTAGGTGTATATGACATTCGTCTTTCAAACGAATACAATTGGAGTTATATTAAACAATGTCCTGGCTCTTCCAAGTGTTATAATGGCATGCATGGGTATTTCTGTTTTGAAGTCCATAAAAGTGCATCTATCCATCATAAAAGTGTTCCACACGGCTCCATGGGGTTAATCAGACGGCAGACGGCCGTACGCATCGATTTATGGCGAAAGAGTAAACCCTGACCTGACGCATGCGTATTGAGGAAATAGCAAAACAAAACATTGGTCATGAATTAGAGTCTAAAACGAGAATTTTTAAAGATAAATGCCGGAGGATTTCGATATAAGAGAAGAGTGTCAAGTTCTTTTGAAGTAGTATGAAGTTCGGATCATTTTATGGAGTCGGATCTTTGAATCTCGTTCAGCAAAATTAACAACTCTTTTTCTCGTCAGAATTTGTTCATTTCAGCAGAATATAATTAAAATGTCACGTTAAATTCCTCAACACATCTAGTACTTACGCAAACGTTGATCACATTTGGAATAAAAAATAAATTATAAGCTAATGCAGCCAAGGCCAAACTTAGAAAAAAAAGAAAAATAATGAATTGCTTAGCTGGGTCTTCAGGCTATGCAGTCTGTTAGTTAACCTCACCTCCGAATCTGAGTCATTCTTTCTTTTGTCACTTCACATTTAATCACGTCTCTTCCCTGGAAAGATTAGTACACCTCTCCTGTCTTTGGGTTTGAGTCGTTAGTTCTGTCAACAGTTTCTCAGGGCCTCATATGCAATGCATGCAGTCCCGGAAATAGAATTGATTAGTTCACCTCTCGAGTCTTCGGTTTCGAGTCATTTGTTCACCAGTTCACAGCCCCATAGGCTGAATGTAGAAACAGAAAAGATCCTGTACAGAACCGATGGCATGTTGCATATGCTCGGTCAACACAAAATTAACGAATTGCTCTCTGAGACAACTCATTGTTCCCAAGTCATATTAAAAATTAGTTCAAAATGAACGACACATCACTATTCTTTTACCGTAAGTCGACTTGCGTAGGCCGTCTGCCGGAAGCTAGTTATTTTAGTTTTTAAAGTTTTAAATATGGTTATTTTTCTCACACAAACGAATAGCTTCACTTCAGAAGGCCTTTATTAACCCCCCGGAGCCGTGTGGCTTAATGGATAGATGCACTTTTATGGACTTCGAAACAGAACTACCCATTCACTGTCATTACAAAGCTTGGAAGAGCCAGGACATTTTTTAATATAACTCTGATTGTATTCGTCTGAAAGAAGAATGTCATATACACCTAGGACAACTTGAGGGTGAATAAATCATGGGATAATTTTCATTTTTGGGTGAACTATCCCTTTAACCGACACATTTCTGTATTTTAGGTAATAGCAGTCATTTAACTTTATTTTGCAGAAATTTTATTTATATGATGCTTCCTTAAACAACCCTCTATGCACACCTTGGCAACATAATCGCCATTGGCTAGTTTTTTGTTTTAGTTTACTCGCCAGACTGATATACTATTTTATTTATATTAGTGCTGTCAAATCGATTAATCACGATTAATCGCATCCAAAATAAAAGTTTGTGTTTACATAATATATGTGTGTGTGTACTGTGTATAATTATTATGTGTATATAAATACGCACATATGCATGCATATATTTAAGAAATGTTTTTTTTATATTTATATATAAAATATTTATATATAATATAAATAATTACAAAAATACAGTATATACATGCTAATATTTCTTAAATATATACATGTGTGTTTATTAAAATATACAAACCCGATTCCAAAAAAGTTGGGACACTGTACAAATTGTGAATAAAAAGGAATGCAATAATTTACAAATCTCATAAACTTATATTTTATTCACAATAGAATATAGATAACATATCAAATGTTGAAAGTGAGACATTTTGAAATGTCATGCATCCAGACGTCATCTCTTTCAGGGAAGACCTTGCATTTTCCAACATGACAATGCCAGACCACATATCAGCCACATCATGGCTGCGTAGAAGAAGGATCTGTGTACTGAAATGGCCAGCCTGCAGTCCAGATCTTTCACCCATAGAAAACATTTGGTGCATCATAAAGAGGAAGAAGCGACAAAGAAGACCTAAGACAGTTGAGCAACTAGAAGCCTGTATTAGACAAGAATGGGACAACATTCCTATTCCTAAACTTGAGCAACTTGTCTCCTCAGTCCCCAGACGTCCTCCAGCTGTTTCTTATATGTACATTTAACTTTTCTGGCCTCTTATTGCTACCTGTCCCAACTTTTTTGGAATGTGTAGCTCTCATGAAATCCAAAATGAGCCAATATTTGGCATGACATTTCAAAATGTCTCACTTTCAACATTTGATATGTTATCTATATTCTACTGTGAATAAAATATAAGTTTATGAGATTTGTAAATTATTGCATTCCTTTTTTATTCACAATTTGTACAGTGTCCCAACTTTTTTGGAATCGGGTTTATAAATGGTATTATGGTCGTATGCTATTCAGAATAGTGGCTAGATGACTAAAAAGTGTGGGAAAGTGTGTAGGGAATGAGTAACACTGAGGTATTGAATGGCTGTAGAGAGCTTTGAAAGTTATCATAAAATTTTTCAATTGAATGCAGAAGTTGAAAGGTAACCTGGGGAAATGGTTTTGGTGTAATGCGCAGCTGAGTTTTAACAATAATAAAGTCATTAAGAGCTTGATGTTAAGATCCATGTTTAGCCCACAGTAAGACACATCATCTACAACAGACTTTTGAAAAGTAGGTGGAAGTCAAAACACAGTCTAAAGTAATGAGGAATAGCAAGCTGTGAGTATAGGAGATAGTTACAAGACATCACAAATGTTAACAACTGATTCTTTTATTGTTTTATTTATTTATTTGTTTTGTACAGGCTTTCATACAATCAGCCCAGTGTAGTGGGGTAAGAACATAAACCATTCTTTTTATATATGTATTTTTCTTTTACACTATTACGCATTTGGATTGGATGTGAATTTCCTCATTTAAAACAGCCCAGATGGCAAATTTGTTCCCTTGACACCATGGTTGGCCCCAATTATATGGGAAGGAACTTTTGATCCCATGTTGATTGATTCGATCTACAAACAACAAAACATCACCATAGCAACTACAGTCTTCGCTCTTGGAAAGTGAGTTCATATCTCTCCTATCTTTGACCTTCACTGACTTGAAATTTAAACAATATTAAATAAACTAGAATGAGGGAAGGGCTTAAAGAATTTTGTATAAACTCGTGTGACCTCCTCCTTGTGCTTTTGTTTTGTTAGTTGTAGTTGTAGAATTTTAGTTTGCATATGTTCTGTTACCTGTTGTTCATCCATTACTCTTTGATTCCCTTTCGAGGGAACTCGCACTGCGTCTAACGACACATTGGGGACGCTCCCTTAGCAACAGCGCATCTGAAGTATGAATGAAACTGTTCCAATCCTGATTGGTGTTGCGTCATGACGTAGTATGTGACGGCACACGCGGAAGCTACAAAGGTGACGCCGGCACATAGTACAGACAGCTTTCGCTCTTCAGCAAGGTGCTCTGTGTGAAATTGTTTGTCTATTTAGTGTTGTTTATCACAAAAGAAAAAGAAAAGTATGGCGAGTGAGCAATTTAAAAGATGTGTTCATCCGTGCCCACGTTACATCTTGGGCACGGACACACATCAGCTCTGTGTGCAGTGCTTGGGCGTGCAGCGCGCTCGGCCAGCTCTCGAGGGGGCTGCCTGCAGCGAATGTGATAAGATTATTAACCCCCGGGGTGGAGAACCCGATGCTTGAGCTGTCTGATTCCGAGGCAGTTGAAGTAGTAACAAGAGCTCGCCACTTCATAATGCAAAGTTCGATCTCGCGTTGCTGAGGCAGCGCATAGACTATGGGTCTGCAATAAGAGTGAAACGCGGTGAATACGTGTAAGGCAGGCACAGTTGGCTCCTGAGGGTTCATTGAGAAACATCTCAACGCGTACAGCTCTGCGCTTTCGGGTGTTTCAGCCTCGCGCCTGTGGACTTTCATCTCGAGGGATGAAAGCCAAATATATTGTCAACGGCTTGAATCTCTTGTTTGCTGAGGCAACGTGTAGATTACGAGACTGTAATTAAATATTAAAACGTCTGATGTTTATGGCTGCAGAGAGAAACACGGACAAGCTTCGGGTGAGTGCTTAAACAGACAAATACACTCAAAAATATGTCAAAATGTCCTTCTTGGGGACGCATTCAGTTATGTCTTCGGGGTATTCTGTTAGCTGGGAAACTAATCAAATGCTTGTCAGAGTGTTGGTTCTGTGCATTTGGTCTTAAAGTGACAGCAGCTGATAAACCTGCTGATCTCCCTGTCATTTAATGTTAATCAAACAACAAAAGAAAATGAGACAATCATTCACTGCTCTTCCTTGAATAACATTAGTAACTTTAATAAGAATCACTGTTAATTTAATTCATGCAGTGAAGACTATGCAATGTTTTATTTTTATTTTTTTATATTTTTTTTATGTTTTATTCCATTTCTGTATGGTAGGCTATTATAAGCAGTAGGCTAAATTGTTAATTTCATTCATATCTTTCTTTTTCTGTTGTATTTATCCTATTGCTTTTTCTTTATCTTTTAACTCGCTGTTGTTTCTTGAGAGTGTACACTGCTCTAAAAAAACAGATTAAGGGGTTGGGTTCAGTTCATTCAGGGTTTTTTTTTTTTTTTCTTTGTAATGAATGCACTAACAGGGGCCCCCAGGCAAAATTTTGCTTAAGGCCCCCAGGAGTCTAGCATCGGCGCTGCAAGTATAAACAAAGCTTAACCTCTCGTCACGCAGATACCTCTGTAGTCAGTAGTCTTGAAAGTGAAAGTCTGTTTAGTAAGGATGTGCAATTCATTTGAAAGAACATTTAAACTATGAATAGTCAAATCCCATACTAAATGCTGCTATATATATAATCACATGCAAATGCTTGCCATTCATAGACAGTCAATAGACAGCACAGGACCAATACGTCAAACCTAATAGCCTATTATATTATAATATAAACAGATTTCCTCAAATAAAAGTTAGTCCACATAAGCCAGCACGTTAAGGTATTGTTGTTCATTACCATTATATATATAAAAAGCAAAACAAAAATGTAAATGACTAGTATTTTCCGAGTCGATGAGCAGCAGCACTAACATTTAATCGACTAGTTTATTGAAAATTAAAAGAAGATTAGAAGAATCTTCTGTTGTTAGAAGAACAAAGACCCCATGGACATCCCTGTTCCGGACTGAGGGAGACGGACTTGATAATAGCGTGTAATTTTCTCACTCAAACCACTGCCTGCTGCTACTTCTGCTACTGATTGCTTTTAGAGGGAAAATCTGCCCATAACTGCTGGTCTAGGATCAGTTTTCTTCATAATAATAGCATATTATTAGCGAAAAAGAGTTTCTGTATTTGCACTCGTCAGATGATTTCAATTTCCAAATTGTTTTCGCTCCGGTAAGTAATGTAGCTGTAAGCCCACCCAATCGTTCCAATGAAGGCTTACGATTGGTGGGTGAAGGTTTCTTGCGTGTTCAATCTTTTCAGTGGGGCAAAGGGATTTAATTCCAATGTATCTTTATCTCCAAATTTAGGTTAGAATGCCAATTGGTTATTTGGCTATATTTAATAGTTAACTACACATTTAATTATTCTGTTTAACCTTTCATTGAAATCAAATTCTGAGCTCGGAGTCCTCCCCCCGGACAGCACACCAAATACACATAAAGCTTTACTCCTTCTAATCATATGTGTGAACTTGTGAAATAAATAAGATTAATATAGTCACTGATTAATATAACAGAACATTGTGAGATAGCGTTCATAGAATGAGTGACAGCTTTTAGTGATTATAAAGTGAGCACTCTTTGCGTGCGGTCTATGCGATGTAAAAAAAAAAATTATGAATAGGCCTATAATATTCAGAATAAATAAATATTTGAATAAAACTTTTGTTTTCCATTCTTGACAAGCGGCCACGTACACACTTCAATACTAAGGCACATCCGCATATAAATGTGGGATTCACTCTCGAAATTGTGATGACTGACAGTGATAAATATTTATGTATCGAAATCAGGCTCCTATAAATATCAGGAAAACACGATTCCTGGCTGCATGTCAATATCAATGGATCACTGGATCTTTGGCAAGTTGTAAAGAACACAATATCGATTCCTACCTTCCAGTGGGAAAGTGAAGTCAATGCATACTCTCTATTATCAAAGAGTTCAGGGTTTATATAACGGTACATGCGGTACCCCTGCTTTCCTGAATACCCTCATATCTGAGTTCACCTCAACATTACACCAGGGCAGGTGTGTTAGAGCTAAACTCTACAGGAAAGGGTCCCTCCGGGAGCAGGGATGCTCCTCATCTAGTGTTTTGTATGGTTTTGAATGTATATTGGAGGTCATCTAATGGTCTTTTTGAATAAATTGCCAAAAGAAATTCAAATATTTTGCCAGTTTATTATTTTACTCTTTTACTTACACTATTACTTTTGTCACTCTCCCTCTCTGTTTTTCAGGTATACAGTGTTTCTTAAAGATTTCCTGGAGTCTGCGGAGCAGAATTACTTTGTTGGATTTCGTGTGCATTATTATGTGTTCACTGATCAACCAGAACAGGTTCCTGTGGTGAAACTGGGTGAAAAACATAATCTGACCGTGTTGAAAGTCCCTAGTACTAACAGATGGCAGGATATCAGTTTGAGCAGGATGGTAAGATTGGAGAAACTGATTGAGAGTCGATTGGTCAATGAAGCCGACTACATTTTCAGCCTTGATGTGGATTCAAAGTTCTATGGTCACTGGGGGGTGGAGACTTTGGGTCGTCTGGTAGGTGTGATACATCCTGGTTATTATCAAACACCTCGTGAACAATACCCATATGAACGCAGGCCAGAGTCTCAAGCGTTCATTCCTTCTGCTGAGGGTGATTATTATTATGGTGGGGCTGTGATCGGTGGCTTATTAAAAGATGTACATCAGCTTGCTAAAACCTGTCGGGAGCAGCTGGACATTGATAAATCTAAATCCATTGAGGCAGCATGGCAAGAGGAGTCTCATTTGAACAAGTACTTCCTTTATAACAAACCCAGCAAAGTGCTCTCACCTGAATATCTGTGGCAGGACTTTAAACCTCACACAAACAAGGTCAAATTAATTCGCTTCTCTCAAGTTATTAAAAACTACGCTGCTGTTCGACCAAACCCATAGCAGCTGTTAACTGAAACATGCAAAAAACAAAACCTGCCAAATATTTTTCCATCAGCTACACAACATTTGCACGGACTGGAGGTAATTTTACAGTAAAACAGTCTAGTAATTTAAATGGATTCAATGAGAGATACAAACAGTCTATTATTATTGTTACACTGTAACAGCATTAATAGATTATTAAAGCTGCGAGCAGCGATGACAGGCCCAAGCCGGTGGCACCGCCACCCCGGTGGCTTCGGGGAAACTGTGCACGACAGGCAATATGCATTTAAACAGGAGAATATTTTTTTACAAATATTTTAAATATGCCACATTTACCGCAGCAGCTGGTGCCACTATGACCACAAGCCACACCCATGATGTCATTGAAATATAGATTAATTTTATTATCATAGGATATAATAGGTCACTTTCAAATATGCGCAAAGTTATCTTTTGCAGCTCAAAAATTCGTAAGTCCAGAAGGACAGTATTTAATTCAAGGTATTTCTATAGTTTTTCTACAAACTTTTTTTCACACTAAAGTGATAGTTATTTGTGATAGCCTATGATATGAAACGCATCTAAACTCTATTGTTGCGTACGTGTAAACATGGGTACGCACAACACATATTATACGTTAAAATATCTTAAGATCAATCATCATTACGTAAAGTACATTAGGCAAGTTATTTATTTATTTTTTGTAGTGAAAATAATGTTTTAATAAAATGACTGTCAAAGTCATTTGAATTCCCCTCATTAACTGCAGCAGTCGGTGCTGCTATGACCACAAACCACAACATCTATGAGATCAATTCAGTTTAGATGAATATCATGTCAGATGATGTCATAGGTCAATTTCAAATGAGTGCAGAATACCGTCCGAATGCTGATGTTGTATTATCCTAACATTTCTCTTCATGTGTTTTTGACCTACCTTAGCTACTGTTTGTTCACCAATCTCATGCACCAAAAAGCGTGCTTTCATTTAAATATGGGAGGTATCCAATAAAAAGTGTTAATTACAAAATTAATAAATGGAGCCAAATCACAGAAACCGCAACGACGATTTTAATATCAGTGTCAGGTAGGAGTAAGATGCGTGTCTAAATTTTATGGAAGTTTATTATAAACAGCCACTTTTATAAAATCATGTGAAATTTACTTTTTTAATAAATTTGAATTATATCAGTCAATAATTCATTAAAGACATGCCTCATACGTGATCTTTGCAAACACAGCACATGACCTTCTGTAAAGCCCATGTATCTTGTATAGAAAACACACACAGAAAAAGAATGCAAAGACAGAGAGGCATGCTTTAGCTGTCAGCCACCAATCCCCCCTCCACACACACACACACACACACACAGAGCCAGAGGCAAACAGGGATTTTTGATTCATTGCTAAGTCAACAGTGATATCTTTTGGACAATGAAGGGAGGGCAGACAAAATAAGATTCAGATGAAATGTATTAAATAAAATAAATATATTGATCTGAAAAATAGTACATCCATTTTAAATTCACCCAGGTTCAATTACCGAACATACAATCTTAATTTAATTTAAATCAAACAATGATTTTACAAGAAATTAGACATTTTCTGTTTCCCTTTTTTCTCCTTCATTTAATCCCTCGCCATAGCAGCGCCGTTTGAGATATCCTATAATCGTTCGCACTATAGCATCTTCAGTGTCTTTGTTTCATGTTGACCGAGTTTGGTGTCGATTCCATGCATCTCCTACGAATAGTTTATAATAACTCAGAGCCTGATTTATCCAAAATTCCAAATTCAAACCAAAATATCTGACTTCCTGTTGGTCGGAGCTAATGACTGTAAATTAGAAAGAGGTCCGGCTTGATGAGAACAATATATATACAGAGTTTGGTGACTGTAGATAAAACTAACCCCCCCACTTTTGTCAAAAGGTGGCGCTACTGAGCCCCTCCACCACGCCCGTTTCTAAGACTTTGGCCATATCTACTGGAAGGCATCACTGATGTGTGTGTTGAGTTTCATGCCATTTCAAGCATGCTAAGAGTCTCAAAAACACCCTAAAAGATTATTCAACTTTGACACGTTGCCATGGCAACAGTATTTAAAATATCAGGAATCCATTCATATGTCTATATCTGTCATGTTTTGACATTATACTGATGAAGTTTGAAGTAAATCTGGTGAAAATAAGACGGTGATTCAAAGCATTTTTGAAAGTGACACACTTCCTGTTGCCAGTTGGTGGCGCTATAACTTTGACTCACAAAAGTCATATCCATGTGATCGGCCTCTTACAACGAACACAGCTGAAGTTTCATCCAAATCGGTCAATGTATGCAGAAGTTATAACACACTTCCTGTTTCCCATTTCTCGCCATAAATTCGTCTCCTGCCACGGCCAACCCGTTCGAGATATCAAAAATCCGTTCGCAATTTAGCATCCTCAATGCCTTGACTTCATGCTCACCGAGTTTGGTGCTGATCGGGTTAATCGCCTAGGAGGAGCATTTCAAATTCCAGAGCATGGTTTTTCCAAACAACCCACAATAGCTCACTTCCTGTTGGGCTGACGCATAACTTAGAGTGCGGATGTTGTTCGGCCCGATGAGTTCTATATGTGTACCGAGTTTCAAACGCTACATGCAAGCGTTTTTGATTTATGGACAGTTTTATTTTTTTTCAAGGGGGCGCTGTCGAGCGCCCCTGCCACGCCCAGGTACCAAACCCAGCCCAAACCCTGATGGCCGCGCATTCCGACGAGTGTGCAAAGTTTCAAGAGTTTCTAGTCATTAGCTTCGCCCAACAGGAAGTGAGCTATTGTGGGTTGTTCGGAAAAACCATGCTCTGGAATTTGAAATACTCCTCCTAGGCGAATAACCCGATCAGCACCAAACTCGGTCAGCATGAAGTCAAGGCATTGAGGATGCTAAATTGCGAACTGATTTTACTGCTGCTATGGCGAGGGATTAAGTGAGGGACAAAAAAGGGAAACAGAAAATGTCTAATTTCTTATAAAATCATTGTTTGATTTAAATTAAATTAAGATTGTATGTTCGGTAATTGAACCTGGGTGATTTTAAAATGGATGTACTATTTTTCAGATCAATATATTTATTTTATTTAATATATTTCATCTGAATCTTATTTTGTCTGCCCTCCCTTCATTGTCCAATAGATGGCACTGTTGACTTAGTTTTGATGGGGGAAAAAAACCCTGTTTCCCTCTCTGTCTCTGGCCCTGTGTGTGTGTGGTGTGTGTGTGTGTGTGTGTGTGTGTGTGTGTGTGTGTGTGTGTGTGGGGATGGGTGGCTGACAGCTAAAGCATGCCTCTCTGTCTTTGCATTCTCTTTCTGTGTGTGTGTGTGTGTGTGTGTGTGTGTGTGTGTGTGTGTGTGTTTTCTATACAAGATACATGGGCTTTACAGAAGGTCATGTGCTGTGTTTGCAAAGATCACGTATGATGCATGTCTTTAAATGAATGATTTACTGACAGAATTCAAATTTATTAAAAAAGTAAATTTCGATGATTTTATGAAAGTGGCTGTTTATAATAAACTTCCATAAAATTTAGACACGCATCTTACTCTTACCTGACACTGATATTAAAATCGTCGTTGCGGTTTCTGTGATTTGGCTCCATTTATTAATTTTGTAATTAACACTTTTTATTGGATACCTCCCATATTTAAATTGAAGCACACTTTTTGGTGCATGAGATTGGTGAACAAACAGTAGCTAAGGTAGGTCAAAAACACATGAAGAGAAATGTTAGGATAATACAACATCAGCATTCGGACGGTATTCTGCACTCATTTGAAATTGACCTTTGACATCATCTGACATGAAATTCATCTAAATTTAATTGATCACAGTCATTTTGTTAACATTATTTTCACTACAAAAAAATAAATAAATAAATAACTTGCCTAATGTACTTTACGTAATGATGATTGATCTTAAGATATTTTAATGTATAATATATGTTGTGCGTACCCATGTTTACACGTACGCAACAATAGAGTTTAGATGTGTTTTATATCATAGGCTATCACAAATAACTATCACTTTAGTGTGAAAAAAAGTTTTTAGAAAAACTATACAAATACCTTGAATTAAACACTGGCCTTCTGGACTTAGGAATTTTTGAACTGCAAAAGATAACTGCAAATATTTGAAAGTGACCTATTATATCCTATGACAATAAAATTAATCTATATTTCAATGACATCATGGGTGTGGCTTGTGGTCATAGTGGCACCAGCTGCTGCGGTAAATGTGGCATATTTAAAATATAAAAAAAAAAAATTCTGCTGTTTAAATGCATATTGCCTGTCGTGCACAGTTTCCCCGAAGCCACCGGGGTGGCGGTGCCACCGGCTTGGGCCCGTCATTGCTGCTCGCAGCTTTAATTATATTATTATTATTATTATTATTATTAGGGCTCGAGCACCGATGGTGCGAAGACCCTTTTGGAATTGCTCGGCCTATCATTCTTCTCTGAAATGAATTGCATTTTTGAGGGCCTAAATATGGTCAAACTCACAAAACTTTGCACACACGTCAGAAGTGGTGAAAATGTACATCTGATATGGGTTTCAGAATTAAGCATGGCAAAATGGCTTGATAGCGCCACCTACAAAATTTAATTTAAGTGCCTATATAGATAGGTGAAAGACCACCTCTGCAGAAGAGGATCAACACCTACTTCATCACTGAAACTTTGGCCTCACACACTGATGAAAGAAGAGCAATACAGGATGGACTACAAATAGCATTACCTTCCAAAGGATCCTAATGCAAGGAATGTGGTTATTTTATTTATTTTCAACAATGTGAATGTCTCAGTTGAGCATTATTTATTTGTATGCAGTACATTTCACTGTGGATTGTTTGGTAAATCAGTCACAATTTCAGCACAGGCTTTGCAAACAGACTTTTACAATATACTCAACAGTAATCCGACAACATGTAACTGTGTGTTAATTCTAATGCCCGATCTGTGACCAGTGAGTTCTGATATGTTATGATTTATGTATACAGTCAGATGTTCTTTGTCTGACAGTAAATCCCTTTGCAATCGCTGGAGCTGTCAATGAAACAGCGTGAACAGTACACCCGTAATAATCAATGTATCTCTTATTTACATTGTGTTTGCACTGTTAGTTATGATAAAAGCATTCATTAGATTAATCTACATGCTCATTACTGCAATCTCCCATGCAAGGATCTAAATATAATGCCAGATCTAAATGTAATGCTGTAATCAACACTTCATGATGAGTTAACCTTGAGAGCTGTAATAAAAAATTAAAAGTTTTCGTGGTAGTCCCACATGTAATAGGGGAGACCGGGTATAGTTGTAACACGGGGAGAGTTGCAACACTACCAATTCCACGAATCACAGATAAGATAGGAGTCATATGACAGTTTGAGTTTCCTCTGGCTTCCTTTACGATCACACATGGAGGTTTTCCAGTCTGTGTTGCTATATCTCCTGAAGCTACAGAAGAAAATCTAATTCTGAGGTAAGAAAGTAAAAACAAATAACAAGATAATTTTTGTTTAGTACTTCTACCGTTGTAAATAATGTTGCATGAGTTATATCAGGTCAAAGTGTAGTTTCTCTTGTAAAGAATGGTGTATCAACCTCCTGCTAATTTCAAAGCACAATGCTAATGCAGCTAGCTAAACAATGGGTGACAGTGGTGGGGTAGGATGTAATGTGTTTTTGAAACAACCATCCATTTGCAACTAAGAGCATTTTCTACAGAATGCCTATGTTTATGTTGATTTGCTCTCACTCTCTTTCACACACACACCCATATGAAGGTGCATGTACAGACATGCACAAACAAACGCACATGTGCATGCACAAACACACACAATATGCACATGCACTCCCCATATTCACACATATTTTATTGTTGCAGCCATTCATTTAAAATAAAACTTCTTGTGGCATATCACTTGGAGTACCCTTAGTTTTTGTGTATTTTGTCTACCTGTTACAACTTACCCCAGTATGTGTTACAAGTCAACCTACCCCAGTAGTGGGGTAGGTTGTAACAAGGACCAATTTGTATTTGTCATCATCTCACAAAGTCTGTGATATAGGGCATTTACATTGAAGTCTCACAGAAGACACGCCCCTTCAAACAGAGAGTTCCCATTCAGTCAGTCACTCTCGACGCCACGTCGGAGTACCGACGAATAGGAATCTCGCTCGCGAGAGCCAATCTACTTCGAGTGTAACTAAAACAAGCCAATGCACATTGGCATGCAATGATTGCACCAGGTGCTCATGCCACGCCGTGTAGGTATAAATGAGACAGGTGATTGCATCAAATCAGCATTTTGCTTCGGAGCCGAGTCGTAGATGGTTACGCCAGATATCACTCCTTACTTCGCAGTCCTGACTGAAGACAGAAGCCGCCTTTTGGAAGCGATCTCTTCAGTCGGTGTTGGTGTGACGGCACAGCAGCGGGTCGTGTGGTTTCAATCATCTCTCTTTGTTTGTCAGAACAATCACAAGGGCTGTTCTCACAGCTGGTTCTGTGCGCTAGGTGGAGAGCGCTGTTCCTACGGCTGGTAAGAGCGCCTTCGCGTGAGAGAGCGCGCACGTCAGGTTGCACTATCCCCTGACTGTGTCGCCGCGACCCCTCCTCCTGCGTGCTTCAGCACCAAGGAGAGCGTCCTTCTGAAAGAGCTTACACAGATAGAGCTTGTGTCTTTTTCAAGATGACATTCTATCTGTGTGTTTCTGGATGCGGTGGTTTCCTGTCACTGAGGGATGGTCATCAGCGCTGTGTTTCGTGTTTGGGCGTTCAGTACGCTGAGGCAGCGCTGGTGGATGAATCATGTTCTCACTGCGGGAACATGACCATCTCGGAGTTGCGATCGAGGCTCCGTCTCGCAAGGGGTGGAGCCCCCGTGCCTCTGCCTCAATCTGACCCTCTACAGAGAGTCAGGCAGTAGCCCGGCTGATTTGAGGGTTACGGTAAGCGCGTTTCCCCCAGGGAACCAACCCCTGGGGAACCCTCATCCCTCTCGCACTCCGCAGCCAGTATAGCTGCCATTGGAACGCGGTGGGCCATCCATGAGGTGTGCATCATCTGTATCCTTTGGGGCTCCTCTCGAGGACCACATGTCCATCGGAGGGAGGGTCAGAACTCTCTGGAGAGGGCGTGTCGGCGCAGGGGGCTCCTCCGGAAAGACCCGCTGTGCCCGATACTGATCCGGAGATGATGGCCATGCTTTCCCGGGCCGCCGAGAGCGTCGGGCTCGTGTGGAACCCTCCACCGTGTCCCGAACCCTCAAGGCTGGATGATTGGTTTCTCGGGGTGGCCTGTGCTGTTTCTCAGCACCCCATCCCAGTTCCTTTTTTCCTAGAGGTGCGCGAGGAGCTCACAAGGTCGTGGACGGCACCTTTTACTGCCCGAAACCGGTCCAGTGGATCCTCCTCCCTCACCACCCTCGATGGCGGACCTGCAAAGGGATACACGCAGGTTCCTCCCGTGGAATGGGCCATTGCTATGCAACTGTGCCCTAACTCCACTTCCAGCGTGTCTTCCCTCCAAGGCCTGTAGGTACTCATCCGATCTGATCAGGAAGGCCTACCAGGCTTGTGGAGAGGCAGGCTCCGCCTTACACGCTATGGGGTTGTTGCAGGTCCATCAGGCCCAGGCACTGAAGGCCCTGCACAAGGGTGGTCATAATCCCACAGTTCTCCAGGAACTGAGAACCGCAACGGACCTTGTGCTTCATGCGATGAAGGTTACAGAGCGGGCCGTGGGTCGTGCGATGTCCACTATGGTGGTCCAGGAACGCTATCTCTGGCTGTTTCAAAATGTGGTAAATAACAGCATGAGCAACTTCATTTTCTTTTTCAACATCTTAAGGCAATGTTCACAATTAATATTAGCAGTTGTTGTGCATTTTTTTCCTGAAAAAAAAAGAAGATTAATATATATTTATTTATCACAAAATCTGAATGTCCTGCACCAATGGCACCCATGTTGGGTTTAGGACAGGCTGACTAATTGATCACAGAAAACTTGAAACAAATCATGTGACCAGCATACTCAAGACAGACCAGGCTATGATAAATGATAAAAGGATTTGATGAAAACATATTTCTTATGATCCAAACAAGACACTAAAGAGTGTGTAACGGTTTACCTTGCCTGTTTTAGGGTTAATAATGTTAATTTATTAACAATGCTTTGATCTCACCGCCACACAATCACGTGGTTCATGGAGCTCTCAACAACTCTGTGCTGTCTATCTCTTTGAATGTGTTTAAGCAGGATAAACAGCAGTTTCACTATATTTGCAGCAATTACTTGTCTTAGTGTTTTAGTGGGTAGAATAAGTAAAGCTGTTTGTTGTTGTTGATGACAAATGTTTGTAGTTGTCGGTCCAAGACGCTACGTACCTCCCGGCTTGATGTGATTCTGAGCAAATACAATCTGTCCCATGTTGTCACCTTGTCCACAGTTTGTAAAAGAAAGTCTATGTCCTGCAGATACGCGTGCACGTCATGTCCTTCTGCCGGGCTTGGGGTGAAGGTGGAAATGTTTCTGGCCAGCTTGTCAAGTTCTTTGTGAGCGTTGCTGTGCCTGGCGGCCGGAATCTCTTGGGAAGGTCCCCACCCCTTCGCTGCTGAACGGGGTTCTGGGAAGCTGGCTGGTGACATTTTAAACCGTGGACTACCACCACCCTCCGGAACAAGGAACTCTTGACTCGGAGGTCTTGACCTACTGATCAGGGGAAACTCTGTGTCGTGTGTTTCCCCTTGCTGCTTGCTGTGCAGCGTGTAGGAATGTTTGAGTTCTCTGTTAGCATTGTCAAGTTCGTTTCTCAAATAGTCTCTTTCATTTGTTAGAGCAAGGATTTCGTTTCTGGCCACTTGCAGGTGTTTTTTGCAGGTGTTTTTCGCAAGCTCTGGCCTTAGCATCCTTCTCTTTTAGTTCATTTCCAGCTCTGATCAGGAGAGCTTCGCCTCGTTGGAGTTTTCCATTTAAATCCTCTATGTGTTCTTTCTCCACTTGCTCCACCTCCAGAGAGAGAGAGACACGGAAACGGTGGTATTACCGACACAACCTATTGAGCACAAGCAAGAAATCAGTCCAACTTATTGGTATAAGCTCAAGACTTTATAACGACAGCTTAAGGGATACTTGCATATGTTTCCTTGATCGCGAATTCATGCGTGTGGGGGAATTCCGCGATCCGGTCCGTGTTTGAATCTTGCAGGGTGGTCCTTGGAGTCCGCGGGAAATTCAACTTTGGTTCCTTTGTGTGGTAATGTCCTTTGGAAGATGGCGCGCGGGCAACCCGAAAATCCGCGCCGAGAAAGAGTCCAGAGAGGGGGTCAAAAGCAGGGAGAGAGAGAGAGAGAGAGAGAGAGAGCAAAGCAGGAGCAGGGGTCAAAAGCGCAAAAGCCGCAAGAAAGAAGAGAGAGAAGAGCCTAGAGGCCCCCTTTAAGAAGGCCATCCCGGGGCACGCCTCCTTTGTCGGAACAGCCAATCAGAGCGGAGGAACTCAGAAGCGGGAAATCTCCCTTTGTCTTCGGGTCTCGCCTCATTAACATGTTTATGGCTTTCTTAGGTTTGCAGACTTTGGGGTTTTGGTATGCAGACTTTGGGGTTTTGGCATAAAAGAAAGAGTTTGATGCATCGTAGTACCACACAACTCACATAGATGGTCTACAAATTGAGAGACAAAGATTTCGAGACCAAGCATGGGGAGTTTAACTGATGAATTAAAGGAAGGGTGAGGCTTGACGTTGTTCTTCATTAAGCATTTCCTGATTATAAGTTTCTAACCTATCAAACACATCTAAAATGGTTATAACAAAAAGCATGCATACATACAGGGAACACAGCACATCTAAAATGAAAAATAACTAAGTTAAAAGTCAAATAACCTATTTGGGCATTCTTTGGTATGTGTGCATGGGTGGGGGCTTTTATTTATGATGGTCTCTCGTGGGCTGCACAAGGCTGGTTTGTGTCCTTTTAGAACCGTTAACCTGTCAGTCTGTAGACTTCACGGCGCCGAGTCCTGTTGACTCATTTCGCACAAAGTATTGGTCTGTTTGATCATGTATGAGCACTGTCCATACGCTACATTAGTTTCTATGATATCTCGCATGACACTGGGTTATGGTTCCTGGCTGAACACCAGTCAGCGAACACTGACCATTTAAGGGCATAGAGACGCCTAGTAGACAGAGCTTTCACTGATAGTGCTCAGGACACTCACTGGAAGGTACTTGAGCTCCCTTTGAGTGGCCAGACATGTAGTGCCCACAATTTGGGACAGGGGTGCCAGACTGTCCCGTTTGCCTGAGAAAGGAGATCCTTTCTCAGGGGAACTGGCCATGGGGCTGCTGATAGTAGCTGAATTAACTCAGGAAACCAGTGGTGGGTTCGCCAAAGTGGAACCACTAGCAGGACTGTGTGCCTGCATTCCCTGATTCTTTTTAAGACCTGAGGGAGGAGCGGGACTGGAGGAAAAGCATAAGCAGACTGCTGGGCCATTCGTGGGCCAGCGCATCCTTGCTCTTTGAGAAATAAAACGGGCAGTGACAGTTGTCTTCGGAGGCGAAGAGGTCGACCTCTGCCTTCCCTAAAACATTCCATATCATTTGAACCGTCTGGGGATGGAGGGTCCATTCCCCTGAGGACACGAGGCCCCTGGAGAGCATGTCTGCTCCCTGGTTCAGTCTGCCTGGCACATGCAGTGCTTTTAGTGAATGTAATTTGCCTTTCGCCCATAGGAGGAGATGTCTGACCTGTCAGTTGAGCCATCTCGACCTGAGCCCGCCTTGGCCGTTTATATAGGAGACCACTGTCGTGTTGTCCATGCAGACTAGAACATGGTGACCTGAGAGACGTGGTAGAAAAGTCTCAAGGGCTAGCACTACTGCCAGCATTTCTAGGCAGTTTATGTGCAAACGTGACTCCGTGCTTGACCATGAGCTGAAGGCCAGTTCGCCCTCACACAGAGCGCCCCAACCTGTGTTGGAGGCATCTGTGGTGACCACCATCCATCTGGAAACTGTCCCCAAGCTCACCACCGACTCGTAGAGGCAGGAATTCAACCACGGGGCCAGGGCTTTGATGCAGCCACGGCCCACTTTGACCCAAAGCTGGCCTGAATGCCATGCTTGGGGAGGAACCCGTGATTTCAGAGTCTAAAATTGTTCCCAGGAAGGAGATTTTCTGCCTGGGAAGCAACACGCTCTTGGCTGTATTTATTCTGAGACCCAGCCATTCTAGATGGCTGAGTAGCACAGATTTGTGAGATTTTATTTCTTCCTCTGACTGGACCAGCATGAGCCAGTATGCGCATTTAAGGGGGAGAGAGCTGCATTCATGTACTTTGTTAAAGTGTGGGGGGCCAGAGACAGGCAAATGGCAGGACTGTGTACTGACTGCGTGATCTGATTTCAGATCCACTGAGAAAAAAAACAGTCCATCGTGCTGATTTGCGTGATGATCTGTTTTAATGTCAACATTCTGAAAGGCCGTTTGATAAGAGCCTTGTTCAGATGTCTGAGGTCTAAGATGGGCCATCTTTTTAGGGATGAGGAAATAGCGGCTGTAAAACCCTGACTCGCTCTGTGCTGGGGGCACCGCCTCGATAGCTTTTTTCATCAATAGGCTCTCCACTACGGTTTTGAGGATGTGAGTAACGTTGGATTAACCTAGAGAGTAACCTCGTAGAATTTTTTTTCTTTTTTATAACCCACTGTGACACACTTTCCAAGTCTCTGCCGGTTGTACAGGGGTTTTATACTGTTGGAAGGCAGGGTGCTGACTTCCGTGTGGTGTGGAAAAGAAAACAAATTTTTTGAACATTAATTTTTTTAAATTGAATTCACCATTATAGCAGCAGAATGCAAGGGAGCGTGCATTAGAGCGGGCCCGCAGTTTACACTCAAATTCGGCGTGGTCTCAGCCGAGACACACGCGATACCCGCCAAGGAATGTGCATTGTTGTGGGTCAATGGAGCCCGACCATTCCTCAGCGTCAGAAGCGGCGAGAGACACGGATTCATCATGTGGAATGCCGCTGAATGAAACCAGGTCCTCGGCGTCGAGCGGAGGGTGCAGGTCCGATCGAGAGAACGTCACAGGCGAGACGTCTCTCTGAGGCGAAGATGAGGCATGTGGGCACTGGGCCAACATGAGCTCACTAGCCTCGGTGTACTCAGCCCTCTGGCACTGCCATTTTTTCCGCCGAGGTTCGGACGGGAAAGGGAACAGGAGAGCACGAGGGGCGGGGTCGCGCTTTGAGAAGAGCACTATCCACGAGCGAAGAGAGGAGATGGGCATACTCTCGCAGTGAGAGCAGCCAGACCCGGCGAGAGCAGTGTCCGCGTGGGCTTAGCCCAGACAGATCACGCACTCATTGTGGCCGTCCTCTTCATGCAGGTGAGTGCTGTATGTAATACGTTACTTGTTTGGTGTGCGACATTATGCAAGTCGCTATAGTAAAAAGAGTGCAGGGGAAAGGCGTGACAGCTCGCGGGACCGCTGGCAATTTAGCGCGCTGAAACAGGCCGCTGACTCGTTGCAGGATGTCCAGACTGGCTAGCTCGCAATTCCGCTGCAGCCTCGTCTTTTCTCAGCGAAGGTGGTGTAACGTTAGCTTCGAGTTTATCAGCAAGGACTGAGATAGTCGCTGAAGGAAATTAATCTGACGTTTTTGGGCATTACAGCGTTCCTTTAAGGCAGATGCCACGCCCATTTCGGCAGGCTTTTGTGCCCAGCTTTGTGGACTTTGTACCCTGCTTCACGGGCATTATGCCCATTGGTTCGCTCAGTTATGCTGTTATGCCATTGGTTCATGCAGATCCCACTGGCCAGCCATTAACGTGTGAGATGTCTCGACACTGTTTTGACTGGGCAGTAGCACTGCGTGATTTTACAAAATACTTCAGTATTTTGAGATAAAGGAATTATCCCATAGCATCTTAAGATGCAGTATGACTGACCGTTCGAAAGGGAACTACAGTTTACCTAGAAGGTCTTTCTTTTTCTTTATCCCCCATCCCCTCGTCTGACGCATACGGTGAATGCAAGCAAATATTGAATTTAACCCAAGACAGAAGTTTAAAATAGTGTTACATAAACAAGGCCACCAATTGCATTCAACAAAACTCTTTATTATATAATATCCATTGAGCTGATAGATATGTTAATCCTTGAATGGGCTGTCTTTGTAGAAACTCATTTGATGACCCACTACAGTGAAAGATATCAGAAAGACTAACAATTGTTAAAATATGACAACTAGTATCTGGTTGTGGTAGCTATTGAAATGTTGCTCATGTTATCTAACTGCAATTATAGTCTATTATATAAACATTAACTACAAAATTAAGCTCAAAAGCTGAATTTATTTTCATAATGTCTCATCAAATAGTTTATATGCCTGTTTTGCTTTGTTTCATGTAGTGTTTTGGAAATTGTCTCAAAGCACCTTTACAGTGTGCAGGCTTAAATCTCCCATGAGCCAGCACTCAGCAACAGTGGCATGAAAAAAATCCCTGCATGGGAATATGTATGAAGCACTTAAAGAAACAAAGAATGCTTAAAGGAAATAAGACCATATAAATAAAAGCAATAAATGTCAACGTATAAGGTTACTTAACAGAATAAGTAAATATATAACACTGGTGACATCTGGATAATGTCCTGCAGAAAATTACAAGTAGGAGCCTACATTTTCCGTTTTTATTTTTTAGAGTGTGGAAATTTAGTCAAAACCAGCTAAACTAGTTGACAAGCCCTCTGACCTTCCCTTATGAAAAATAAGTATACTTCAAGTTCATTTTATGTTTCATGTTCAAGTAATGTTTAAGTATATTTTTAAGCATACTTTATGTATATATACTAATATCAAGGTGTACTAGTAGTAAACTTGTAACTATTTCAATACTGCTTGGGACTAAATTGATATATTATTTTTGCACTTTCAGTATACTACTATGTTCAAATGTAGAGATAATTTTTTTATAATTGAAATATACCTTTAACTGTACTTTAATTTATTGTCTTTAACTAATGTATGTAGTCTAGAATTGATTTATTCTAATTTATCTTTTTTATTATTTTTTTATCAACACTTCAATGTGGGTAAGTTTCATAAAGATTTTAAACAATAAGTTGAGAAAATCTTGTCTGGCTATCACTAGACCAAGCTCCATCTTTTAAGATTGAACATTAGTCTGGGGATTCTTCTCTGTATTTTCTACTGCACAAGAGGCGTGATCAGCAGGCATAGTTCAAATGACTCTGTACGCAATTGGATAGTCCTTCACGCAGACCAACGATCCAGGTGACATACAGTTGCAGGGTCGAAATCAAATCGGTGGCAGATCGGGTTGGGTTTACCCAGTCTAGTTAAACCCGCCAATAGCGTGCCAGGTGGATAAGTCAGTTTGTGATTAGTCCCCGCAGATTTGTAACAGAAGCAGGATAGAAAAATGTACAGGTTTTCAGCCTGAGCTGCAGGGCGAAATCAAATCATCTGCAGATCAGGCTGGGTTTACCCAGTCCTAGAGAAAATAAATGTTTTGTCAAAGACTACGCCTTGATCAGATTCAGAAAGATGATTCTCTTCATGGGTTTGACATTTCATTTGGTAACATTAGGCAGTTTTGATTTACAAACCCGATTCCAAAAAAGTTGGGACACTGTACAAATTGTGAATAAAAAAAGGAATGCAATCATTTAAAAATCTCATAAACTCATAATAGAATATAGATAACATATCAAATGTTGAAAGTGAGACATTTTGAAATGTCATGCCAAATATTGGCTCATTTTGGATTTCATGAGAGCTACACATTCCAAAAAAGTTGGGACAGGTAGCAATAAGAGGCCGGAAAAGTTAAATGTACATATAAGGAACAGCTGGAGGACCAATTTGCAACTTATTAGGTCAAATGGAAACATGATTGGGTATAAAAAGAGCCTCTCAGAGTGGCAGTGTCTCTCTGAAGTCAAGATGGGCAGAGGATCACCAATTCCCCCAATGCTGCAGCCAAAAATAGTGGAGCAATATCAGAAAGGAGTTTCTCAGAGAAAAATTGCAAAGAGTTTGAAGTTATCATCATCTACAGTGCATAATATCATCTAAAGATTCATTGAATCTGGAACAATCTCTGTGCATAATGGTCAAGGCCGGAAAACCATACTGGATGCCCATGATCTGCATCACATACAGGAATGCTACTGTAATGGAAATCACAACATGGGCTCAGGAATACTTCCAGGAAACATTGTCGGTGCACACAATCCACCGTGCCATTCACCGCTGCCGGCTAAAACTCTATAGGTCAAAAAAGAAGCCATATCTAAACATGATCCAGAAGCACAGGCGTTTTCTCTGGGCCAAGGCTCATTTAAAATGGACTGTGGCAAAGTGAAAAACTGTTCTGTGGTCAGACCAATCAAAATTTGAAGTTCTTTTTGGAAAACTGGGACGCCATATCATCCGGACTAAAGAGGACAAGGACAACCCAAGTTGTTATCAGCGCTCAGTTCAGAAGCCTGCATCTCTGATGGTATGGGGTTGCATGAGTGCGTGTGGCATGGGCAGCTTACACATCTGGAAAGGCACAATCAATGCTGAAAGGTATATCCAAGTTCTAGAACAACATATGCTCCCATCCAGACGTCGTCTCTTTCAAGGAAGACCTTGCATTTTCCAACATGACAATGCCAGACCACCTACTGCATCAGTTACAACATCATGGCTGCGTAGAAGAAGGATCCGGGTACTGAAATGGCCAGCCTGCAGTCCAGATCTTTCACCCATAGAAAACATTTGGTGCATCATAAAGAGGAAGATGTGACAAAGAAGACCTAAGACAGTTGAGCAACTAGAAGCCTGTATTAGACAAGAATGGGACAACATTCCTATTCCTAAACTTGAGCAACTTGTCTCCTCAGTCCCCAGACGTTTGCAGACTGTTATAAAAAAGAAGAAGGGATGCCACACAGTGGGAAACATGGCCTTGTCCCAACTTTTTTGAGATGTGTTGATGCCATGAAATTTAAAATCAGCTTATTTTCCCCTTAAAGGGCTACATTTTCTCAGTTTAAACATTTGATATGTGTTTTGATCCAGAGATTCCGTACTAGAAGATAACTGTAATAGCGCCCCCTACGGTATAACAGTGAAAACATGGATAGCTAGAAAATTCAGTGAATTGTGGGGAAAAAGTAGATTTTAAGTAAATTCCTATGTACACTACCAGTGGACTAGCCTACACTAACATTCAGATACACAGAATTAGGAACATATATTAGTTTTATATAAATATTTTCAAAAAATGTAAGTTTAATAAGACTGTATGTAAAACTATGTAAAAAAATAAAATAAATAAAAATAGGCTACTCAATCAAAAGATTAAACACAATTACAAGCCAAGTATACTTTGAATACTTAATTATACTTTTAAGTATATCTTGATCAAAAAGATTGAGGACAAGATCAGGCCAAATATACTTAGACTTTTCTGTCAGTATAAGTCAAGTATACTTCTTTTTCATAAGGGTTGTTTACAATGCTGTCATACTTTTGTTCATGGCACACCCTAATTGTGCACAAATCAAGCTTCTCCTGGTTGATTTGCATGCTGGCTGTGAGTGAGGAGGGATGTAGGGTAGGGGGCAGCGGCTTGTGCGGTCTCGCAGAATTAGAATGTGCAGTTCTTGGACAGACAGGTACACAAGTAATTGAGAACAAATACATTAAAAGAATTGATGCAATGCGACAAATTTAAATTAAAACTAAAATATAAAATAAATAAAAAATGTCTAAAGGTCTTGCTCCTGTATCTAGCCTTATTTTTCAAATTTTTAAACATTTTTATTTATTGGATTAAAGTAGAATAAAATGATTATTACCAAAGCTTCTCAGTGATTTTAGTGCCATCTCAGTAATCATCATGGACAATGTCAGTAAAGATTACGGCAATCTTTACCTTCTGTAAAACGTTTTTAGTTTTTCAAGTTTGGAGGCGCTTGAAAAAGCATTCAGTTGCGTTCTAGGCGTTGGGACAAGTTTGTGACAAGTGTCAAGTGTTTTATGCTTACCATTCAGATAAAAAAAAAAGGTTGAAAGCACTTGTCAGAGGCACAGAACTTCTTTTAGTTTTAGGTTAGTGCCTATTACCAACAGAATTCAATCAGAATTTAATAAATGTAATTAATAAATAATTTGCCCAGATCTAACTTCTATATATATTGGATATAGGTCATATATAGATTAAATGTGTTTGAACACATGATATCAGGAAGCAACTTAATACGCACATGACGACAGGGAGGTGACAGTGGTGCATAAATATTTACCCCTCCCACTTCTGCTAGTTTTACTGAGATTTCTTATCCCATGAGGATTGGTGGCAATTAATATTACAGACGGCCTGTGGTAAAATTGCATTACTTCATCTTACCCTTGTATAAAACTAATGCCATCCGAATAGGGTTTTAGGTACATATTGGCAAAGCAGACTCTCTCTCTCTCTCTCTCTCTCTCTCTCTCTCTCTCTCTCTCATGCACACACATACACACACACACACACACACACACACACACACAATCTCTGCATGACAAATTACCTAAAATGATGCCTTTCTGTGGTATCTCTCTCTCTCTCGTCTCTCTTTCATCCCTCACAGTCACACGTAGGCTACAGCATGCATTCTTTCTATTCTGAATAACTGGATAGAAACAACCAGAAACTGGCCGGTGGCTTGAGTGCTTATGTCGAACAATACCTTATTTACAGCAGCGCCATCTTTCATTTTTAACAAGAAGAGACTGTAAGGAATAGATTGTAGACACATCTTTTCGGTGGGTTGTACTGTTATTTAATGCGTTTTTGGATTGTTCTGCTTACGAAAGATTATGAGAGACTTTTCAAGAAATTTAATTTGACAAAAAACTCTAGACAGCATGAGCTCTGGAAAATCATATGTGATCTAGGAGCTTTATACAGCTTTTTACAGCGGATGCCATTGATAAGACGTTAAGTCATAGCCCAGTTTTTTTTTAATTGATGAAATAAATAAACACGTATCCCTTATGGAATCATCGTACTTTATGCCAAGTTGACACTGCATGATTTTAAATGTTAGTAGATCACTGTGCTGTTTAGACTACATGACTTGCTGTCTGTAATCTGTAGTCTTGAAGTTGTTTTGGTGTTCACACTACGTGACACTACGTAAATGATCTGCAACAGGTGGGTCACACACTACACAAGCAGACTCTATCTGGTCCCCAAACCACGTTTTGTCATGAAGACACACACGAGAAGTGGAATGGGAAATTATGCAAAACAGTAGTTGTTTATTTGAAAATGGATGTTGGAAAGTAGCTGTTCGTGTTGTGGTTTGACATTGGCTCTCATTGGCTGTAGCTCGTTGCAACACTTGACACCACAGGATGTCGTGTCTGCTGACAGCTCCAGATATTTATCATGCTAAATATTTGTCTGGCGTCGCTGAAGCATCAGCGGGCCTCTTTGATGCGTTACTGAGATTGGCGAACACTGATCAGATGCTCATTTGCCCCGATCACAGCCCGACCTGTCGGCGAGGTCGTTGACTTGCAAATCGGGCTTAAATCTGGCTTAAAATCCTGTAGTGTGAACTTGGCATTAGCTATAGGTGTGTTCGACATCGGCTGCGGCTGGATGTAACGCTGCTTTCACATGTGGTGTCGGCATCAACACTTGACGGAGGGTGTGTCTGAAGCTTGCTGCTGACGCGACTGCCATAGTGACAACAGCCAATTTTACATATTATAACATATTTACATATGATAATGCGCGGCCTTATGTTGCAAAGATCTGCATGCAATTCCTGGAAGCAGAAAACATCCCAGTTCTTGCATGGCCAGCATACTCAGCGGACATGTCACTCATTGAGCATGTTTGGGATACTCTGGATTGGCGTATACGACAGCGTGTTCCAGTTCCTGCCAATATCCAGAAACTTCTTCATGGAGAGGAATAAATGCAACACCTTTTTTCATTTAATGTAATTTACGACATGGCATGAATGCAGCTAAATTAACTGTGCTGTGCTGTGCTGTCCGAGAAGAGGGCTCCGAGCTCGGTATTTGGCCCGAACCCAGAGTACTCCCCCCGTACTAGTCCTGGCCATGGTAGGAACAGGCCAAGAGTGATGAGTCGGGGTGGTGGAGGGATGCTGAAAACTGTTGAGAAATGTCGGTGGGTTTACTCTGTGTATATATACACTCACCTAATGGAATATTAGGAACACCATACTAATACTGTGTTTGACCCCCTTTCGCCTTCAGAACTGCCTTAATTCTACATGGCATTGATTCAACAAGGTGCTGAAAGCGTTCTTTAGAAATGTTGGCCCATATTGATAGGATAGCATCTTGCAGTTGATGGAGATTTGTGGGATGCACATCCAGGGCACGAAGCTCCCGTTTCACCACATCCCAAAGATGCTCTATTAGGTTGAGATCTGGTGACTGTGGGGCCATTTTAGTACAGTGAACTCATTGTCATGTTCAAGAAACCAGTTTGAAAGGATTCGAGCTTTGTGACATGGTGCATTTAAACAATGCCCAATTGACACTAAGGGGCGTAAAGTGTGCCAAGAAAACATCCCCCACACCATTACACCACCACCACCAGCCTGCACAGTGGTAACAAGGCATGATGGATCCATGTTCTCATTCTGTTCACGCCAAATTCTGACTCTACCATCTGAATGTCTAAACAGAAATCGAGACTCATCAGACCAGACAACATTTTTCCAGTCTTCAACTGTCCAATTTTGGGGAGCTTGTGCAAATTGTAGCCTCTTTTTCCTATTTGAATGGATATGGAAGATGGCGCTGTTGTGGTTGGCATGCCGTCTGTCGCTCAGTATAGTCCTGAGTTTGTTTGTTTTAAGCTCATTTATGAAATGTTTAACACAGTGTGCTTCACCAGTTTTAACATATGACCGATGTACTCTTTTAAAGTTGGAAGAATTTTCATATAAACAATTCACCAGTTTTCATGGTGCTCCACCTCCCTTTCTGAAGTCAATTCCAGACTGTATACGCCGTTGGTCTTGCTCCCTGCCGGGCAAAAGGCGAAAGAGACGACGTGGACGGCTAGGGTGGCCTAGCTGTTAAGCTAAAATGTTACCTGCGTTTCCATCGGGAGTCGCGTTTTTCCCCGGGGAGTTTCATGGAAAACCTCGGGAAATGCTACCCGCGTTGGCGCTCCCTGGAGCCAGTGCACGGTTGGATTGTTCCCATGTTTCCCACCTCGCTGGAGCCACTCCCGGTTTTTCGCGTGCCTCGCCCTGCGCGGGGAGGATTTTGTCCGGGGAATCTTCGGCTGCTGCCTCCGGTGAAACAACCTGCGGCCTCCTCTGGACTTCCAACGCTGCTCAGAATGGCTCTGATTAACGCCAGGTCGGTAGTCAACAAGACTTTCATTATAAATTACTTTTTCTCTGCTCACCATCTAAACCTTCTCTTTTTGACTGAAACTTGGATTACTCCGGGGGATATTAGCGCCTTCTCTGAGATTGTTCCGTCATACTCTCTGTTTTTAAATTCACCGCGTACAACGGGACGAGGTGGTGGTTTGGCCTCTATTTATAAAGAAATTTTTTCCTGCCGTCCCGTAGTTTCAAAGGAATACCAAAGTTTTGAACTACAGTTGTTTACTCTGGAGCTATGCGACCCTGTTCTATTTGCACTGATTTATCGTCCCCCAAAACCTAATATGAATTTTCTGAAGGATTTTGCTGACTTTTTGGGAGATTTCATTGCAAAATATGACAAACTAATGATTGTTGGGGATTTTAATGTTCATGTCTGTTGTGCAGCAGATTCCTTAGCAAAGGAATTTATCAATCTGCTAAATGCATTTGATCTGACGCTTCAGGTCAATGTACCCACTCATCAGCATGGCCATACACTGGATTTAGTGCTAACTTACGGCTGCTCTCTGAATGAGCTAGAGGTATCTGAAAATGGTTTCTCTGACCACAAGACTATTATGTTTACGTTTCCATCTTTTAACAAAACTGTTACGCCGACGTATTCGGCTCGCCAATCCCGGCTTATCACATCAGCTACCTGAGAAGCTTTTCGCTCAGCCTTTAGTGAAGGTTTGCTACAAAGTGACGTTTTAAACACCGATTCGAGTGCTGAAGAACTACTCCGCAGTTTTAACTCCACCTGTGTT
Organism: Paracanthobrama guichenoti; assembly: GCA_018749465.1. Classification (NCBI taxonomy): domain Eukaryota; kingdom Metazoa; phylum Chordata; class Actinopteri; order Cypriniformes; family Gobionidae; genus Paracanthobrama; species Paracanthobrama guichenoti. The sequence goes on along the minus strand of CM031947.1, from coordinate 13,726,599 downwards.
CATGCTCTAGACCAAGTGGCACCTTTAAAGACTCATCTCCATAAACCGAAATCTGAGCCTTGGCTTAATGACACAACTCGCACTCTTAGACGTATTTGCAGGAGATTTGAGCGAAAATGGAGAAAGGACAGACTTCAGGTTTCAATGCAAATGTTCAGAGACTCACTAACTCAATATCAGAAAGCAGTGAAAACGGCAAGATCAATTTATTTCACTGATATTATAAACAAGAACTGTCATAAACCAAAAACTCTGTTTAATGTTATAAATTCCACCATCAATCCCTCCACTGGTCTCGATACAGAAGTGTCATTACTTTCTTGTGAAGACTTTCTTTGTTTCTTTGTACAGAAGACACATGATTTAAGAATGGGGCTTAACCCAGTTTCATCTGACCCTTCAACTCTCTCTAGATGTACTGCTGTTTTTAGTTGTTTTACTCCTGTTACAGATAACCATCTGATAGAAATAGTGGATCACCTGAAAGCATCTGGTTCCCCAACTGATGTAATGCCCCCTCTCTTTTTTAAGCAAGTTATAGATGTGGTTGTTCAAAATCTTCTGTCTTTGATAAATCGCTGTTTACAAACAGGTACATTTCCAGAGTCGCTTAAACATGCAACAGACTATTGTTTACACCAAAGACGAGGCTGAAGTCCAGGGGCGATCGTGCGTTTTCATCTATCGCCCCAAGACTCTGGAACGAGTTGCCCTCTTCTATTAGATTAGCTCCCTCTGTGTTCACTTTTAAGTCAAGATTAAAAACCTATCTGTTTGACAAAGCTTTTATTTCTGGTTGAAGCACTGTGTTTTTACCATGATTTTATTTATAGTTTTTATTTCTTTTAAATTTATTTTAAATGGTTGATGTACTTCTATTTTTAAATTGTATGTGTACTTTTATCTTTACTGTGCCAGTGTTGTGTATTTTATGTAAAGCACATTGGTCAACCATGTGTTGATGGAAATGGTGCTATATAAATAAAATTGACAAAATTGACATTGACATTTGTAGTGGAGATGAGTGGCACCCGGTGGGGTCTTCTGCTGTTGTAGCCCATCCGCCTCAAGGTTGTGCGTGTTGTGGCTTCACAAATGCTTTGCTGCATACCTCAATTGTAACGAGTGGTTATTTCAGTCAAAGTTGCTCTTCTATCAGCTTGAATCAGTCGGCCCATTCTCCTCTGACCTCTAGCATCAACAAGGCATTTTCGCCCACAGGACTGCCGCATACTGGATGTTTTTCCCTTTTCACACCATTCTTTGTAAACCCTAGAAATGGTTGTGCGTGAAAATCCCAGTAACTGAGCAGATTGTGAAATACTCAGACCAGCCCGTCTGGCACCAACAACCATGCCACGCTCAAAATTGCTTAAATCACCTTTCTTTCCCATTCTGACATTCAGTTTGTTGTTTAGGAGATTGTCTTGACCAGGACCACACCCCTAAATGCATTGAAGCAACTGCCATGCGATTGGTTGATTAGATAATTGCATTAATGAGAAATTGAACAGGTGTTCCTAATAATCCTTTAGGTGAGTGTATAGGCTTCCTCTCATGCCGATAGTATAGATGTGGTAATTGCTGATGACGAGTTGTTTTAGATAGAGCAATTGAACATTTCGAACTTTGTTAATAAAACATTAAAAATGTCGTTCCCCAGCATACTGTAATAACTACAAAAACCATGGTTAATTTTGGTTAAAACAAGTTAACTGCATACTAAGAGATTCTCAATGTATTCTATACTTTGCATATCAAATATTCTATGCAATACAACACTGCATGAACTTCACCTTGCTCTACCAGTAGAGCAACAGTAACATAATACTCCTCCCATTATTACTCTCTTGAATGCTTCCTCTTTTCGGACATTCAATTCTCCAAGTGAATAATATTAGACACAAAACCTAATACAGGAAAAATGAAACTCCTTCAAAATGTTAATATCTTTCTTCTCGTGTTGGTTGGCCTCTCAATAACTGGGTATGTAGTTACTATTTTGTCATTTGTAGTTTGCTTATTGTTACCTTTAGTGTTTGGATCTTAAATGAATGAGTTGTGAAACGGAGTTTACTGGAGCTTAGGTGTCATTTTAATTTGCAGTCTTTGTGTCGTCAAGCCAAGACACCTTTTTTCATATAACTCTTTTTATAATACAGACTGTGTCAAAGCAGCTTTGCAGTGAAAACAGGAAAATAATGCAACAAAGTTTGTTTTGGCTGTACAGTTCACTAAACTAAACTTGTGGACTACGGTTGCATTTAGATACATCATCATACATCATCGTTTTTAATCTTTTAAAATGCATTAAACTATTTAAAACAATTACAAACTATTATACTTTGCTTTATTTCGTTATGTTATTTTACATGGTGCGTGTACACATAGGGCAAGTCCTGATTAAAATCTCCAGATCCAGTATAACAGGTTTTTTTATCCAGCCAGAAACAAGCTATTGTTTAGATGTTATAGACTGCAATGCATGTTTTTGTGTAATTACTAGTTGCTGGTGACAGATAGAACACTATAACTGCATCTTTGCCAACATGAATTCATCCACTTCAACAGAATAATTTCCTGTAACTTAAAGGGGTACTTCACTGCTGGAAAGATGAATGTGTATTTAAATTGGGTCATTTACTCCCAGAATGCACTTGCTTTCACTGCCCTATGAGGCCACTCCCAAGCCACGGTTACTGGTTACATTACTTGCCCACCACGTAACTAACCCACAGTCATTTTCTTTTTTGTAGTAATAAAATAATTTAGTTCAGTTAGAGAACAGACAGTACAATTAAAAACTGAACGTGTTTTGCTGTAGCTCGTCACAACACTTGACACCACAGGATGCCGTGTCTGCCGACAGCTCCAGATATTTATCATGCGAAATATTTGTCATATAATGCTTTTTATAATACAGATTGTTTCAAAGCAGCTTTACAGTGAAAACAGGAAAATAATGCAACAAAGTTTGTTTTGGCTGTACAGTTCACTAAACTAAACTTGTGGACTACGGCTGCATTTAGATACATCATCATACATCATCGTTTTTAATCTTTTAAAATGCATTAAACTATTTAAAACAATTACAAACTATTATACTTTGCTTTATTTCGTTATGTTATTTTACATACTGCGTGTACACATAGGGCAAGTCCTGATTAAAATCTCCAGATCCAGTATAACAGGTTTTTTTAACTTCCTTTAAAAGATCCAGCCAGAAACAAACTATATGTTACAGACTCCAATGCGTGTTTTTGTGTAATTACTTGTTGCAGATAGAACACTATAACTGCATCTTAGACAACATGAATTCATCCACGTCAACAGGATAATTTCCTGTAACTTAAAGGGATACTTCACTGCTGGAAAGATGAATGTGTATTTAAATTGGGTCATTTATGTAGTAGAAATGTTAAATTATTTTAGAATTTGGTTCCTTCTAGACTGAGAAAAGCCAGAAAATGTATTTTTGGCTCATATGGATGAAAGACAACAACTCCCAGAATGCACTTGCCTTCGCTGCCCAATGAGACCACTCCCAAGCCACAGCTACTATCACTTGCCCACCACGGTACTACCCCACAGTCATTTTCTTTTTTGTAGTAATAAAACCATTTAGTTCAGTTAGAGAACAGACACTACAATTAAAAACTGAACGTGTCTGCTCAATACAGCATGAGCCGAATAAGAGTCTCAGCACAAATGCAGCAGGAGTCAGATTTCATTCACGAGAGTGAAGAGCTGACAGACAAGATGATCGTGGAAGATTTGGTTTCAAAGCAAAATGAAAAAGTGCTTATTTAAGTGAGTTTTTCATTGTACTATTTTGTTGTTGTGTTTTTCATTAATAGGCTAATGAACCCACAATTCAAGCAACCCGCCCCCTAATTGGCACTAATTCAAAACTGAAACTAAAACATGGCCGCCCGGCATTCATTCAAAGCCGCCCAGTCATTCACGGTGCGTGTCCAGTCTGGTGCATTTTCAGTTCATGCTTATGGAAGCTTAACTTTCATAGGAATTCATTGAAAACTTGTATTTCTCCAACCGCTCCGTTATGAATGCCCGAGCCGCGGCCGTGGGGCCGTGCGTTATCATGCTGCAACATGAGGTGATGGTCGTGGTTGAATGGCACAACAGTGAGCCTCAGGATCTTGTCACGGTATCTCTGTGCATTCAAAATGCCATCAATAAAATGCACCAGTGTTCGTTGTCCATAACATATACGCCTGCCCATACCATAAACCCCACCATCAGCAAACCGTTCACCCACACGACACCATACATGCCGTCTGCCATCTGCCCTGTACAGTGAAAACCAGGATTTATCCATGAAGAGAACACCTCTCCAAAGTGCCAGATGTGAGCATTTGCATTGAAGTCAGGTCGAGACCCCAAACGACAAACATGCAGATGTGCTTCCCTGAGATGGTTTCTGACAGTTTGTGCAGAAATTCTTTGGTTATGCAAACCGATTGTTGCAGTATGATAATGCCCCATGTTGCAAGGATCTGCACACAATTCCTGGAAGCTGAAAACATCCCAATTCTAGCATACTCACCGGACATGTCACCCATTGAGCATGTTTGGGATACTCTGGATCGGCGTATACGACAGCGTGTTCCAGTTCCTGCCAATATCCACCAACTTCTTCATGGAGAGGAATAAACACATATATATATATATATATATTTTTTTTTTCCATTAAGTGTAATTTATGACATGGCATGAATGCAGCTAAATTAACGCATTTCCGAACAGCATCTCTAGCCTGTTAACATGGGCACATAAATAAATATGCACTGCAAGAGTTTGTGTGAACCTGGAGTTAAGATGATAAACATGCTTTACCTTGGTAGTGTTACTGTGGAAGGCATAATTCCAGCCTTCCCTTTTGAAATTTAACCATGGTTTGATTGTAAAAGTGTAGTAAACATTTTTTGGTGGCTTGATTGCAATTTGTATAACGTCTCGGTTACGTACATAACCCTTGTTCCCTGAAGGAGGGAACGGAGATGTACGTCGGAACTGACCGACGAATTGGGGATCTGTTTTCAGAGACCAATCTACTTTGAGTGATTAAAAACGAGCCAATGCGCATGCGGTCCACGTTCCACCCGCCGTGCGGGTATAAATATGGAAGTGGCGCACTGCATCCTCGCTTTTCTGCTGAGGAGCTGAACTAGTGACTCGGTCCTGCAGCGGAAGCACAGCACCTGGCGACAGGGACATACGTCTCCGTTCCCTCCTTCAGGGAAAGAGGGTTACATACGTAACCGAGATGTTCCCTTTCAGTCGATCACGTTCGATGTACATCGGAACTGACTGATGAATTGGGGATCCTACCAACACGCCAGGATGCTGGCCCTTCCAGCGCTCTGCTTGAACTCACTGGACTGCCCCTGCATTGTAGCTGGAAGTTAGGGTTCTAAGTGAAGAAGGACAGTCACTTCTGTTCCTGCAAGACCCACTCAGTGTGACTATTGGATAACGCTGGGAAAGCGTGCCGTCTCGGAGATGGAACACTGCGGAGCCACGTCCTTCAAAGGAAGGAGAGGTGGTAAAACACATAAGGACTAACCTAGCAGAGTAGTGCAATGTATGGCAGTCTCTGGGGTGGTTCCAACCTGATTCCGGGGAGGGGAAGAACACCTCCAGAGACGACAGAGCGGGCTCTGTCAAGGGAAAGACACAGGGCTAGCCGAGTAGGGTAGCTGGTACCGTGGAAGAATACACACATGGGGTTGCTCAATGACTCATGACTTCTGGGCGCTGCTCGTGTGGCGACTGGCGGGGCTGCGTGTGTGCTTCACTTGTATATTGTGTTTTTGAATACTGAAGTACCTTGAATACTCCTAGGCAATGTACGCTCGCTTCGCCATAAACTTCATGAACTACAAGCCAATGTGAGTTTTATGCATGAATACAGAAACACATATATGATGGTATTCACTGAAACTTGGCTGGATGACTCAGTTTGTGATAGCACCTTATGGATTGATGGTTTTGGAACACCTATCCAGCTGGACAGAGACAAACATACAACGGGGAAAAGACGCAGAGGAGGTGTGTGTGTCTATATTAAGGAAAATTGGTGTAATACAGCAACAGTACGATATAAGGTTTGCAATTGGACATTGAACTTATTGCTATTTCTATACATCCTTTTTATTTCCCTCATGAGTTCCCCCAGCTGTTTTTTATTGTAGTATATATACATCCTCGTGCCAGCTTTGACATGGCTTTTGAGACTAAAAATTAAAAATACCCTGGATAAACTGGATAATTTATCCCCAGATGCACCTAAATTTGTTTTAGGTGATTTTAACCAGTGTATTATGGACAAACATCTAAAAGGCTACCATCAATATGTTACATGCGCTATACGCACTGATAAAGTCTTGGACAGATGTTATGGTCCGATTCCAGGAGCTTACAGGTCTCTGTCTCTACCTCCTCTTGGTTCAGCTGATCATAATATGATTTTACTGTCTTCTGTGTATACTCCTATTGTAAAGCAGGTGTAGAGAGAGGTACAATATGTTGAAGAATGGAAGCCTTCTAATATTGAAGTTTTGAAGGGTTGCTTTGATTGCACCAATTGGAATTTGTTTTTGAACACGTTCTGATCTGAACGAACAGGTGCTTACCATTTCTAGATGTATAACCTTTTGTGTTGATTTTGTTATACCTACAAAACAGATCACCTTGTATCCTAATAACAAACCATGGGTCACGAAGGAGTTAAAGAGTATTTTAAACATGAAGAGAGTATTTTTTGTAGGGACTAATGAGAAAAAAAAGGTACAAATAAAAAGGTCAATAAAAATAGCTAAAAAATAATTATAAAAATAAGATTGAGGGTGTGTTTATGAAAGGTAACCTTAAAGATGCTTGGAAGGGAATTAAGAATATGGCTGCAGTGAGTACACTAGCATCTAATCAGCATGTATCAATGGAAAATTATATAACAAATTCAATGTTAACTAATGAATTTAATGATTTTAATTTTTTTCATCTCTTATAGTTGATGAGATAACAGTTTTTAAAGACATCTTGAGCTCTTTTAATAATTTTAAAATTAATCCAGTTAATATACTGAGACAGTTGAAGTCCACACTGTTCAATAGGGCCCCAGGCCCGGATGGTATATGTGGTAGAACATTGAATTACTGCACTGAACAGCTCAGTGGAGTTCTCCACTTACTTTATCAGTCTTCCTTAGATCTAGGGCTGGAATCTGATTTGTGGAAAAGTTCAATTATTGTACCAATACCTAAAAAAGCTAAGCTGAAATTTTTGAACGATTACCGCCCTATCACCTTGACCTCTTTAGTCATGAAGGCTTTTGAAAAAGAGATTAAGAAGTATTTAATGACGGTTGCCGGACCAGTCCTAGATCCGTTGTAATTTGCATATCACACTCGAAGAGGTGTAGATGATGCAAAGCTGTTTTTAATAAATGCTGTTTGTCGTCATTTGGAAAAGAGTGGGGCTTTCGCACGGCTTTTGTTTGTGGACTTCTCGTATGCATTTAATCTTCTGCAGCCTGTTATTTTAGGACAAAAACGTATTAGTCAGATAAATTTTAATCATGGTATAGGCTCATGGATCATGAGCTTTTTAACAGACAGGCAACAGAGGGTTAAGGTTAATGGCGTCTTATCGGATACAGTAAATATTTCTGTAGGTACACCACAGGGTTGTGTAATCTCTCCTATTTTGTTCATACTATATACAAATGATTGTCAGAGTTCACAGGATAATAGTTATCTGGTGAAATATGCAGATGATACTGTGCTTCTCTCTTTACTTTCACATTCAAATCAGGAACATGGTTCGGTTTTGTATGCTTTTATCTCTTGGTGTAGTAGTATGAAATTAGATCTGAATGTATCAAAACGAAAGAGATGATTATTAATTTTAGTAAAAAAAGCACTGGAGCTTCAACCTGTGGTCATTAATAATGCACAAGTGGATGTAGTAGAGGAATATAAGTACCTAGGAACGATTTTTGATAATAAGTTGAAGTTTGATCAAAATCCTGATGCAATTATTGGAAAGTCACATCAGAGACTGTTTACGAAAGCTTAATTCTTTTAATGTACAGAAAGGAATCCTCAAGTCATTTTATAATTCATTTATTGAAAGTATTTTGTCCTTTTATTTGTTGGTTTTCATCACTATCTACAAAGAACAGAAATCATTTACAAGGTATTGTTACTATGTGCTCAAAAATTATGGGAGTTCCTTTATGAAGCCTTACATCGTATTATGAACAGCAAGTGCTGAGAATGGCGCACACAATAATAGGAGACAGCACACACCCGTTGCATTTGGACTTTGAGTGGATGCCCCTGGGGTGGCGTTTAAGGACAATTAGATGTTCCACAATTGTTATAAATTGACTTTTGTGTCTGTGGCACTTCATATATGTAACAAATTTGGCTGAGTATTATTATGATTATTGTTTTTTTTTCTTGTCGGTTGATGTACGCAATGGCCGCGGTGCTGTCCGTACGGACCAACACGTGCTTGTCCTTAAGCGGCTTTTTGAAGCGGCCCAGGGCGAGACGTATCGCCAGTAACAGGCAATTGATATGCCAATGCAGTTGGGGCCCCGTCCACAGACCCGCAACTGCATACCCATTGTATGTGGCCCCCCAGCCGGTGGATGAGGCATCCGTGAAGATCACAGCATGCCTGGACACCTGTTCTAAGGGCACTCCCACCCATAGAAACAAAGGGTCCAGTCCAACCACGGGTTGAAGGTTTGGCGACAGTAAGGAGTAACTGAGACCCGGTACTTGCCGCTCTGCCACGCCCATCTCGGGAATCGGTTGTGAAGCCAGTCACACTATATATATATATATATATATATATATATATATATATATATATATATATATATATATATATATATATAAGGCTTCCTCTCATGCCGATAGGATAGATGTGGTAATTGCTGATGACGAGTTGTTTTAGATCAATTGAGCAATTGAACTTTGTTAATAAAACATCATTAAAACATCATCATCATTTCGTTATGTACAAAAGGAACCATCTGACCATAACTGTATAATGTTTTTTTTTTTGACATACTGCATGTACACATAGGACAAGTCCTGATTAAAATCTCCAGATCCAGTATAACAGTTTTTTTTTTTTCCTTCCTTTAAATGATCTACCCAGAAACAAGCTATCATTTATGTTAATGAGTGTTTTTGTGGGAAAACGTCTCTGATTACTCAATGTACAGCACAGTCACAGGGCACAGAGCGTACTTCTGTGATGTTGAATCGGAGGTTGACTCGGGAGAGCAGAACACTTGCATTGTGATAACCTGGGCCATGAACGGGGTTGAGAGCACCTTAGGTGTGTAGCCGTGTCTAGGCATGAGTCTGACCATGTCTGACCGGAGGTATATAAGGACAAGCAACACAAGTGAAGGAGGAGAGAAGTCCAGGCCTGGTCCTCTCTCGTCCTTCACTGGTGTCGCTCGTCCTTATATGTCTCCGAGCTCCCTCATGTCCCTCGTCAACCTTGCCACAGCTGCATTCATGCACGTTGTGGACATGCAGGGAGCTAATGCCAGCCCAAATGGTAACACTTTGAATTGGTATGCAACACCTTCGAATGCAAATCGCAGAAAGTGCCTGTGATGAGGGGCTACCTGGATGTGAAAATACACGTCTTTCAGATCCACCGCTATGAAATGGTCCCCGGGCAGAATGCACGAGGAGCTGCTTCACTGTAATCATCTTGAACGCGTGTTTCGCAAGCAGTTTGTTTAGCGGTCTTAGATCCAAAATGGGGCGCAGGCCCCCGTCTTTTATCGGCACAAGGAAATAGCTGCTGTACAGCCCGCACTCCCTCTGTTCCTTGGGTACTATCTCTATCACCTGCTGTGCTAGGAGGGAGGAGATTTCTGCCTGTAACAACGGGGTGCTCTATTCTCACACTTCTGACATAATCACGCCACTGAAGTGAGGTGGTCTGTGAGCGAGCTGAGGAGTATAGCCGTGCTTTACAGTGATGATGACCCACTTTGATGCCGCCGGTAGCTCTGCCCACGCGGCTTAGGTGGTTCAATAATAGTGATGGCAGTGTTCGCTGCGGCAGGGGTATTGTGCCAGTCGGGGGCGAAACATTGCTGCCTAAAATAACAACAGGTGATGCACCCATGGTTCGTCACTCGAGACATATGCACTTGAAAACTCGGGCTGCACCGAGCTTCCGCTCTGCCAAACATCTCCTGAGGGAGAGGTTTCGCATATATTGCAGGCAGTAGTCAGAGGAAGAAAAGAGCTCTTTTGTTGAGGCATGTAATGTTTTATGTTTATTGCAACATAACACATTGGTTTCAACACAACATTTGAATACATTTTCGGGGTTCTCTGTTGGCCGACGAGGGAACTCTGAGCGGGAATGTGCTCTTTTGGCCGATGATCTGCTGTTGTGCACAGACCACGCTCTTTTCCTCCTGGCACGAGCATCAGGAACACTGCACTTTTTTCTCCGTCTGTCGTCCTTGTTGATGAGGGGCCGACTTCACCCCGAAATTGGGCTTCCTGTACTGCCTCTACTGTTCAGGCTTACGGCACGAGCTCACGGGCACTTAGGGCTGAAGTGTGCCCAGCTTAACTCGTCTGATGCTGAGCCAATGACGATCTGGACCTTGCCCTGGGGGGGAACGTTAGATCGCTTGGGGAGAAGGTGCGCATCTTGCGTATCCTCTTTTCTCTGCCCCCTTAACTGTCGTGAGCAGCTGGGTCCCTTGTGCATGGGTTCGGGCTGAGTGAGGGGAGCGCCATGAACGACCCATCCATCCAGTGTTTGGACGGCTGTTCAGGTGCCGCCCAGTCTAGCTCCATATCCACAGCCAGCTTCCGAAGGAACTTCGGAGGCACTCGTGGACATGGCATCGTCCTCTCCATAGTCGAACGAGACCAGAACTATCTTCGACATAGGTGAGTGGGGGCTCTGGCATGCGAGGTCAATGTGGGCATTGGGCCGATGCTAGTCCCCTCTTAAGGGGTTATCTTCAATCTGCTGGCCCGCGGCTCAAAGGTGGCGGGCTGAGGAGATGCAGGAGCCAGCAGGCCACCGCTGCGAACAATGGCCAGCCGCCCACAAAGGATCTTAATTGGCAAGTCCTCGAAGGCTCTGCAATCCGATCCTTCCAGTGCTGCCTCAGCATGGGCGAGGCCCAGACACAGCACACAATCCTTGCACGTCTGGAAAGTTGATGGGTCCACCACACATGCGGCAAAGAGACATCTTCAAAAACCTTGCTAATTCACCGGAACGCAAGAGGGGATCGCTATCCTCGTCCTCCACTCGCGTAGTCATGTAGGTCAACGGCGAAACCAGGCTCCAGGTGACGAAGAAAGATTCTGAGGTTTTCTGGCACCCAACATCACCTATATATTGGCTGTGCCAGCCAATCAGGCGAATCCCAGGACACCATTGGCTATTGCAAAGCAATAGAGTGATTCAATCAGGCTTCAAGCATTTCAAGGAAAAGGGTTTTCTTGATAAGGGAACTAGTTGCTGGTGACAGATAGAACACTATAACTGCATCTGAGCCAACATGAATTCATCCACTTCAACAGAATAATTTCCTGTAAGTTAAGACAAGTAGCTACACGCATTCCTTACAGCCTTTTGCCACTCTCGTCAAACTTGCCACTGTTTGCAGACGTGCTCTGACCGATCCTTGTGCAGTACCAAGTGTGTCATTCTCCAGTTCTCACAATGTAGTGCCAACTCCCTTAGACTTAAGAGGGAGGGGCCCTGGGTTAGTTTATAGGTAGATCTCCCTAAACAGCCTCTGAATATGATCAACTTTGTGTCAGTAAACCCTTATTTCAATACTGGTATGCTTATCACCAGACTAAAATATCCATACCATCTTGTAAGTGAAATAGAAACTTATTGTAATTTACTCGAATCAAATAGGGAAAAAGCAAATAGCAAATTAAATTAAAATTAAGTTTACCCTATAAAGTTACAAGTCAGAGGTACAAAACCTTATTAATACTCCCGGTATAGAGAATAATAGGCTATATCACTCTGATGTTTTAACAATATTACAGACAGTAAGTTGGACCGCAAATACACAAATCGTCCCAAATCGTTCTCACGCATGTGTCGTGGTGCTTCGTGAGTTCACGTCAGAGGCCCAAACGGAAGACAAGAACTTGTTGAATAAAGTCGTTATTTTGATTTTGTTTTTTTTTTGCGCACAAAAACTATTCTTGTTGCTTCATAAAATTATTGTAGAACCACTGGAGTGAGATGGACTTTTTAATGACGTCTTTAGTACCTTTTATGGGTCTTGAGAGAGGAAATGTCATTGCTGCCAATGGAGGCCTTTCTGAGCCATCGAACATCAAATTTTTTTATTGCTCATGACGTCATAAAAAGCGAAGCCGCCGCACCGCCATATTGGTATTCCCTAGTAAACTCACGCATTCTATTGATTCAACAGGGAATTATATGATTTTACTGAGAAAACATTGCCTAAGGAGACACTGTTTTTATATCTGAAGTCTCCCTCTACATGCTTACAACACAAACGTCCTAAGCATGTAAATTGTTATTCGTTTAAAGTTTGGGATTTCCCCTGCTTATTAAAAAATTACGTTCATTCATTAGAGTAGTGAACATCAGCACGGCAGGCGGACGAGACACTTCAGCATATGTATTACAAATGTCAAAGCGCGCATTTTGAAAGCGGAATAAAGATGTATTCCTTGAAACCTGAAATCGTCTTGTACTGTTGTGATTATGTAATTATGTTGTGCTGTAGTATTGTTTTAATTCATATAGTAGGCTAACTACAAATGTTTCAACAATGATCCATGCAAAAAACCGTGCAAAACACACACACAAGCCACATGCAGAGTCAGACAAAGCATCAAAGCATGATCAAAACTTCCGCGATTGTATTTTTCCTTCAAATATGAAGTCAAGAGAGTGAACAACGCACATCAAGAAAGGAATGTTATTTCACTATTTAAGATTCACCAGCCTGCCAACGGGCTTACATTTTGGTAGCCCGTCTGGAAAACACATAGCCCCGGGATGTTGGGCTTTGCGAGCCCTGGCCCATACATGTCCGAGTCTGATCACGAATCGCAGCACAATGAACCAACAACACCTCAAATAAAGGATTCTCCAGCCTGCTAAGTTCTGTTCAGTTAGACACATACACATAATCAATATAGATATCAAACGATCTGTAACAATGCAATACTATCACATATAAAAAAAAAATGTTTTACTCACATGAGTGTGTTGCTTCATTCATTCATGTAATCTCATCCTGTCTGCAAATCCAGTCTCTTGTTTACAAACGAAATGAAGGAACAAACGCGCAATGTCTTCCCCACACGACCTGGATATTCATTAAAAATAAAGTTTTCAACCACACATTCCTAATATTAGAATCTGAAGGAAGCTTATGTAGCGACTGTGTTCTTCCACAACCAGGCACAGCACAATATCTTGCTATCTTCGGCATATTTATTGCTTGGAAGTTCGATCTGGTTTAGCTCCATGAGTCAGTGGGCAGGGCTACAGAATCAAGCGTACTTATTCTTTTGTTGAGGCAGCGTTTCACCACACGATGACGTCAAGGTGTGGCATATTCTGAGATTGAACGTTTGCTGGGCCTGGTGTCAATAAAAGCTTTTCTTTGACTAACAAGGAAGTTTTCAGCTCTGAAACTTACAGGATATTCTTATCCTTATATTCTTATCACGATGAATTTGTATATATCAAAGGCTGAATGAAAGACCCCTTTAATGCAACATACTTCAATATAATTAGTCATGTTCTTAAAACGATTATAAGGCCATAAAGAGTAAGTGCTTTTTGCGTAGCTACATGTAGTCAAGTTGTTCCTATATTTTTTCGTAAATTTCGAATACATTTTATTACAAAATTGAATTGTGATTTATTTTAAAATCGTTCATATGCACATTTCAAGCAAAAATTTGTGAATGAAACGCAATGTTTTATGCTGCAGTTCTCAACCACCTCTAAACATTCCCTTTGTCTTGAGTCAGAAAGGCCGTTCATTTACAAATACTGCAGCAAATCAACAAGAATGGGCCGACTGATTCAAGCTGATAGAAGAGCAACTTTGACTGAAATAACCACTTGTTACAAGTTTTATTTGTCACATGCACAGTTATATACAGAGTATACAATCGGCAGTGAAATGTAAACAGGTCCACTCCATGGACAGTGCAAATTCACAGTTAAAAACACAAGGAGGAAATTATAATAGAAATAGAATAAAAAAGTACTATCTATCTATCTCTATCTATCTATCTATCTATCTATCTATCTATATATATATATATATATATATATATATATATATATATATATATATATATATATATATCTGTAGAATTATAAATAATCAAGTCAAGTAGAAGAAAAAAGTAAAAAAATAAGAATAAAGAAGTGGAATAAAGTAATTGAAGTAGACTGTGCAGTGAGTAAACTGTAGACTTATAAATATGTGGTTAACAAATGTATAAAGAGTATAATGTGCAAACAGGTTTATAACAGGTTGTTACACATTAACAACGAGAACAGAAAGTGCAGTGCAATGTCAGTGTATCGATGTTTATCCTGAAGTGAAGTCACGTGATGTTAAGTGACTGAGTTCAGGAGTCTGATGGCCTGGGGGAAGAAGCTCCTCCTGAGTCTCTCAGTTTTGGCCATCAGGCAGCAGCGTGAAATGAGGGTTTGCAGGGTGATTAGAGTCCTTGATGATCTTAGTGGCTCTACCTTTGCAGCATTTGGTGTAGACGTCCTGCAGAGACGGGAGGGCTGACCCTGAGATACGCTCGGATAAGCGCACGACCCCACCGGGTACCACTCATCTCCACTACAAATAGGAAAAAGAGGCTACAATTTGCACGAGCTCACCAAAATTGGACAGTTGAAGACTGGAAAAATGTTGCCTGGTCTGATGAGTCTCGATTTCTGTTGAGACATTCAGATGGTAGAGTCAGAATTTGGCATGTCCATCCTTTTATGACCACCATGTACTCATTCTCTGATGGCTACTTCCAGCAGGATAATGCACCATGTCACAAAGCTTGAATCATTTCAAACTGGTTTCTTGACCATGACAATGAGTTCACTGTACTAAAATGGCCCCCACAGTCACCAGTTCTCAACCCAATAGAGCATCTTTGGGATGTGGTGGAACGGGAGCTTCGTGCCCTGGATGTGCATCCCACAAATCTCCATCAACTGCAAGATGCTATCCTATCAATATGGGCCAACTTTTCTAAAGAATGAAGCACCTTGTTGAATCAATGCCACGTAGAATTAAGGCAGTACTGAAGGTGAAAGGGGTCAAACACAGTATTAGTATGGTGTTCCTAATAATCCTTTAGGTGAGTGTATATTTAACTCTTCTGCCTCCAATGTTTAGTGAACGGTGGAAGCAGACCTCTGTACTATCGGCGTTATCTGGTAGTTCTTTGGGAAAATATGCTTGAATTTGAAATGTGATATTCACGATATTTTCAAATTTTACATCGTCATCAAATGTATTATTATATTACCGCTAATATTCGATATATCGCCCAGCCCTATTTGAAACTATATGTATTGTGAAAAGTGCTACAAATTAATGTGAATTGAATTGACAGTCTCTGAATTGTACAAATCTTTAAAAAATATAAATAATAAATAAAAAAGTTTTATGACTAAATCATCAAAGGACATTAAAGATCCTTCCTCAAACAGGTGCATGCATATCCAGAGTGTGCTAGAGTTTAACTCGAGAGTCACTTCTCATATGTATTACCTGGTTTTTAATTTCACGTGTAACAGGTTTGGTTCTTTGTTCTCTTGTCCTATCATGTTATTTCTGTTTCTATCTCTTTGTTGACTCCTTCTCATTGTTGATATTTGAGGTTGGTTTCACGTCATTTCAGTAGCTACAACAAAGGTATATTTTATTTTTAGAGTGCAAAAATCAATAATGAATATTTATGAGTTTCACAGTATATATGCTAAAATAGTAAAAGAGAGTTCTAATAGTCTTGTCCCTGAAGACTTTGGGCCATATTATAAAATAAAAACGTTATAATATGGCCCCACCCTGGTGTGTCTATTTGTCTCCTCCTTCATTTCTCTAAATCTCTCTTGGGTTACTCTTCTCGCTCAACCTCCAGTTTAGTCTGTAACTTCATGTCATTGTGGAATAATGCCACACCATCAGAATCTTGTTTTCATGACTTTTGTAGTCTTTGGAATGATATTGAGTGGGTATGTAGTTACTCTTTATCACAATTTGTTGGTTTGCCTTTGTGTTGGTTTGTGAATTGATGCGATAATACTAATGTATTAATACTAATACTAATACTAAGAGTATTAATGCAAACTCTTGAGTCATTTTTTCAAAAGTTGGTAACTTTACCACTGCTAGACATGTGGACTCATAGAGAATAAAATAGGAAATGCATAACATAAATACAAACATGATAACATTTTAAAAATTGCCAGTTCAAAATGTTTGATTAAACACAAATGCACTATTATCGTTTTCATTTTATTTGTAGATTATACATGTTCGAATCTTACATGATCTTAATGTCACAAGTGTGCATAGGCAGGAAGACAAAGACAAAAGCAGGCAGGCAGATACAATTCCAAATGTGGTTTAATACAAATAAACTAAAGACAGGCAATAGCACAACACATCTATCATAACAGTGACCGGACAAAGACTGAATGAAAAGGGAAGAACTCAAATAACAAACAGAAACAAGATGATTAACTAGACACAGCTGGGACAAATTAACTAATGAGGGTAACTATGGAAACAGACAAGTGGTGGGAAAACTAAGACAAAGGAACATGTGATGACTGAAAACCAAAACAAACAGAACATGACTGTGACACTTAAATGTATATACAGTTTAAAATATTGAATTATCATTTATAATATTTTGACAACATTGTTTTATTGGTATGGATTTTTTTATTATTAAGTTTAATAAAACTAATTTAAATTTTAATATTATTTTTGATTTATCAATCAAAATTCTAACCTTTCATTGACAGATTGAACATTATTAAATAAATGTTTTTCTCGAGTACATGTTAGCCACAATTATTGGCACTCCTAGAAATTCTTATGATAAAATATCTCTTAAGTATATATTCCCATTCATATTTTTAAGCACACTGGGGTGACTAGGAGCATAAAATTGCCCAGCCATGACTTCCTGTTCCATGGGAGTATTAATATGAGGAAACACAAAAGCCAAATTCCCTTAATCATTCATCACAATCATGTACAGCAGTAATCTAATTATTGACCTTATTCTGAATAAGACAATATTATGATTAAGGTATTACATGAGTTACTTTTAGAATATTCCGCTCATGTTCCGGTTTAGATCATAAATCGATTAATGGCACGTCATTACGTTCCCATGCCACGCTACTCTGTCCGACATCCAATCATAGCATGACTTTGGCGGGTCTGTTAAAATTCAATGGGATCAGGCAACCCGCTGTAACTTTACCTGCGGGTGTCACTGTTGAACTGTGTTACTTTATAAAAACTAGTGATTTTCATACATTTTAATGTAATTATATATTATGTTTTATGTTTTTTGTTTTTTTTCTGGTTAAAATTTAACCACGATTTAAAAAGGTATGCAAAATCAAAAAGAGTCAATGTCAATGAAATATGAGCCTCATGCATCCATTGTGAAAAAAACAACTCCTGTACACTTGAGAAAAACATATGGAATATAATACATCAAATTTTCAAAAATAGGATGGAGTAAGCAGGAGTGAGCATTACTGAGCGCAAAAAAACCACAATATGTCTGTTTCATTCTGGAAGCCGGAAGGCCCCCTCTTTCATATGCTTCACATAAGTAATATAAGTTATGACATTCCAGGAAATCCCTAATATGAACAAATGCATCAAGCTGTTGCTCCTAAATAAAATTAAGATAGAAACTCTTTGACTGATTACACATGAAGACAACAAACACACGAATGCGAAAATATATAGTTCTTCATATCTTCATATAGTTCTTCAAGCCATCTCTGGTATTTTCACAAGAATTAAATATATTTATAATGCAACGCTAATCGACATAAACTTTATCACCAGCCGCATTTCCATTACCCTTCAAATTGCGCGAATTGAAATTTAAAATTTAAAATACGCCCAATGAAAAAAAAAAAAAAAAAAAAAAACATTTACGCTTGCATGTGGTGGTTTTTCAGGCAATTCGAAAACTGCAATGGAAATTTACAGGTCACCTGGCATACATAAAAGTGGATAATTCTTCAAGATTCAAGAGTTTTATTTGTCACATACACAGTTATATACAGAATATACAACCGGCAGTGAAATGTAAACAGGTCTGCTCCATGGACAGTGTAAATTCACAGTTAAAAACACAAGGAAGAAATTATAATAGAAATAGGATAAAAAGTACTATCTATCTATCTATCTATCTATCTATCTATCTATCTATATATATATATATATATATATATATATATATATATATATATATATATATATATATATAGAATTATAAATAATCAAGTCAAGTAGAAGAAAAAAAGTAAAAAAATAAGAATAAAGAAGTGGAATAAAATAATTAAGTAGACTGTGCAGTGAGTAAACTGTAGACTTATAAATATGTGGTTAACAAATGTATAAAGAGTATAATGTGCAAACAGGTTTATAACAGGTTGTTACACAGTAACAACGAGAACAGAAAGTGCAGTGTCAGTGTATCGATGCTTATCCTAAAGTGAAGTCACGTGATGTTAAGTGACTGAGTTCAGGAGTCTGATGGCCTGGGGGAAGAAGCTCCTCCTGAGTCTCTCAATTTTGGCCATCAGGCTTCGGAAGCGCTTACCAGATGGAGCGTGAAATGAGGGTTTGCAGGGTGATTAGAGTCCTTGATGATCTTAGTAGCTCTACCTTTGCAGCGTTTAGTGTAGACGTCCTGCAGAGACGGGAGAGCTGACCCTGAGATACGCTCGGATAAGCGCACAACTCTTTGCAGGGCTTTGCGGTCATGACTGGTGCTGTTCCCATACCACGCTGTGATGCACTGAGTTAATACACTTTCTATCGCCCCTAAATAGAAAGTTTTCAGGATAGCTGGTGAAACCCTGAATTTCCTCAGCTGGCGCAGGTGGTACAGTCTTTGCCTGGCTTTTTTCACCTGTGTCTGAATGTGAGCAGTCCAGGTCAGGTCCTCGGAGATGTTTACACCCAGGTACTTGAAGCTGCTCACTCTCTCTACTGGTGACCCACTGATCATTAGGGGGGAGTATGTCCATTGCTGTCTCTTCCTGAAGTCCACGATCATTTCTTTGGTCTTGCCAACATTCAGAGAGAGACAGTTGTCCTGGCACCATGATGTTAGATGCTCCACCTCGTCCAAGTATGCCGTCTCATTGTTGTTGGAAATGAGGCCCAGGACCAAAGTATCATCAGCAAATTTGATGATAGAGGTGGAGCTATGTGTGGACAAACAGTCATGCGTGTAGAGCGAGTAGAGCAGGGGACTCAGGACACAGCCCTGTGGAGCTCCCACACTCAGGGAGATGGAGGTGGACTGGCCTATTCTCACCACCTGAGGCCTGCCAGTGAGGAAGTCCTCAATCCAGTGGCAGAGAGAAGGATTCAGGCCGAGATCCAGGAGTTTGGAGGTTAGCTTGATGGGAACTATGGTGTTAAAGGCTGAGCTATAGTCAATAAATAGCAGCCTTACGTAGTTCCCACTTTTGCTGTCGATGTGAGTGAGGGAGGAGTGGAGGACATGAGAGATGGCATCTTCAGTCGATCTATTGGGATGATAGGCAAACTGAAGAGGGTCCAAAGTGTCAGGAATGAAGGCGCAAATGGTGTTTTTAATGAGTCTCTCAAAGACCTTCATGACTATAGACGTGAGAGCCACTGGACGATAGTCATTTAGGCAAGAGGGTTTACTGTTCTTAGGGACAGGGATGATGGTGGATTTTTTGAAGGAGGTGGGGACCACAGATGTAGCGAGGGACTCATTAAAGATAGATGTAAACAACCCGGCAGCTTTCCTGACGTCCACACGCTTGAGTGCCCTCCGAACTTCATCCTCCAAGACAGAGATCACATGATTGTTGCTGCTCTGAGTAATTTCCTCTAACGCGCTACTTGGCGGAGTCGCGTTGCCGCAATTACAGTCAAAGCGCGCGTAGAAAGAGTTTAACTCATTCACAAGTGACGGATCAGCGCTCACCTCTGCAGAGGATTTAGATCCAAAAGAGCAGATGGACCTCAGACCTTGCCACATGCGCCGCGAGTCGTTGAGTTGGAAATGAGACTCCACTCGGTCTTTGTAACGGAGTTTTGCGGCTTTAACTGCGCGTCTGAGAGCATAACAGGATGATTTGTATTCAGTCATATTCCCTGAAAGGAGACCGGCGTTGTAAGCGGCAGTGCGTGTGTTCACTGCAACGCGGATTGAATTGTCCACCCACGGTTTCTGATTTTAGAAGGACGTTATTGTTATTGTTTGCGTGGCTTGCTCTGTAAGCGTGTTGATGAAGCAAAGCGCCACTCAATTCAATTCTTTACAGATGATGCGGAATGTTTGGACACAAGACGAGTCAGACATCTTTATTACTGGATTACTGGATTCTAGACAACAAAGAAATACCACAAATGATCATGAAGACCTTGAACCAGATATGAGGGAGAAACACCCAGAATTTGCGGGGGTTCTATATATTCTGTTATCAGTGTTCTGTTATCAGCTTTTGCATAGTACTTAAAGCTGCATAGTTGTGATATTTACCGTAGGACATTATTAACCTTAAAACATTTTTTTTTTTTTTTTTTTTTTTTTTTTTACCTTATTAAATGTATGCATCAACTTTTATGTCAAATTCTTATATTTGATCAATAAATTCAGTTATAATAATAAGAAACTGGCTGTTACCAATCAAATTAAATAATTTACACTGCAAAATTACTGCAATAAATAATCGTATGAGATTATTGGTTTAAATAAATGTTTGAAAATACAATACAAATGCAGAGATTTGAAAACATATGAAACTATATCGCCAGTAGGTGGCGGCAAGTGGCCGTTTTAATAAGTGAGTCATTCATTCAAACGATTCGTTCAAAACGCTGAATCATTCAGCAACAAATCACCGCGCTGAGTGTTGCTTTCGTTCGGAACTATTTACGTCGGCGAAATAGAACAAAAATAGTCAATATTGTGTATACAGTGAAAGTAACTTCATATTATATACTTGTTTATTGAACTATATCAAATCAACATTTGCAGTCGTGATAAAATTCAACAAAACAGCTTAATTGGTTGTTTTATGGTTCTTAACGATATCACTTGTTATAAAAAAAACAAATGGGGGTGGGGGCTGTGGAAATTCTCGCAACCCCCCTGGTGCGGGAAAATTAGAGCGACCTAATTGGTCCTCCCGCCCAGTGGTCTCGCCATAGGTTCCTGCAGTTTCCGCAGCACAGCCAATCAGCACGCAGCTTCTTCTTTCTGATGCGTCGTGCAGCTGCACTGCGTTTTACATGATAATTTTTAGGATGAAAATTTTGCTGCTATTAGATGACAGTCGCTTTCCATTTGATTTTTATATAAACGAACAATAAACTCGGTCATTTAAGAATGTGCATTGGACAGACTCAGAGGAGCTAGAACATAATTGTATGTGTTTAAATGCATATGCATGTAGTTCAGTTGAATCCTTGCCCTCTTTGGCTTTCTGTTTATGCTGTTAAACTGAATATACGAGGTAAACTGTCTGCTTAAATAAAAGCACTGAAATAAGAATGCGCTGTTTATATCTTTCATAGCAGTTTAGGGTCATCCACACATTGCGGTTAAAACGCGAGACGCAGGACAGTGCAAGTCTAGAGACTATAACAGTTTCGGTTCATATGAATTTAAACGCATAGCCGCGTTTATAAAGCCACGCCATGCACGATACTCTGCAAAAGTATGGAAACGAGATGCGAGCGCAACAGTCAAACACTAGGGCGATGTTTACGTTAAAAACGATAGAAACGTAGCGCAATGGAAATTGGAATGAAAAAACTGTTCTGTGTAGCATTTAATTGCCCCTTTCCACGCAATTACAGTTACACGCATTGCTATAGTAACAGGCTTCCATTCTGTTTTTCTTCCCAAATTATCACTGGACAGTAGAAAAATTAAAATATTAGCATTTTATTCAAAGTAAAGATATAAAAATTTTTTTTTTAAAAAGCCCACCCAGGATATCTTCCAGCCCACCCTTCTATAGGTACCTAGAACCAGGCCTGCAGTAAAGGCTCTGTGGCGAAACTAGCTGAACCACACCTCTGGATCCGACCATGTGAACGGAAGTGTTGAGGTAAACTATATGCTGCCTACACGACTGTAATCATGGCTGTAGCCAGCTATGAGGTCGCTGTGGTCCAGACCTCAGTATTTTTATTTTTTTACCTAGGTGTATATATGTTGTAAAATACTTCCATCAGATTAGGCATAACATAATGAATGTGCGTGTAGCCTACATTAAACACATTTACTTAGCATTCGTATCCTTAAGTTAATTAACTTGTCTAAGAAAATACTTAATAAAAATGCTTAATTGAGTGTTGTGGGAGCTGAGCTAGGCCACTGTAGCGATTGTTAATAAGATGAATGCAACACTAGCCTTGCAAGCAGCGGGACTTTTATTTCCGTTTTTCCGGTCATGAGTATGAGGTAACGCAGCTCTGTTTATCATATTAGATACATCTGAGTGTGTTGAAAATGATGTTATGACATTACTCTGTGCGTTCGCTCGGCGGCTGCTATGACACTTGTTGCACACTGCAGTAAGAGTAAAGCCTTTCTGCAAAATAAAACCAGAAACCAAGGGTAATGCAGAAATGACGTCATTGACAGGCGACGCCCTCACACTTCCCGGTTCCTTGGCTAAAATATCAATTGTTTCACGATTTACAAATAGTTGGAAACATTTGGGATATTGTAAGTACTCAACTGAACAAAATATATAACACTGGCCTAGTGGTTTTTGGATATTTTACTGAAAAAATTTTACATAGTGCACCTTTAAGCAGTTGTTTGCTCAAAAGTTGTTGCTGTTTCTGGAAACATGTTTGCTTTGACCTCATATCTGGAATGAATGTGTTGCAGCCTGGAATAGTATTATATTATATTATATTATATTATATTATATTATATTATATTATATTATATTATATTATATTATATTATATTACCCTCCTCCATCTCCAGCTCCTCCTCTTGTCCAGTCAGGATTTGGCATTTTGATTCCCCTTGAATCAGAGTAAATTCCTGAATTATGTTGTACATTTTAATATTGACATTAATGATATCTGCAATACATTTTTGGTTCTGTTTACCCTAAGGGGGTTTATGGCTGCTCTCCCTGCTCTCATCCATGCTAGGCTGCATGGATGCACAGGGAGTTCTTGCCCAGAACAGAACCATACCGCCAATCCAAACTATATGCTAATTGTCAATCATCTTTGATGATAGTTGTCCTGATAGAATTTGTAGTTATATAAAAAAAAATGTTTTTTTCACTATAAAAGAATTTTGTATTTGACTAACCAATTATTTATTTAAAATATACTTAATACATTTGTGAAATTTCTATCAAAATATTCTAGAATGGAGAATTAAACTGATCTGTTTCAAGAACAAAAAAATATTACTTAATTCAAATCAACATTATTAAGCTTTAACAGACACTTAAGAAATTGAGTAAGTTTACTCAGTTAAAACAATGCACCCCTCCCCCACCCTCTGACATAACGACGACTCAACAGTTGAGTGAGCGCGGGCTGTTTGAATTCTCTTCAGTCTCCAGAGCAGTTCCTTCTCACCATCGCAGAATTTGTGCATTTCCTCTGTGAAATTCAGGTTTGTGTGTTTTATTTTATCTATAAAATCATTAATGTGCTATAAATTATTTTATTTAATACTAAACCACATATAGGGATATAACACACAACCTTGCTCAAAACCCACAACTTTATTCCTAAAGATAATGAATATAATTAATTTGGATGATAAAATGTTCTCAGAACTGTACACTGTTTGTGTATGGGCAGGTTATGGAGTCATTTGCGTTGCAGCAGCTTTCAGCTACAAGTGAAACGCAGGATGGCGGTCTGAAGTTCGAAGTTGACCCGCAGAGCACGAGTCCCACTCCGGCACAAGAACCAGTGCTGATATGGTGGAAAAGGGATAACAGACCGGTTGATTACATTTGAATTACTTTTAAATGTTTCATTTTTACTTTAATATTGAGTAAATCATAGTTCACCGAAGATGAACTGAAGCCTAATTGTGCTCATATTTGCTTAATAAATAAATTTGTTATTAATGGCCAGTATGTGCCATGATTTGCATTGGTGGCAGGGATTTTTCTTTCTGTAGGTTACACCAATACACCAGTATGTGACGACGAATGACTGTCTTTATGAGTCTTTGAATCATTCATACAAGAATGGTGTTCTGTTTTGCATATAGAGACACAAGCTCTCTGTTCGGCTGTGGCTTTGTTTCACTTGTTCGTTGGCGGAGCAAAAATAAAAACTATCAATAATTTGTCTAAAATATAAGTTGCATTTATTGAACTGTTACATGAAGATGATGTCACACTCGCTTTCATCGTGTTGTTGTTTGTATGAACATCAGCAGATATTCGGAACAAGGGAATCTTGCTTCAATATTATCAAATATTTCTGATAGTAAATGTTAGGTGTAAAATGCGCAAGTATTGAAAAATCTATCGTTCTGTTTGGGTAATGTTTCATGTAGTGATTATGCACATTTTTTTATTTTATTTTTTATTCTGCTTCCTTAAATTCCAATTGCAATTCCAGTTTGAACTGCAATTCTATATCATGTTTGCTACCTTGATACATATTCAAGATTTTTCGCTTACAAAGAACACAAAAGATTTGTGAGTGAATGCAAAGTTTGTCGGGGGAACACAAACATTTTGTAATAGAACGCAAAAGCATTAACTTATTATCTTTGTTCCCATTTTATATATTTTTTTCACCACTATGTCCATACTTGGCCATACATGGGCTTCATACTTTAGGGGCTCCATTGTAATCCCCTATCCAGATCCTTGAATTTTCTGTTTCTGCTTTGTCAAAATTGTACATTTTAATTAATTTTTTTAAATGATCCTTTAATCAAGGATTTCATTACTCTGCATTTTCTGTGTATATGACAAACATGAGAAATAAAATTTAATTTGAGCTCTGAGAATAGGACTAAACAGCAACACATCTTTACAAATGTCTCTCCCCATAAATGTATGTCTTTCTTCACAGGCTCATTTACATAAGCACCAACCAGAACAGGTGAGTTTAGTACAGACATATTCACTACAAAATCATGGTGCATATGCAGATAAGTTGTCCTCTTGATTTGGGAAGATTGCATTGCTGTATTGTTTTATTGTTTTGTTTTGTTTTTTTAGTTGCAAACAACCGATCATAGAACAAGTCTTCAGAAAGTAAGTAATGTTGTAATGCATACATATATATATATGATCTTTCTCCTCAACAAACAAAAAACAAATGCACACATGTGCAATTTGTAATTATGTAGACTTACTGTATATATACAGTATGCTAATGTTTACTCACACCATCATAATTCAAATGAGTAAGAGATTGATTCTGTTATTATCAGGCCAGAAGAGAAGCTTAAGAACTTTGGATTGCGCTCATCTCCGGGGTCTGTAAAACATTATTTTGTATTCTCTGATTATACTTGGTATACTTTGTTTACTTGGTATGAACACACAATATAAAGGAATAGAGGGGGTTTAACTTGGAGAAAAAAGGAAAAAAAGTCCTATCTTGTTCAAGTACAAACTCTCATCCAATGAGTTGATAAAAGTGAATTTGATCCATAGTTACTGAGGACTCAGAAACATTCTTGGTTCACGGTTATTTTTATGGTTCTGATCAGATGAAATGTAATTTGTGTTATAGGTTTCTGTACAACCAGCCCAGCGTGCTGGTAGGGTGAGTATTATATTTTTAGAATTAACTTGTTTTTGCCCATATCCACCTGTGAATAGAATGATTACTGTGATTATGTTTTGTGTTTTTAATACAGTCGGACAGACGTTGTATCTATGACACCATGGTTAGCCCCAATCATTTGGGAAGGAACCTTTGACCCACCACTGATTGATTCTATCTACAAACAACATAATCTCACCATAGCGACCACTGTCTTCGCTTTGGGAAAGTGAGTGCCTCGTGATTCTTTTCATGTTTCAATATTTCTCATTTCTATCCCCTCCTCATGTATTTCTTTCTTTGTTTTTGAAAATAGAAATGAGTAAAGGATAAAGTGATAAACTAACCATGATATATCTCCCTGTGTCTGTTTGTTAGATACACGCGTTTCCTAAAAGATTTTCTGGAGTCAGCAGAGGAGCATTACTTTGTTGGATTTCGAGTGCATTACTATTTGTTTACGGATCAACCAGAAGCAGTTCCTGAAGTAAAGATGGGTGAAAATCATCATTTGACAGTTCGGCGTGTTCTGAGTTTGGACAGATGGCAGGACATCAGTATGGGCAGGATGGAAATACTGGAAAAATTAATGGCGGACGAACTAGCCAATAAAGCCGACTATATTTTCTGCCTGGACGTGGATACAAAGTTCTATGGCCGCTGGGGGGTGGAGACTTTGAGTCGTCTGGTCGGTGTGCTACATCCTTGGTTCTTTGATTATCCAAGGAATCAATTCACATATGAGCGTAGACAAGAGTCTCAAGCATTTATTCCAGCTGGGGAAGGTGACTATTATTACACTGCTGCTGCATTTGGTGGCTCATTGGCGGATGTACATCATCTCACCAAAACCTGCCGGGAACAGCTGAACATCGATGCTGCAAACTCCATTGAGGCAGTATGGCACGAGGAGTCTCACTTGAACAAGTATTTCCTTTATAACAAACCTAGTAAAATTCTCTCTCCTGAATATTTGTGGCGGGACATCAGTATAAGTGTAGGCCAAGTGAAAATAGTTCGCTTCACTCATGTAGCTAAAAACAATGCAGAGGTTCGCCCAAACGTGTAGCAGCTGTTGCTAGCATTCAGCTGACATGCTGTGTTCTCACAGGCCTACTGAAAGACATTAAGAATCTCAAGTCTTTCCACAAGTAATAGTGACATGAGGGAGGTTGACATCTGCCACCACAATCACTGACAATTATGAGTCTATGATGTTGGTATGTGACTAAATCTGCCACTAAATCTGCCAAAATCTTTTTGAATAACTTATCTTTTCATAGTACTCTTCAGTTTATTGTGCAATCTAAAAAATCAAACCTATTTTTTAAAGGGAGTCGAGGGAGGAAGTTCAGCTACAGAAAACTGGTATGAAGCTGAACCAATTGTGAACTTGAAAGAAATTTAAATGTCTTTTCTGGGTACTACTGCATAAATATGAATGTACTTTTCAGCATTATTGTATTAATATTCACACACTGTAAAAAATGTGATGTACTATTTACTAATTTTACTTACTTGGTTTCTTTAATGCAGTCTACCTGAATAAATCATGTAAAATCACCTAAATTTAGTTTATGAAACAATTAATTCAATATTTTTAGTGAAATTTTTAAAGGAAATTTTAGGAAATTGAGGAACCGATTAAGCTGATAAAATTAAGGGAAAAAAGGTTACCTATTTATTTGAAGAGAATTAGCTCAGTTGTGCAGTTTTATTTAGAGACACCATTGTTAGTTCCCAGCATGCTTTGCATATGGCTGGAAATGGAGTTAATATTGAAATGAAGTGTTATTTTATGTATTTTTTTGAGTGAAGGGAAACATCTGTTAATATTTAATGTTCCGTTATGTTTGACATTTGAAAGAGTTTCTTTTAGGTATTGGACTAAATAGCTTAGGTATTGTTCTGATTTAAAAATAAAAAGGCTTATTTCCTCCAAATTTACATTTATGAAACATTACTACAATTAGCTAAATGAAGTAGCAGATTAATTAAGTAATATTCCTTATAAGATTTGTCATATGAGGAAAAAACAAATAACACATTTTTAAAGCACAGCTGAAAGCTGCATGATGTGAGCCTTAATAAAAGAATATAACTGTTTTAACATGTAAACCACAAAAGCTATATCTATATCACAATTATATCTGTTTACAAGATCATATTTACATGAGTGATATTTATAAATTAGTTTATTTTATTTGTGATTATTATGATGTAATATTTATGATGAAGTTTCCAGATTTTACTCTACAACAGACCATCAACACAACCATTCCAAAATGATATAAGGACTGGAGACATATCACTTTGAAACAAAGCGATTTTTATATAGCTAAACGATCTTTAGGAGTGACTGGAATATTATATTTAGAAATAAATTCAAGAATAGGTCAGCATAAGTCCTTAAAGTCCCAGTGAACCGGAAGTAGCAAGCGAGTTTTCTTCAGTGCTGTGACGTATTTCCAAGTGAAATGGAATATTGAATAGAGGGCAGGGTTTCACTTCAGCGCTCCTCCTCTCCATCTCTCGCTCATAGCAGACTAACGGTTGGAGGGGAGTGGTTATGCATTTTCAAACCTAAGCCATCAAACTGCCGTCATCGGAAAGGGAACGCCATTCCAGACCGGAAGTTACTTTTCAGATTTTGATTAAAGATTACAGCGACAAACTATTTTTTTCTGTGTGTTAACTTGCACGGATGAATTGTTCACCCTAAGACCTTTAACATGTGCTAACAAAGTAAATAAGATCGTTTTTGATTTCATGAGGACTTTAATGGTTATAAAGTTGGCTAACAAAAACTATATAATTACAAAACCAACTCATAAGAAATAAAAACTTAGATTTATATGGAATGTGCTTATTATTCCAGATAAAACACCTGTTTGGAGAGAAGTTGTGTTTATAGATTAAATTCCAAGAAAGAATTTCTGTTTGTAAAAAAATGTATAGTTTTACAGGACGTGTGATAATGCAGAGCATACACAGAGCAAAAGGAATTGAAGACCGCCAACTTGTGAAAAGATAAAATGAGGCATAATATTCCAGATGGATGTTTTTTTGTTTTTTGTTTTTTTTTTTGTTTGTTTGTTTTTTAAAGGTGTACGTCCGCTAGAGGTCGCCTATTCAAAACAAAGGTGTAGTTTGATGACGCCAAGTTTGAGAGCAGAGTTTCGGGATGTGGTCTTCACCTCACAGCCGGTGGAAAAGACTAGGCATTGGACTCGGTCAGAAATCATGTTCATGGATGCGATTATTAACGTTACTGTACTGTACTGTGTTGTGGGAGCTAAGCTAAGCTTGTTAATAAGATGAACGCAACACCCGCCTCGCAAGCAGCGGGACTGTTATTATGCCACAGTCGCCGGCGCCATTTCCGTTTTTACAGTAACGTAGCTCTGTTTATCATATTAGATACATCTTGAGTGTGTTGAAAATTATGTTATGAAGTTACTCTGTGCGTTCGCTCTGTGGCTGCTATGACATGTTGCACACTGCAC
This sequence comes from Paracanthobrama guichenoti, assembly GCA_018749465.1. NCBI lineage: Eukaryota > Metazoa > Chordata > Actinopteri > Cypriniformes > Gobionidae > Paracanthobrama > Paracanthobrama guichenoti. The sequence goes on along the minus strand of CM031947.1, from coordinate 13,696,971 downwards.
ACTGCAGTAAGAGTAAAGCGTTTACACATTGACAGGCGACTCCTGCACACGTCCCGGTTCATTGGTTAAAATAGTTGGAAACATTTGGTATATTGTAAGTACTCAGTTGAACAAAATATACAATAGCCTAGTGGTTTTTGGATAGTTTACTGAAAAAAATGTTACATAGTGCACCCTTAAGGAATTGCTTAATCCAGTTAATGGTACGATGTAGTTAATAGGCTCGTTTGAGATGAAAATCTGCGCAGAACCGATCACCGCAAGATGCATGCCAGCTAGAAATGTGTCCGAACGTGGTCTGACTTGCTCTGATGTCATGCTGACATGTGTCAAAAAACTCTTTTTCGTGTCGGATTCTGCAGTCGGGCGCAGTTGCTCTCCACCGACTGCGCTGACCAACAGCATGATGGAAAACGACTTAGTGACGACACAGCTTAATCCTTATTGGTTTAAACAACCATGATGTATGTTTCTTTTTTTAAATGTTTGATTTTAAAACTCTGATATCATGTTTTCATGTACAAACCCAATTCCAAAAAAGGTTGGGAAACTGTACAAATTGTGAATAAAAACAGAATGCAATGATGTGGAAGATTCAAACTTCAATATTTTATTCAGAATACAACATAGATGACATATCAAATTTTTAAACTGAGAAAATGTATCATTTTAAGGGGGAAAAAAAGTTGATTTTAAATTTCATAGCAACAACACATCTCAAAAAAGTTGGGACAAGGCCATGTTTCCCACTGTGTGGCATCCCCTCTTCTTTTTATAACAGTCTGCAAACGTCTGGGGACTGAGGAGACAAGTTGCTCAAGTTTAGGAATAGGAATGTTGTCCCATTCTTGTCTAATACAGGCTTCTAGTTGCTCAACTGTCTTAGGTCTTCTTTGTCGCATCTTCCTCTTTATGATGCGCCAAATGTTTTCTATGGGTGAAAGATCTGGACTGCAGGCTGGCCATTTCAGTACCCGGATCCTTCTTCTACGCAGCCATGATGTTGTAATTGATGCAGTATGTGGTCTGGCATTGTCATGTTGGAAAATGCAAGGTCTTCCCTGAAAGAGACGACGTCTGGATGGGAGCATATATTGTTCTAGAACTTGGATATACCTTTCAGCATTGATGGTGCCTTTCCAGATGTGTAAGCTGCCCATGCCACACGCACTCATGCAACCCCATACCATCAGAGATGCAGGCTTCTGAACTGAGCGCTGAGAACAACTTGGGTTGTCCTTGTCCTCTTTAGTCCGGATGACATGGCATCCCAGTTTTCCAAAAAGAACTTCAAATTTTGATTGGTCTGACACCAAAACAGTTTTCCACTTTGCCACAGTCCATTTTACATGAGCCTTGGCCCAGAGAAAACGCCTGCGCTTCTGGATCATTTACATTTATGCATTTGGCAGACGCTTTTATCCAGAGCGACTTACATTGCATTCACATGTACACATTTTTACATTTTGTCAGTTCTTGCTTTCCCTGGGAATCGAATCCATGACCTTGGCGTTGCTAGCGTCACGCTCTTATTGCTTGAGCTACAGGAAAGCATGATCTAGAGTATCATGTTTAGATTCTTTTTTGACCTATAGAGTTTTAGCCGGCAACGGCGAATGGCACGGTGGATTGTGTTCACTGACAATGTTTTCTGGAAGTATTCCTGAGCCCATGTTGTGATTTCCATTACAGTAGCATTCCTGTATGTGATGCAGTGCCGTCTAAGGGCCCGAAGATCACGGGCATCCAGTATGGTTTTCTGGCCTTGACCCTTACGCACAGAGATTGTTCCAGATTCTCTGAATCTTTGGATGATATTATGCACTGTAGATGATGATAACTTCAAACTCCTTTCTGATATTGCTCCACTATTTTTGGCAGCAGCATTGGGGGAATCGGTGATCCTCTGCCCATCTTGACTTCTGAGAGACACTGCCACTCTGAGAGGCTCTTTTTATACCCAATTATGTTGCCAATTGACCTAATAAGTCCTCCAGCTGTTCCTTATATGTACATTTAACTTTTCCGGCCTCTTATTGCTACCTGTCCCAACTTTTTTGGAATGTGTAGCTCTCATGAAATCCAAAATGAGCCAATATTTGGCATGACATTTCAAAATGTCTCACTTTTAACATTTGATATGTAATCTATATTCTATTGTGAATAAAATATAAGTTTATGAGATTTGTAAATGATTACATTCTTTTTATTCACAATTTGTACAGTGCCAACTTTTTTGGAATCGGGTTTGTATAAATATTCCCAAACTCTCGAGAGTTGCGATCTCTCTGTGGGTTATGTGATTGTTGTCATTTAAATTATATATATATATATATATATATATATATATATATATATATATATATATATATATATATATATATATATATATATATATAGACATGCATATAATTAAAGTAAAAATGATTGATAAACACGTCTTTAGAATTAAAATAAATAACAAAAAAATTGGGTGTCTTGGAAAAAAAAAAAAAAAACAGAACTTAAATTACATCCAGTTTACCAGCGAGTTCCGCGATATCCGCCTTTGATGTCGCAGGTGTCTGATCCACTACGAGAAGAGGGAACTGTCCGTCTTGCTTGCACTTGTTTCACTCCTCCCTTCACTGCAGCCGCCTAGTCTCGGCTGAATTTCAGGCGAGGCGCGGCGCATCTCCAATCTGCATATCATCATCTTGTCAGAGTTAGAGATCGGTTCAGGTAGGCTACTGGAAATTGCTGGCTGGGGCTACTATTAAGATATCGCGTAAGTTCCTCGCTTGTTGTATAGAAACTGCATATCAGCTCAGCCATTCGATGGCTCCCAACTTTATGAATGTGTGGCTGAACTTATTTTTAACAATGTGATTTGAACTGTGATTGTTTTGATGTGCAAGGACACCTGTAGCCTACAGTTTAGATCAGTAGATCTTTGTTGAAAAATCGTCGCTTAAGACAGTGACTATACGGTAAACTTTACATGTTTCCTCTTAGTAGCAAGAAATACAAGTCATTCAAAACAGTGATTAAACAAGCAAAGAACGGGTTGCCAGGTCCCAAAAAACCCAGCACAAAATCGACTGCCAACGCGCTCAAAAAATGGAATTAAAACTAAAACCCTGCCGTGCACATATATTTCTTATTTACGAATAAAATGGGATTTAACATTTTTAGCAGTAATTCTATCTCATCCTATCGTGTGCATCAATCTCAGTATTATTTCAAACTGAACATTGCTACACCTGTTTAGTATCATGAAATAGCCTCGGTTTTCTCACTTTGCTGATCTTCCTTCCGTTATATATATATTTTTTAGAATAGGCTAAATGAGTTTTTCATCGATGTTAACATAGGGTCTTCCTTACGAAAAATAAGAATAGCTTCCAGGCCATCATTAACGAAAACGAAAACTAGGTGGGAAAAGACATGTCGTTAACTGAAATAAAAACGAGGCATATATTACCAAAAAAAAAAAAAAAAAAAACGATGGCAAAACTAACTAAAATAAAATTATAGAGTAAATGTCCTTAGTTTTCGTCTTTGTCAAAGTCTTTCATTTTTTTAACGCTATTTAAAACACGCAGCGTATTCGTTCAGCTGCATTTCCTTTCCCTGCTCTCCCTCCGTCTAGATAGATGTGGTTTGTTTGTTAACAATAAAAACGATGAATGCAATGACAGAAGGGTACAAAAGGTATAGTATACAAGATATAAAAAGCTTCCAGTTTAACTGAACAGAGAGCAGTTTTTAAACGGCGCTGCGATGGAGGAGTTTACGTATGGCTATTCATAAATATTTTAACAGCTGAATGGAACAGGAGAGCAGAGAACACTACACCAGGGTGACAGTTTACACACAATGCTTTATTAATTATTAAAACACAATACAACCTCATAAAACATGTTACCTCCTTTTATCAGCCTGTACAGTCACACGAGCAGGGAAGGGTACAGCGGGGCTAAAGGCACACCTTAAGAAAACTGTGCTTTTCACTACTCCTATAATGTATGATATACAGGAAGAAATATACATGTTTGTATTGAACATTTATGGAGCAACAGTTTCTGTGTGAAAATAAATCATAAAAGTGGTTTATTTTATTTAAAAATCTTATAAATGTATGAGGTGACGAGGGGGGCCTTTTACCCTACAAATGGGGTAAACCAGCATGGGGCAAAAGGCACACAGTATTGATACAAATACTTTCGCTAAAATAATGTTTTTAATAATGTCTAAGTTAATACTTGCTCAAAACAATCACTTTAGCAAAGTTTGAACTTTTTCTGTTTATTTTGATGAATAAAAGAATTCATTTTTGATCAATAAATATGCTGTCATTAAAATATGTTAATATAGAAATATATCTGAAAAATATAGAAACAGAATCATTTAAAAAAGTAAAGATTCTGAAAGCATTGAAGGAGATCCCATAATAATTTAATATAGATTTACAGTAGTAACAATAAATTATATTTTATGATATGATTAACACATTTTTAAATCTGATGGTTTCATTATAAATATGGTGATTATCTAGAGATAAGGTGGACACCCAACTTAATATATGATGCTTACAATCTGAATCTAATCATGTCATGTCAACAAATGTTAAAGTCAGCCGCTGTTTATCGTCATGTTAAATATGGAGCCTTTTGCCCCAACAGCAGGGGGGCCTTTTATCCCAAATACCATACTTTTACATATTCTTCCTTATTGAAAAACTGTTGCTTTAATTACCTTGAACAAAACTGACAAACATTAACAAGACCTTTGTTTCAAAATATATTCAATAATTTTAGCAATTCTTATTCACTACTTAAATCTACAACATTTTTAAAAACATCCAATATTAGATCAAATGAGCGCAGAATCAACTTTGCGCTGCTGCCCGTGATCGCGTCAAAGATCAGACACATTTCCACATGCATCTTGAAAAGCGGATGTTTTGGAAAGTGCTGAGGCAAGTTTTTGTGCCATCTAGTGGTTTAGAGGAAAATAAAATCAAAGGAGCCTTTTACCCCGTGGGGCCTTTAGCCCCGCTGTACCCTACTCTGTGATTCCCCTTGCCAATTAAATCCGCAGTAGAACGAGTCAGTCTTTCAGGTTCAGCATCATCCACGGCTCCGTTTTAGGGTCACTTGACAGTTCTCTTTGCGCCCATTAGGAGCTCTCCCAGAGATCTAGCCTCACCGCCGGAGACACTTTTTGTCCCAAGCGGCCGATTAGCGTTTCCCCACAATTGAGAGCTCTTGTCACACAAAACTCACCCAGCCATCCTGAGCGGCAATCAAACATTCCTTAAATAATCAGGGTTCACACTCATCACATGTGCACATTAATTTCATTAAAGAGTACCCATTCACAATAACTGAGGGGGCGTATACGTTAAACATAGCCACAGTCCAAGAATTTCCTACTACAATATTGCTAATATTATACAAACTAGAGTATTTATGAATGGTTATGGCAATGACTGTTAAATTCACATAATCTATTGTATGAATATGTAAACAAATTAAAATTGTTGAGAAGCAGCTGCTGCACTGTCTTTTCTTTTTTTTTTAGTTTTTTTTTTTTACTTGATGTACCTCAGGAATGTTTACTATGCAGCTCCGCGTGGGAAAGAAAGGCACAGCTACAATTATTACGATCATTGAACCATTAACTCTGTTGGAGTACAGTTGGCTAGATGGTGCTGTCAAAAAAACCCAAAAAAACTAGGGTCCTAGAAATGCAGTCCTGATACTGCGGCGGTCCTAAAAGTGCAGCCTCCAGTAGGCCTATTGCAGGCAGATGTTTTTAATACAGTAGGTGGCGCTATTGAGCATCTTCTGAAATACAGCATATAAATCAAAACCGCCTAATGTTACTGAATGAAATGTCGAACCCATAAAGAGGAAATGACTGTGAAGATCAGGGTGTGTGGATGAACTCAATCTACTCCATCTATGTTTTGATCATCATTCTGAATCCGATCCGATGTAGTCTTTGACAAAAAATGCGATGTTTAAATGTTAAATGTTGCTTTTTTTATGAAACCACATTCAAGTGTTGATAAAAAGAATGCATGAAGCTAGAATAAAATGTTTTTCAAATGAAGAGTTAAAAGTACAAAGTAGGTGTATATGACTCTTCTTTCAGACGAATAAAATCAGAGTTATTAAAAAAGTCCTGGCTCTTCCAAGCTTTATAATGGCTGTGATTGTGGCTCTGTTTTTGAAGTCTATAAAAGTGCATCTGTCCGTCATTTAATGTGCTCCACGCTGCTCAGGGGGGTTAATAAAGGCCTTCTGGAGCGAATCGATGCGTTTGTGTAAGAAAAATATCCATATCTAAAACTTTATAAAGTAAATTATCTAGTAATTATCGCCTTCCGTATTCAACTTCCGGAAGAAGTGTAGTGCCTCCCGCAGTTCTAAATGCTTACACTACGTCTGACAAGTGTAACTGGGGCACGTTCAAGCTCAAACCGGTGCTACGGTTTCCAGGTTGAACGTCGTGTTTTCTGGAAACGGTGTGCAACAGGGTCTGAGATGCGGTTTCTCTTGTTTGGTGGGTGTGTCAAAAATGTCAGCCCAATCAGCAGCAACATGTATATAAACCACGTGGTGTTAAAAGAGATGATCAACAAACGTGGATATGGGCTTTATGGCCAAAGTATACCATAGAAGGAGTAAACCAGTCTTACCAACTCCTTGTTTATTGTCCTTATAAACTTGTTGATTTAAAATAAAATCTGATTCAAGATTCAAGAGTTTTATTTGTCACATACACAGTTATATACAGAATATACAACCGGCAGTGAAATGTAAACAGGTCCGCTCCATGGACAGTGCAAATTCACAGTTAAAAACACAAGGAAGAAATTATAATAGAAATAGGATATAGATATAGGATATATATATCTGTAGAATTATAAATAATCAAGTCAAGTAGAAGAAAAAAAGTAAAAAATAAGAATAAAGAAGTGGAATAAAATAATTAAGTAGACTGTGCAGTGAGTAAACTGTAGACTTATAAATATGTGGTTAACAAATGTATAAGAGTATAATGTGCAAACAGGTTTATAACAGGTTGTTACACAGTAACAACGAGAACAGAAAGTGCAGTGCAATGTCAGTGTATCAATGTTTATCCTGAAGTGAAGTCACGTGATGTTAAGTGACTGAGTTCAGGAGTCTGATGGCCTGGGGGAAGAAGCTCCTCCTGAGTCTCTCAGTTTTGGCCATCAGGCTTCAGAAGCGCTTACCAGATGGCAGCAGCGTGAAATGAGGGTTTGCAGGGTGATTAGAGTCCTTGATGATCTTAGTAGCTCTACCTTTGCAACGTTTGGTGTAGACGTCCTGCAAAGACGGGAGAGCTGACCCTGAGATACGCTCGGATAAGCGCACAACACTTGACTGGTGCTGTTCCCATACCACGCTGTGGTGCACTGAGTTAATACACTTTCTATCGCCCCTAAATAGAAAGTTTTCAGGATAGCTGGTGAAACCCTGAACTTCCTCAGCTGGCGCAGGTGGTACAGTCTTTGCCTGGCTTTTTTCACCTGTGTCTGAATGTGAGCAGTCCAGGTCAGGTCCTCGGAGATATTTACTCCCAGGTACTTGAAGCTGCTCAGTCTCTCTACTGGTGGCCCGCTGATCATGAGGGGGGAGTATGTCTGTTGCTGTCTCTTCCTGAAGTCCACAATCATTTCTTTGGTCTTGCCAACATTCAGAGAGAGACAGTTGTCCTGGCACCATGATGTTAGATGCTCCACCTCGTCCAAGTATGCCGTCTCATTGTTGTTGGAAATGAGGCCCAGGACAACAGTATCATCAGCAAATTTGATGATAGAGGTGGAGCTGTGTGTGGACAAACAGTCATGTGTGTAGAGAGAGTAGAGCAGGGGACTCAGGACACAGCCCTGTGGAGCTCCCACACTCAGGGTGATGGAGGTGGAGGTGAACTGGCCTACTCTCACCACCTGAGGCCTGCCAGTGAGGATGTCCTCAATCCAGTGGCAGAGAGAAGGATTCAGGCCGAGATCCAGGAGTTTGGAGGTTAGCTTGATGGGAAGTATGGTGTTAAAGGCTGCGCTATAGTCAATAAATAGCAGCCTTACGTAGTTCCCACTTTTGCTTTTGCACACACAAAACCATAGTAAATTATTATTATTATTTCTCATGTTTTAATAAATCAAAGATCTATTTAATAAAACTAGCTCACTTAAGTTAATGATGTTTGTGGTCACAGTTTCCTTCGCGGATCCTTTATGTCGCACAGCCTTTAAGTGCAATACTTTGACTGTTTAGTGCAATATATTCTAAACTAGTGCAATATATTCTTAAATGTAACTGTGACCTTATATATATATATACATACCTTTATTTTATTTTGTACTATTTTTCATATTTGTATATTTGTGTTCATGTTGTGTTGTATTGTATATGTGCACTGGAAGCTTCAGCACCAAGTCAAATTCCTTGTGTGTGCAAGCACACTTGGCAATAAAGCTCTTTCTGATTCTGATTCTGATTCTGATTCTGATTCTGATTCTGATACGGTTGACCAATATTGAGTAGCCCACATCTTGGATAAGATTCCTAAAGGTTTCACACATACAGCACACATTTGACATGCATAAACTAGGATATGTTATGTCTAAAAATAGCCTATATGGAAATAATAAACCAGTCTTATAAATGTATAAATTTCGCTTAACAATTTAAAATATAATCTGCATGCACAATAAACTACAGTAAAATTTATTTAAATCTCTCAACAGAAAGGTTTTTGCAGGTTTTAATAAAATGTTATTTAATAACAGTAGTCATAATGAGCATATTTCCAGTAGCCTACGTGGCTCAGGCTTGTTTTGCCAACTCGGTCATCCTCGGTAATCCTCGGCAAACTTCGACAGCTGGTTGAACCGACTCGTTCGGTTCCTTTTGAGTCCTCGGTAATCCTCAGTAAACTTCGACAGATGCTTGAACAGGTGTTACAATATATTCGGTTCCTGAAATATTTGGTTCCAATATTTGGAGCTTACATGAATATTCACGAGACCCTGTCGTGGGCGGGGCGACCAATACAGGCGAGTGGAACAGAAATTATCAGCGTGAGCGCCTCGGCGTTTTGTTTTATGGATTATTTCAAACAGGTAATACCGTTGAACGAAGTTAAGCATAAACTAAACTACTCCTATGACAACTGCACACCTACAATACATTTCTCCCAGATTAGTTGTTGTTGACATTCTATGATAGTAAAAATATGAATGAGATTAAGCTTTTCAACTGTGTATGATTGCAGGTTTAAATAAATATTTACAAATATATTCTTGTGTTTTTATTCTGTCTCCCAAAGTTGCCTGCATATTATGAGGATGATAGAATTATAGAATGATAACTCAAGACCACACAAGAACTTGGAGTCATACACAACCCTCATACTTTACCAGAGGTTATCAAACGTTAAGCTTGTATTCTGTAGCAGTGATTTAGAATGTAGGTCAAACCTTGGCCAGTAGGTATACCTTCTCCTCTTTGCCTATACAACCTCATCTAAAAGTAGTACCTTTTGGTCATGAAGAAACCCACAGAAATCACTAGGCCTAAGTGTGACTTAACTCACCTTTGATTGTGAAGTTAAATGTCCTTCTAAGAAGGACATATTTTTCATTTTAGAAACACCATCAGGAACATTTCCAGATTTTTTCAATTCATTTAAACATTTCCTTACATTGACAAATTCAACAAGGATGGGTAGGTTTATTTATATGAATTGTGGTCTTGAAACTCATTATTCTTTTAACACATCATCACATCTAATTGGATGTTGAATGCTTCACAATCTATATGTAATGAACCAATTATTTATTGCCCAGAGCTGTGCAAATTGAATAGAAGTGCAAATCAGAAAAGAAATTTCTTTCTCAGGTGTGGTGTGGACATGTAATTAAAAATAGTGCCATTTAAAGAAGAGCACAGAAAGCATGTTAATAATTTAATACAATATACACAAAGTTATCTAACTATCCTAAATACTATCTAGACTGTTTAAATTTGTGTAAAATGTAATGAGGT